>CM064874.1:31404589-31743971 GCA_032719365.1 Prinsepia uniflora
ATATTAATTAATTATGGTTTAGAATGACTAATCGGGGATTAGTTGAGTGATATCGGACCGAAACGTGCAAAATGACCGTTTTGCCCCTGACGTTGCAAAATGTGACTTTTAGTTCGGGCGGTCAAACGGACTTTGAACGATGACAGTGACGAAGTTCGGGACGTCACGAGTTCATAGACAGGTGGCAAGTTCGATTCCGACAATTCGAGGTGGAAGTTATGACGTTCGGAAGTTGAGGGGTATTTTGGTAATTTGGCTTATTAAGGGCCAAATGTTGACTTTTTGATCGGGAGGTCCAATGACGAGGGCCAAGGACCGTTACGTAGGTCTCGTCGATACGAATCCACCACGCAGGCGCATGCCGAAATCGGAGATTCGACGACGAGTTATGGTCCACAGAATCGGGCGCGAATGACAGAACGAACCGGGGATTAAAATTATATATTAATATGAACAGTACCCAGTGACTGTGCACATCCGGATGAGTGACAAGTGTCACCCATCCCTTGTTTCCAGCTCCTATGATCCTCCAAACACCATCATTCCTCCTCATCATTCTCATCCATTTTTCCCCCATTTTCCTCTCTTTGTTTTCTTACCCGTGTGAAGGGGAATCAGAATTGGGAGAATTGAGCTACCTTTCACAACCAGTTTTGAGGGGAATTTGAGAGCTTTGAGTGATGGATTCAAACTGGGTAAACACGAGAGGTTGACAGTGAGGAGGATACTAGATTTCGGATTTGAGTTTTTGGGAGGAAAATCGAATTGGAAGAATTGGGCTGTGAGGAGTGGAACTGAAGCTTCATTTAGCTGTCTGGGATCAATACGAATCGATTTGCAACAAGAACGAAGGAAATTGGTACTGTTTTGGCTCAGAACACACTTGGTGACAGAGGAGGAAATTTGAGGCAGAGTCTAGGAAATTGAGGCTTGATTGACGAAATTGATGTAGGGGATTGTGTTCCTGAGGATCCCACGATGCTTCTGGAGGGATCAATTGAAGGAAACGTTGGAGATTGACGGACTTCCATGGTTGCACAGTGACGGCTATCAAGCTTGAGTCGTGGTGATTGAGCACTGGATTGAAGCAATTGAGTTGGGGAAAGTTATAACGGAACTCCACTGATGCTTCTGGTTGAATCAATTTAAGGAAATCGATCGAAATTCAAGGAGTTCGAAAGATGAACAATGGCCGGGTGTTCTTCGAATGATCATCTGTGATCGTGAGGTTAGAGGTAAGGTTTCCTGTAATTGATGTTTCAGACCTCTAATTAGACTTGTAATGAAGCTGTATGAATGTTCAATTGAAGGAATTAATGTCGAATTGACAGAAAACGAACCCGGGTCGTCTCGCGGGTTAAATGGCCCGTTTTACAGACAAACGGGTGAGGGAGACAGCACTGTAGCAGGCACGTGGATTTCACGTACAGCCACTCACGGCAGCGCGTGAGGGCGCGTCCGGCCTAGTCTCAAGGTGAGGTCAACATTACTTTTGATCCTCTCAGTGCAACGAACATTTTAACGTTGGTTTGGAGGAAATCGGATATTGTTTCGATAATGTTCCGCGTATCCGAAGTTTTGTTTTACGAGTTAAATGCATATTTAAATTCCGGAAAAATTGGGGAAAATTATATGATGTGTTTTGAGATGTTAGTAACCCTCTATAATGATTTTGGACATGAGTTGTGATTTCCAGATTTTACGGAAAAACGTGCAGCTCGGAAACGGACCGTTTTGGACGGTGTGTGTGAGTGGACTTTGTTTTCTAACCGTGATGCATGCATATATGATGTAAATGCGGTATTATATGATTTTATATGCTTGGGCATGATTTAGGTTTCAATCCGGTAATTTCTCGGTTTTATGATTATTATATTATTATTTTTGGGCGATTTTCGAGAAATTACGAAATTTGGTAAAAAATAATGTTTGGACTTGGTTTATGAGTCCGGGAGTGAAATTGAATGAAAATAATGTTTGGACTCGGATTATGATCATGGATTGAAAACGATGTGGTGACTCGGGAAAGAGTCAATGGTCAATTTCGTGGATTTACGTGAAAATGGCAACGGAGGTTGCAACGCATGGACTTGCGTGAAAATGGTAATTTTGGGCTTGAGAACCCAAGTGAATAGTGATTTTGACTCGGATTTGGAGTCACTTGTGAATTTGTGAAATTAATGGTTTATTATGATTTTATGATTATTTTAATCAGTCTTTCGGGCACGTTTAACGGGGAACGGTGCAAATGATGTTTTGGGCTAGGCCCGGAGTTTAAATGATTTCTAAAATGATATTTTGACTTTGTTGGTGAGTCAATGATGATTTCCGGATTATATTAATGAATTAAAAGGTGATTTTAAAGAAGTACGTGTAAATGGTATTTTGGGCTTTGAGACCCAGTTGGAATGATCTTGACTTGTATGAAGACAAGATTTGATTGAAATGTTTAGGGATGTGATTCCCGAGATGGTTTTCATTGTGTTTATGATATTCCCAGACGGTCGGAGCTTGGGGGATTACCCAGACGACCGGAGCTTGGGGGATGTGATTGTAGGATCATGAGTTGATCCTATGGTAGTTAGCGTCTCGGATGAGACTGAGCCTGGATGTACCACCCCGGAGGTGTCTGAACCTGGGGATGTGTTCGCCCAGAGGTGACTGAGCCCGAGGGGGTTGAGCCCAGAGGTGTCTGTTCCCGAGAGAGTGACTGGATATTGGCCTACGCGTAGTGCAGCACTTGTGAGTAGTGCAGTTTGATTGATTGTGCACTTGTGAGTAGTGCATATGTGATTTGTGATATTTTATGCACTTGTGAGTAGTGTGGATTAATTGGATTGATATATTTCTTGTGCACTGGTGATTGATGTTGTTGTGATGACGTACTGGTATTGAGTACCGATTTTTGGTCTTTGTGGCCAGTGATTATGTTTTCACATGTTTAGGCCTGAGAGCCGGGATTTGATGTTTTATAACATGAACTGATTTGGTGAACATGAGTTTTATGGACCATGGGAAAATATGTTTTGATTTTATCGATCCACTGTTCATACCTGAATGATTTCATACTATTACTCATGTTTTACGATATGCATGCATGTTTGTGAAAACTGGAGGGTAAGAATGTATTTTGATTAATGTTTTTATAAGAGGTCATTTTTGTCCACTCACACCTTTTCTGTTTTGTGACCCTCCAGGCCGTGGTACGACGTTTGGGACTGATCGTGAAGCAGTGACAGCAGCAGAAATCCGCGCAAACATCCCTTGTCTGGCAAGCACTGAAGGGTAGTTTCGGACCTTTAGTTGACTTGTCAGACGGGAGCAGGACCGGGCACGGTTTTTGACGTCCAGTTGGGACGGGTCCTGTCAAAGTGGTATCAGAGCATTTGGTTCTTGATTTCTGTTGATACGTCATGCCTCCTAGTCGTGAGTCCCGTACACGGTCTGAAGATGGGAGGGACGAGGGTAGTGTTAGTAAAGGCCCAGATATTGAGCGAGCTCGACGGTTAGGAGCCACTGTGTTTCGTGGTGATTCGGGACTGGATGGTGCCGAAGATTGGCTTACTCGATTGGAAAGGATTTTTGAGGTCATGATATGTCCCCTGGAGGACATGGTGCCCTTAGCCACTTTTCTTCTGGATGGCAATGCTTACAGGTGGTGGCATAGTTTACAGTTGACTGGCTGGGATGCCCGTACGTCAGCATGGGATGCATTCCGAGAGCGATTTCTGGATCAATTTTATCCTCGCTCATTTCGGAAAGCTAAGGAGGTTGAGTTTCTCCAATTACAGCAAGGGAATCTGTCAGTGGTTGATTATGAACAACAATTTTTGCACTTATCTAGTTTCGCTCCTCTGTATGTGGCTATTGAGGAGGATAAGTGTCGAAGGTTTGAGCAGGGGTTGAGGAATGAGTTACGAGGTGCTGTAACTGTTGGCTCGTATTCTACCCTGAGGTAATTATCGGATGCTGCTATCCGAGTGGAGGCTACTATTTTACCTGTGCCAGAACAATCTTTGGGCTCTGGACGACGCCGAGAGCGTCAGGATACTGAACACATAAGTCAGGAAACATCGAAGCGTGTTAGCCTTCATACTCTTGTGTCGCAACCCTTGGTGGGTGTTCATTCGGGTGGAACTTCAACCCAGTCGACAAGTAAGCGGCGTGGTGGGGCAAGTCGCCTCAGCACTGCCACTTGTCACTTTTGTAGGAAACTTGGACATTTGCGAAGGAACTGCCCCGATCGACTTGACCGTAGATCAAAATAATTGTATTGATACTTGTTTTCGTGATACCTTGCAAATAGTTTGTATCGTCCATTTGTGTTGTAATTGTATCATGCGTTTTGAATGTGTCGGACTAGTGTGGGTCCGGATGGTTGTTTTTGTTAACAGGTTTGGTTTGTAGATGGGCGTGTTAGGCCCAGAATAAACTTGACCCGAGGATGAATATTGGTGTTATTGTTTTGGATCATCCTTAGTTTTTCCCTAGGTGGGATGGCAAGGATAGATATGAGGTAATCAGTGAGAACCCACAGTCGTGGCGTGTCTTGTCGTTGACTGAACTTTTTAATTGTGGGCTTTGGTTGTCAAACGTTGTGACAGTACGCAAATTAGATGAGGGTGTAAGACCCTATGGTTCCTAGTAGTTAACCGTGTGGATCCTAGGTGGATCGGGTTTGTGATGTCTTGGACATTGCGCATTGTGACGATCTAGGATCGTGATGTTCATGGTCAGCTGACGTCGTGATGGATCTGGACCGTAATCCTGATGATCCAGTTGGGTAGAGAGTTTGTCACTCTTACTCCGGTATGTGAGTCGTAAATGACGGGACTGAACTTCTTTTCGAAGTGGAGCCCCTTATGGTATGTTACTCGAGCGAGTAGGTTTCAGACGGGGTTGAATTTGTTCAGCCTTAGAGTTGTGACTAATGGGATTGGCTTCCCTATGAAGTCAACCGAGTATAGTGAACGGGTAACCGATAGGTTCGGTTTTGGTGTGTCCGAGTGGACATGAACGAGATTTCGGGTTTTGGAATCGAATTTCTGGGTGACGATTCAGGATTCGATTTTGGAACTTGAAAGTGGAATACTGGATTTGGGTGCGGAATGATTATCCAAATGCTAGCTTCTGGAATAATGATTTCGGATTCGGATTTGGACATAGAATTAAAAAAAATGTGATATCTGGGTTTGGATTCGGGATTTCTTACGAAATTGCGGATTCAGATTTGGAATTGGAACTAGATGATGGGTGGAGTTTCGATTTGTCTCTTGGTGGTTTGGGCAAATGGACTCCATTATTGGAACGTGTTTGGCAATGACCTAGGTGGTTGTGGTCTTGTCAATGGATAGATGTATGTACCTTGTACGTGGTTTGGGGTACGATACTTTGCAGACTTGTGGTGTCGGGTGACGGTATACGGGTTATACCAGTAGTACGTTGGTGAACGTGTTAGTAGTCGGCTTAATCCTGATATCATTGAATGGGTTGTGAACGTGAACTGGACATTGAAATTGATGCACTGGGCAGAATGATTCTGATGATTTCAGTGATTGTTTGAGCAGGTGCTCTTAGCCATGGTTGGCTAGTATAACTCTAGTGTTGAATTGTGTGATCACTGCTAGGCTGGTGTTCAATGTGTTCCAATTGTACCGTCTGATTGAGTGTGATGACGGTATGCGTATACTCAGGATGAGTGAGTTGGTGGTTAGTGTGACCGCAAGTTGCTTTGCGGCGAGATGTTACCTTGTCGTGACCTTACCAGCATCTGGGATCGCTGAGGGGCTGACAGTTGTGGATACTGCTGTTGGTATTTGTCGCAGGATTGAGTTTGCCCTGCGAGGTGAGATCATGTTGTTGATCTTATGCTACATGGACGGACGTTGTAGTATGATGTGTTGTCACTGATTTGCTACTGATTGGAGCTTTACAAGGGTGGCAAAGCTTTGTGGCGACAGTTAGGCTTGTGGTGTCAGCATGGACTGGCAAGTGATTTTTGGTGACTCTCGATGAGAGCGAAGGTCAGGGCACATTAGTGAGTATGTGGGGCCGTCAAGCTGAGGGAGTCAGCTTAATGGTGACATTGCCAACTTCTGGTAATCAATTTCACTCGAGGTGGCCGAGTGTAGTTAGTACGACGTGCATCTGTGATATGACGTCTGAGTGCAGACGAGTTCTGCATTGGCTAGTGGGTGTACAGGTGTACACATATTGTGAGGCCCATTTGTTTTCCACGAGGTAGTTGTGGAATACAAACAGTTGGAAATTCGGGGACGAAATTCTTTAAGGGGGGAAGGTTGTAATGACCCGTCCCGAATATCGGGATTGAATATTAATTAATTATGGTTTAGAATGACTAATCGGGGATTAGTTGAGTGATATCGGACGAAACGTGCAAAATGACCGTTTTGCCCCTGACGTTGGCAAAATGTTGACTTTTAGTTCGAGCGGTCAAACGGACTTTGAACGATGACTGTGACGTAGTTCGGGACGTCACGAGTTCATAGACAGGTGGCAAGTTCGATTCCGACATTCGAGGTGGAAGTTATGACGTTCGGAAGTTGAGGGGTATTTTGGTAATTTGGCTTATTAAGGGCCAAATATTGACTTTTTGATCGGGAGGTCCAATGGACGAGGGCCAAGGACCGTTACGTAGGTCTCGTCGATACAAATCCAACGACAGACGGCATGTCGAAATCGGAGATTCGACGACGAAGTTATGGTCACGGAATCGGGCGCAATTGACCGAACGAACCGGGATTAAAATAATATTTTAATATGAACAGTACCCGGTGACTGTGCACATCCGGATGAGTGACAAGTATCACCCATCCCTTGTTTCCAGCTCCATGTTTTCCTCCAAACACCATCATTCCAAACACCATTCCTCCTTCATCATTTCTTCCATTTTTCCCCATTTTCCTCTTCTTTGTTTTCTTACACGTGTGACGGGGAATCAGAATTGGGAGAATTGAGCTCCCTTTCACAACCAGTTTTGAGGGGAATTTGAGATCTTTGAGTGATGGATTCAACTGGGTAAACACGAGAGGTTGACAGTGAGGAGGAGACTGGAATTTCGGATTTTGAGTTTTGGGAGGGAAAATCGAATTGGAAGAATTGGGCTGTGAGGAGTGGAATTGAAGCTTCATTTAGCTGTCTGGGATCAATACGAATCGATTTACAACAGGAACGAAGGAAATTGGTGCTGTTTTGGCTCTGAACACACTTGGTGACAGAGGAGGAAATTCGAGGTTGAGTCGAGGAAATTGAGGCTTTGATTGACGAAATTGATGAGGGGATTGTGTTCCTGAGGATCCCACGATGCTTCTGGAGGGATCAATTGAAGGAAAACGTTGGAGATTGACGGACTTCCATGGTTGCACAGTGACGGCTATCAAGCTTGAGTCGTGGTGATTGAGCACTGGATTGAAGCAATTGAGTTGGGGGAAATGTTTAACGGACTCCACTGATGCTTCTGGTTGAATCAATTTAAGGAAATCGATCGAAATTCAAGGAGTTCGAAAGATGAACAATGGCCGGGTGTTCTTCGAATGATCATCTGTGATCGTGAGGTTAGAGGTAAGGTTTCGTGTAATTGATGTTTCAGACCTCTAATTAGACTTGTAATGAAGCTGTATGAATGTTCAATTGAAGGAATTAATGTCGAATTGACAGAAAACGAACCGGGTCGTCTCGCGGGTTAAATGGCCCGTTTTACAGACAAACGGGTGAGGGAGACAGCACTGTAGCAGGCACGTGGATTTCACGCGCAGCCACTCGCGGCAGCGCGTGAGGGCGCGTCCAGCCTAGTCTCAAGGTGAGGTCAACATTACTTTTGATCCTCTCAGTGCAACGAACATTTTAACGTTGGTTTGGAGGAAATCGGATATTGTTTCGATAATGTTCCGCGTATCCGAAGTTTTGTTTTACGAGTTAAATGCATATTTAAATTCCGGAAAAATTGGGGAAAATTATATGATGTGTTTTGAGATGTTAGTAACCCTCTATAATGATTTTGGACATGAGTTGTGATTTCCAGATTTTACGGAAAAACGTGCAGCTCGGAAACGGACCGTTTTGGACGGTGTGTGTGAGTGGACTTTGTTTTCTAACCGTGATGCATGCATATATGATTTAAATGCGGTATTATATGATTTTATATGCTTGGGCATGATTTATGTTTCAATCCGGTAATTTCTCGGTTTTATGGTTATTATATTATTATTTTTGGGCGATTTTCGAGAAATTACGAAATTTGGTAAAAAATAATGTTTGGACTTGGTTTATGAGTCCGGGAGTGAAATTGATTGAAAATAATGTTTGGACTCGGATTATGAGTCATGGATTGAAAACGATGTGGTGACTCGGGAATGAGTCAATGGTCAATTTCGTGGATGTACGTGAAAATGGCAACGGAGGTTGCAACGCATGGACTTGCGTGAAAATGGTATTTTGGGCTTGAGAACCCAAGTGAATAGTGATTTTGACTCGGATTTGGAGTCACTTGTGAATTTGTGAAATTAATGGTTTATTATGATTTTATGATTATTTTATTTGGCTTGAGAGCCGGGATTTGATGTTTTATAACATGAACTGATTTGGTGAACATGAGTTTTATGGACCATGGGAAAATATGTTTTGATTTTATCGGTCCACTGTTCATACTTGAATGATTTCATACTATTACTCATGTTTTACGATATGCATGCAAGTTTGTGAAAACTGGAGGTTAAGAATGTATTTTGATAAATGTTTTTATAAGAGGTCATTTTTGTCCACTCACACCTTTTCTGTTTTGTGACCCTCCAGGCCGTGGTACGACGTTTGAGACTGATCGTGAGGCAGTGACAGCAGCAGAAATCCTCGCAAACATCCCTTGTCTGGCAAGCACTGAAGGGTAGTTTCGGACCTTTAGTTGACTTGTCAGACGGGAGCAGGACCGGGCACGGTTTTTGACGTCCAGTTGGGACGGGTCCTGTCATTAAAAACACGAAAACTATGAGTGGGCAAAATAAACATTTCATTGAAAAAAATTTCACAAGAAGACATTTATGCCCTTCAATAAAAGCATATGCATGCATTCAAACCATTTATCAAACATTCATAAAAACCAATCAAAATATTATCAAAACCTTTCAAGGGTTCATGCCCGGCCCCACAAAACGTCATGACCCATAAATCCATTTGGGTCCCTGACCCAAAATCACAATTCAAACCCGTACGTCAAATCAATAGGGACTCAGCCCAAATCACATCACAAGGGTCTCAGCCCAAAGCCTTTCTCAGTGAAATACCAACCCACAGAATACGGGGCCTCTGCCCCAAATCATTTCTAAAATATAAAACCTGGAGCACGGGGTCTCCACCCCCAAATCACTTTTCTATAAACACATACGTACTCGTACGTATAACCCATCCTAGGCACTTCCGGAAATGATGCCAACTCGGGGCACACAGCCCTTAGGGAACACATCCCCGATATAGTCACGACGTCATCATATCTATCTAGTGTGCACACTACTCGGGGTCTCACTCCGAGTCTTCTCTCAGGAATCTCTATCTGGGAGGCTCAAACTCTGGATCTAGTCCGAGCTCTCTCTGGATCTAGTCCACATATCTCTCCGGAATCTGGTTCGGGACCACAACATAAATAGTAACCCTCACTCCTGGAACGGGATCCCTATGGGGATACCCATTCTGGTCTGTGGATCGTGACTCTCCAGGTCGACGCTGGAGGAGACCATATAAACAAATGGAGGGTTCATATACATTTCCAAATACTGTTTTCTTTCTTTCTCAAATCACATTTCTTAACTGGGTTCCATATCCGATCCATATCAATAGGATTCCTAGAATCTGATTCAAAACCATTTCCACAGGCCTCGGCCCAAATCCACAGTTCAACAGGGTCTCATGCCCGAATACTCCTTTCACAAAACGAACTGGGACTCAAGCCTGACGTCCTAAATCAACGAGGCATCAAGCCCGATAGTACCATTAACTGTGCCTAAAACCCGCATCGTAAATCAATTGGACCCTCGGTCCGATCGTATGGCTCAAATGGACCCTAGGTCTGAATCCTCGTTGGATCAAATGGACTCCAAGTCCAAGAGTTTGTAAATCAAATGGGTCTCATGCCCGATTTCATATTTCCAAATCCAAAACCAATTCATTGAAAACCTAGCACGTATAAGCATCGCATAAAACCGTAAATCTCGAAATACGTGCAAATACGTAAATCCTAGGCTACCACAAACAATTACAGTCATGGAATCACAAGATATATTATAAAAAAAATTATAAAACATTTATGCATGCATCAAGTTCGAAAGAAAGGTCCACTCACAGACCGTATGAAGCCGCGCCTCGATACGCGTGCCATAATCGTCTCCCGGGTCAAACGTCACCTTCGGGATTCCCGAACCTGTCCAAATTAATTTAGAGGGTTATTAACTACTTAAATAACCCCTCACTAAAACCCCGTAATTTTCCGGAATTTCTAACTATTTTTAAACTCGAACCTAAACCTTCGGACGTCCCGAACTATATCGAAACGATGTCTGATTGACACGAAACCAGTCCCAAAATGTTCGTTTCATCGAATAGATGATTTGACATGTTGGAACCACCCCCAAAAACTCCCTCACGCGCCCACACGTGCCATGGGATTGCACTGCACGTGGGCCTCACGCGCCACTGCACAGTGCGTCTCTTTACTCTCGACGGCCGGTTCAGACCGGCCGATTCGGTCCTCTGGTTTTCCTGGACCGGCGTGACCGGTATGGCTTGTTTCCTCACTCAAATCTCGTCCGATTTCCTCCATTTCAATCCTAAAAATCCTATTTTCTTGTTTTCTATCAATCCCAATCCTTCAAACTAACTAAAACTCCCTAAAACCTAACCATGTTCAAAGGCCTCACGGCCATAATTTTTCCCGACCATCCCCAAGGCTGCTCAGCCCAAACCACCACCCAAACCTCTTTAATACCTTCCTAACAACCTAAAAACCATTTCCTAATCACCCAAAACAGCCCATAATGATAAAATCGAAAATACATGGGTTTTGGGCCTAACTGGGCAACATGTTCGAGTTCAAGGCCGCCGTCCACGACGGCGTGGCTTCCAGCCGGCCACCACCATCCCTTCTTCATTCTCTCAGCCTCTGGGCTTCACGGGCAAGATCAACTGGGTTCAGGTTTGGATTTGGGGCGGGAGAATGGATCGATTTGGTGTTTAGGTGGAAGGAAAATGAATGATCGATGAAGGGAGGGGAGATGCATGAAGGGAAAATGATGTCCAGTGAATGGGTGACACTTGTCACTCATCCATTGGGCAGCACAGAAATATATGGGCCCCACTTCAGTCCAAAAGTCCCTCACCTCGTAAAACCGCGCAAACGTACTTTCGAACTTCCGTGAACCGTAACTTCTCCGTCGAACGTCCGAATTCGACGTGCCGTATGTCTATAAATTCATATCTTCTCGATCTACGTAACGGTCTTTGGCCCTCGGCCATCGGACCTCTCGGGTCAAAAGTTAACTTTTGGCCCAAATTACCAAAATGCCCTTGAACTTCCGAACGTCATAACTTTTTCCTCGAACGTCGGAATCGAGCGTGATACCTGTATATGAACTCATGACATCACGAACTACGTCACAGTCATCGGCCAAAGTCCCTTTGACCACCTGAATGAAAAGTCAACGATTTGCTTATTCTAGGGGCAAAATCGTCATTTTGCCCAAACGTCTGTTAATCCTCGTCTAATCTCCGATTAGTCTCGCTAATCCGTCATTAATTCTTAATTAATCTTGTTAATTCGGGACGGGTCGTCACAAGAGTCTACAACAGATTTGCATTCTCTTCCCTTATCTTATATTTTCCTTTGTTTTTATTTTTATTTTATTTTAGTAAAACTCTATCTCATACTTGATTCTATGCTTTTACTTTGATATATTGCGGATAATATCAACTTTAAGTGTGAGGGAGGGTTTTACAACTTTATGAGTCTTAAAAAAAAATAAGAAAAAAAAATTTCAAAAAAAAATCAAAAAGAATTCAAAATAAAAAATTGTGTGTTTTAAGTTTTTGTTTTGAAACGTCTCAGGATGCCCTTAACCAGTCGATGCTAATAATTAAAAAAAAGAAAAAAAAAGAGAAGCCATGGCTAAAAGATGATCACTACAACTTGAATTCATTTGTTAATGTTTTATGATTGAGTGTTTATGACTTGTAGTAGATAATGCGTGTTAAACTAGTACAGAACGAACATGTTAAGATTTGTATGAATCATATGAACCCTATGTGAGCTTTAGAGCCTTACAAACTTATTTGTTTAGTGATTCATAGAAGTTCTTTGTTTAAATTGATATGCATATGCCTCATAACTACTTGGCATAGTTTTTAATGAACTCTAGAGTACTAGAACTTATTCCATGTGATTTTCAAAGCTTTTAAGTCAATAAACTCTCTGATTTTGGACATGATTAAGGCAATAAGGTTAAACACCATTTATCCAAATATCCTACCTCTACTTGATCACACAAGTGTGATCCCCCTACTTTAACTCTTTTGTGCCTATAATAAGCCTTTATTTCATCACCCACGAAACATCTATTCGCTTGAGCCTGGTATAGACATCATTTACCCTTGTTCCAAACACTTGGTTGAAGACTTCAAGATGGCGTGAAAAATGAGATATGATGATTGAAGACTTGTATGTACGCATAGGAAATGACTTGCTGAAACTACATTGTAAACATAGAATTACCATGAAAAAAAAATCGAGAAAAAGAAAAAAAAGTGATAAAAAAAAAGGGAAAAAAAATGTTTTGAATCTCTCAACCGGTAAATAAGTTTTGAGTTTGAGTTAAGTCTTTTATACTTGTGAATTTGGAAACATTGAAGATTTCAGCATTTGCCTTAATTACAATGCTCTAGCGCGTTTCAAGTATTTGCTAGGGGATAGCAAAGTCTAAGTGTGAGGGTATTTCTATTCGAAGCACTTATGCCTATGTGATGGAGCCTTTGGTAAGTCTTGGAACAAAATCTAACACCACTATTCAAAAAAATCCATGCCTCTACACCTAGCCTCATTACAACCTTAATTAAGACCTTATGATCCTTGAGATGAGTAAAATTTGATTAGTTGAGTCTATCACTTGAGTAAGCGTATGATTTTGGTTCATTTGTGCAAGTATGTTCACTATCTTATGGTTTATGTTTGAAATTTTTATGAATTAACTTACTTTCTTTTATGTGAGCATCTTTCTCACATACATTGAGTGCAAACACAAACCCTATACACATTGAGTGGAAATCATTAGTGTACATCTTTGTGAGTTATTCATATTTGTTTTATTCATGTTGAGATACATTTAATCAAGTTTACTCATTGTCTTACTTGTCAAGGTATTTTGTTATGATGTATTAATTTTTGAATTCCATATTCTATATAGCTTCTTAGTGTAAATCTTTGATGTTATACTTAAGTTGATACAATTTGAGATAAATGGTTAAGAGCATAGTAGTTTTTGAATTTAGAAAAAATAAAAGAAAAAGAAAAAAATATATGAGTTTTCAAAATCCTTTGTTTGTTTTGGTATTTGTTAGGGACAAGCAAAGTCTAAGTGTGGGGGTATTTGATTAGCCTTGAATTAAGCACCATTTTATACCCTTTATGCTTATCTTTTAATACTTAAATACCAAAAAATTGTAGAAAATAATATATTTTGTGAGAATTGTGCAGAATTGGATAGAGCACGGAATTACGAGAATTTAGGCGAAAGAATCACCTCAATCGGAGTTTTATTAAAGAAGTTATGAGCGAAATGCAAGAGGCCACCAAAAACCACTCAGGAATTCGGTAAGAACCTATCAAATCCCTTAAAATAGCCCAGAATTCTGTTCGACGTGCGACGCCTAACACGTTCATACCAACTTCGGCGCGCGTGTACCAAAGGTACCACCCCCTTCTCGGCGCGCATTTGATGACCCCTGATTAGTGACTTCGGTTGCCTCCTGCCGAACGATCCTCCAGATTCCTTGCCTGCGTTGACCCAGTCGTTGACCACCAAAATTGATCCCTAATTTCGGCGAGCGCCTACCAAAATTCTTTCTAAGTTCAAGTAGGCTTCCATCCACCAATCTGATTCCTGTTACTATTCCAGCACATTTTCCTTCCTTTTTGAGGAAAATTTATTCATTTCAAGTTTGGATTTGTTTCCTTTTTATTTAGGAAACCTTTTTAATCAAGATTTTTATTAGCTTTATCCTTTAGGACTTTAATTTAATTAGTTTAATCTTTTTCCTTTTAGAATTTAAATTGTAAACTCCTATTTATTTGAGGATTAATTTTCTCATATAAATAGAGAGGCTTAGGTTATTTGTAAGGAGGTCTCTCATTTTTGTACCAAAGCTCTACTTAACCAAATTTCCCTTTCATCAATTCCAGATTTCCTTAGCAAAATCCAATCACACTATACTCCATCATAAACACCTTCATCTGCGACATATAGAGCAGTTCCCGAGTGTCTCACCAAGCAGTATCGACCACTTAGCATCCATAGGGCAGTTCCCGAAGAGAATAAGTGTAACACGACCTTTTTACCCTGTGATTATCTTTTGTTATTGAATGATTGTTTTGTTGGATTGATCTTTAATATAATTATGGTTTTATATCTTATATGAATTTCAATAATCTTCCATGTGTTTCAATATCTTGGTTTTTGTTATACTTGTATGTTGTGCTTAATGCTTGATTAGATATAGGGCAGTTCCCGAGTCTAGATCATTGAAAGTGTATAGGACAGTTCTAGAGCAAGTACTTGAGAGAATGTGCTTGTATCTCGTAGAATTAAGGTTATGGAATTTTGTAGATTTTGGAATTAGCATAATTTATGAATGAGCTAGGCTAAAGATGAATTGACCAGGTAAATAATAGATTAAGTTAGTTTAGATTAGTTAATCATGTAGAACCTTAGTAAAAACCAATTTACCCCCCTAATTAAATAATCAAACAATAATCATACTTAGGTATCCTCAATCCCCGGTTCAGAACGATCCCTATTTACCAATGCTACATCTACAAAAAAAAGGTTTATAAATTGTCTTTGTTTTCAATAAGTGTTAATTTAATACTTAGTTTTTGTGTATTAATCTTAGACAGTTTTTGTGTATCAATCTTAGACGATGGTTGCCTCTAGCTCCGAGCCCTTGAGTGGCAGACGTGTGAGTTGCAGTGATTGTTGGGCGGGACAGAGAGGATCCTGAGTGACTTAGTAAGATCACAGTATTCTCCTTGTTCGGTTGGATTACTGGCGGCACGGGGTATGCCTGGATTGGTGACAGGTACCTTAGTTATCCTTGAACGGATTGTACGAGAGTTGATAGAGTTGGATCCCACTGGGTTGGGACAGTGGTATCAGTACTCTGACTGGTATGTTGATGGAACCACCTATTGCATTTACGTAGAAAGTGTGAGAAAAAATAGACTGGCTTTCCAGGACATACAAGACTTGTTGTGATGTTCATGATGGATTGGTGGTAGTTAGTAGTCCTGAGTGGTCATGATTGGTCCCACCAAAAGGCCAAAGGATATCAATAAGGAAGAGTATTCAGCTTTTTACAAGAGACTTACCAATGAATAACCAGAGGATACTTCTTTCATGAGTTACTTAGGCTTTGGAAGCCGAGATGTTAGGAATGGCTATTCAGTATATGGGACACGTGTTGTGAAGTCCCCTGATGGCCCAATAAGCTTGAGGAAGATTTCGGTTGTGTCGACATTTCTGGTGGTGTTCCTAGTAGGATTTACAGAGGGGTCATACTAGTTGAGATACAAATGGATTTCGAGAAATGGACCAGTGTTGGTATCCTGGTCATGATTTCATTGTTGTGAGATTAGTGTGGATACTCGGAGGACCGAGGTAATTTGGGGTTAGTGCCAACCAACCACAATGACTGAGATTGGAGTCTCTCATATTAGCTAAGTACTACGGAAGTTTATTTGTGGAATTCCCCCGTGATTGCAGTCTGTTGATGGGATTAACTCGGAAGGGAGTCAATCTGGTGTGAGATGATGATTGAGTGACCAGAAGAATGGTTACGGCTTTAGTTTGACTATAATGGATGCTAGTGAAGGTCATGGGAATGACTGTGATGCATCGATACACGAGTTTAAATGGTGTACTTATGATGCACATAGAGATTTTACGTATGAACCTAGGCAGGTGAGATTCCTTGAGATTATCTATTTATCCGTGTTTTGGAGCTTGTCGCGATGACGAATGTATGGGAGCGTTGGACTCACTACCTCCTAGAGAGACGTACAAGCTCTTGATAGATCAGCTAAGCTTATGTGTTGGAACTCTGAGGCAGTTCCGGATGGATGGGTTATACTGATGGTAGCAGACTGTGGAGTGGTATTGAACGGTGTTCCAGCGAGACCTTTAAGACTGGATAAGTTGTGACAGCACACTGTAGGATCCGACCCTTCACCTTGATAGGATGGGGTCGAGGTAGCTAACCGACTTACGTCTATTAACCTTTGGAGTTAACCAAGAAATTGGATTGGTTAGTGAACTGGTTGGATTGTCTCTGAAGTTGGTCAGGTGACCACGAAAACTCATAGAGGACCTCATGTATTGGTATACGATCTATTCAGAATGGAGATCACACATATGGGATCTAGTGTTAAGCCACGATTAGCAAGTTAACCATATGGAAATTGGATTGAATCCGATGTTAGCTTTGCTTTGAGACACTTGAACCAAATGTCGAGTACTATGCTCTAGAGGTGCGAGACTTTTACAGGGTTCGACTATTATATGAGCTTGAAGCTCAGGGCCAATGTGGGCTAAAGTAACCCGTGATTGTGATTATCTCGGCTAGGGCAAGTATTAGAAGGGGTCAACATGCACTCCGGATGAGTGAGATGTCAGTTTGAGACTCGAGGAGAGTCAAGATCACATTATGGGTCGCTGAGTGATAAGAGGTACCGAGAGAGGACTCTAGTGCGAGTTAGATAATTGGTAGGGAACATTAAGAGGAATAGTGGAGTCGTGAGTTATAGGCAGTTCACGACGGTGCATTATGAGTATGATTGAAGGTTGGGATTGTCTAGTGACAGAGAATGTACGATTGCACATAGAAAGCAAAGATGTCAGACTTGGTTCTAAGTGCACCTGCGTGGATAAAAGGTGAGATCAACGACGGTCGATGACTCGAGCAAGACGTGACGATTGACTTTTGGATTCAGTGTGATTTTCAAGGATAAAATTTCATTAAGGGGGGTTGATTATAATGACCCGTCCCGAATCAACGACATTAATTAAGGATTAGTCGGGGATTTATCGAGGTTTATCGGACGATCGGGGTAGAATGACGATTATATCCCTGGATGAGTAAAAAAGTTAACTTTTGGCCTAGGAGGTCAACAACACTTGGATCGAGGTCCATTACGTAGATTGAGATGATACGAGTCTGTAGACAGGTGGCACGTCAAGAACGGACATCGTACAGGAAAGTTACGGGTTTGGAACAAATCGTGGTACAATTACACGATTTACGAGGCAAGTTGAATTTTGATTCTAGTGGGACAAAATATCCTGGCCTGGACCATGGATGAGTGACAAGTGTCACTCATCCATTAATGACCATCACACATTCATGCATATCCCTTCCCTTTTTGGTTTCGAAAACCCTCACCCCTCACCCCTCACCCAACCATTTTCTTCATTTGCTTCAACCTTGGAAAGCATGTTTGGGACGTGTTCTCGATTCCGGAATAGTTAGGGATTTTTGATATGGACTTTATAGGTTTATAGTGACACTTGGATATGATTTGGACAGGTCCGGATGTTCCGGAGGCGTTGGACTAGCTTCGGTGTGATTTACGATGCAGATAACGAGAGCGCAGCATGGACGGTCTGTGAGTGGACTTTTGTTTTAGAAATATAATGCATACATAAATGTTTTAAATTATTTATTGTATGAGTTTTTGTTGAAATGATTTGAACGATTTATTTGAGTTTGATTTTTTATCATTTCGTGGAAATGATATATTGCACGTTTTTCAATAATTATGTTTTATGCGATTTGAATAATGTTTTAATTAGGTTTTGAGATGATTTCACGGGGATGCGTGAAATCAATATATCGGGCTTGAGACCCAATTTATTTATGGTTTGACTTAGAGTATAGTCAAACGGGAAATTGAACAATGAGTTGATAGTAAATTGGTTTTCGGATTTGGAAAACGATATTCGGGCTTGTGACCATGTTGGATATGATATTGGACATTGATTTTATGAGATTTGTGGAAACTGATTTTGAGCTGAGACCCTATGTGAAATAGCTATTTTGATTTGAGAAATGACAGTTCGAAAATGTGTTTCCACTGTTTTTATTATAACCATTCTCCTAGATGATGGATATGACGTTGGTTGGAATATGTTTCCCCGGAGAGGGCCTCCGATACGAATGTGTTTCCCTGAAGAGGACCTTATGATGTGATTGTAGCCTCGAGACGTCATAGATACTGGAGAGGTCACGATGACACTGCCTGCAAGAATGTTAGAGATGGACATTTTGCAAACGTCAAGCCAGGGGTTCCGAGCCTGAGTTAGAACACCTAGACGTCGAGCCACGACCTCCAGAGCTAGGTGTATATTCGGATGTGTAATCCTGAGTCGCACGAGTAGCGCTAATATCGTGACAATTGATGATTTGATTGATGTTGGATATGAGAATGGGTCCCGAGGGTTTTGACTTACTGATTTGTGTCCAGATGTTTTTAAACATGTTATGGTTTTATGATGATTGCGTCGGTTTTCTTATATACGGTTTTGTTGGGAAGAAATGGTTTTAAATTGTTATGCATGCATGCTTTTTATTGAAGGGTATAAATATCAATTTCGTTAAATGGTTTTATAAATTACTTATTTTTGTTTGCTTTCTCGCAGCTTTTATGGTTTTTGATACCCTTCAGGTTCATCGCGGATGCGGGCTGTAGAAGAGACGCAGACATCACATGCCGCTACATACTCTAGAACCGCTGCGTACTCATGGAACCTCGAGTAGGTTACGGTTTTATCCCTGGTCTGACACATGGTGTCAAATGGGAGGAAGAAACATACCATGATAATCTAGGGGGATTGGGTGGGTCCTGTCATGGCATGCCACATCATCGTCTCTTTCTTTTAGACTGGTCGACCCGTAACCCTGCAACCTAGTAACTTAACTCGAATCAAAACCCAATTCGAACTTCGCTATTTCTCAAACTTTTCCCACCATTTTTCCACTACTAAACTCGTCTTCTACCTAGAAATCGATCTTTGGGTTTAAAACACGAAAAACATACCTTCACAACTTCTATCCAAGCTAGATACCCACGACCTAGCTTCGAACTCATTCCTAGGCAAACGTCGTCGCCCAATTTCCTTCATTTTTGTCTCTGCAGACTCGTACTAGCTCAAGGAATAAAACCCTGGCTTCAGAACATGATTCCAATGTCCGAACAGTAAAACTCGAAATCTAACCATGACTGGTTCACAAGTTAACCTATTTTTCGGGCTTCTCAGGCAGCCTCCAAGGCTGATCATGCTCCCACCGTCTTCCTCTCACTCTCAGCCTCACTTTCTCCTTCATACAAGGCCACGTATGATAAGGGGAGCATAAGGAAATGGTATGGGATGGTTCGAGTATATGTATGAATAATGAAAGAGTGAGGGAAAGATACAGATCAAATGTGAGGGTCATAGGATGAGTCACACTTGTCACTCATCGTGTGGTTCCCACTAGATATTTATGGGCCCCACAACAAACAAACAACCATTCAATTTTCTCGAAACACGTGCATCGTAAAAATCGCCCCAAACCTTCCGTGACTCGTAAAATCATCGTTCGATGTTCAAATTCGACGCGTCGCTTGTCTACGTTATCGTAATCCCTCGACCTACGCAGTAGACATCGATCAACGTGCAAATAACCTCCCGAGTCAAAAGTCATCATTTTTCCTTTTCTATTGGCAAAATTGTCATTTCATTTTGACGAATCCCTATTAGTCTCGATAATCTCCATGTAATCCTGTGATTATGGGTCGAGTCATTACATAAAAACCTAACCAACTTAGAACCAAACTGGCCCAAAACCCAATAAGCCCACCTTAGGGCCTAAGCCCACCTTAGGGCCCAAGCCCCTGAGAAGGCTGAGGGTAAGAGCGAAGGTACCACTCTCCCAAAGGGTATCGCTTCCTCCAACAAGGGTACCACTTCCACCAATAAGGGTATCGCTCTGCTAGAGGGTACCGCTTCCACCAACAATGATATTTCCTCCACCAACGAGGGCACCGCTCTCTATCTGAAAGGGTAACGCCTCAACAAAATAGATCCTAACCTTTATAGACAGCTGAAAAGAAGAAGACACTTATCACCAATGTAGCAGAACATGAGGTCCAATCATCTTGGAAGTCACATGCCATTTAAGACAACATTGTGGCAGAAGTAACACACCTCCCAACACCCTAAGCTGCAAACTAGGAGAACTGGTGTTAATAATCCCACAAAACTAACTACCTCGTATACGGCACCTTGGAAATTGTCCAATCCATCTAGGGGCCTGCAGTTGTTAGGGTCCGACACCTTCGTCAACAGTTTGGCGCCATATTTGGTAATACGTTTTCACTGAGTACCCACTGCTAACTCTCCCATGAGGAAAAGAAGAGCTAGCCCGACCCAACTTGACATGGCACCTTATGACTTAGGGGCTCTAACTCCCCACCACAATGAAAAAAGCATAAGGAAACGCCAGCGGGAAAATACCCGCATTGGAGATCTAGAGGGAAGAATGACTGAGCTATTGACAAGAATGGAAAACATGCAAACCATAAATAGTATGCTTCGCACCTAGAAAATCTTCCTAGCCTAACACAACCATCTAATAGGTGACTATGCCCAAACTACGCATTAAATTAAACACGTAATTTGAGTGTTGTGCAATTTAAACCCTTTTTGTGTAGATGTAGTATTGGTAAATAGGGATCGTTCTTAACCGGGGAAATTAGGGAACATTAATAATGTGTTAGTGGGAAAGAGTAATGAATAAATGAATAATGAATAAATTAATGAATTAAATAATTAAATAATTAACAAATTAATGAATTAATGAATTAAAGAATAAAAGAATTGAGAATTAAAGAATAAATGAATTAAAGAATTAACTAATCAAAGAATAATAAACTAAGAGTATTAAAGAATAAAAGAATAAAGAGATGAAAGAATCAAAGAATAAAGAATAAAAGAATAAAGAATAAAGAATTGAAAAGGGGGGTTTTGAAAAGAGTTGTAAATATAAAATAAATAAAACAAGTAAAAATAATTAAATACTTAATTTTACTTCTACTTTAACCTTTGTACTAGTGAATTTTCTTCAAACACATATTTTTACCAACACTCTAACATCATGCTCATATTGAACCAATCACGAAATCATACCTTAATCATCTCAAATACATGCATACATTTTTCATATTATAAATGCACCGAACAGCGGATTATTACTTACAATATGATTCACCTTAAGTAAGTGATTTAATGCGCCGAACAGCGATCAAACATTAAATCTCTTCAACTCTATCCTAAATGCCCCGAACAGCGGATCAACATTTAGTTTCGAATTGAAGTTTAAGTACTAAAACATATGAAGTAAAAGAAACTCAAAAAGTAAAACACATGGAGATTGCATTCTTACTTACAAATGTTAGAAAGAAAATACCAACACATATATTGAATTATAAGTAAAACCAATAACAATAACAAGAATTTAAGTAGAGAAGTATGGATTTTCACAAGAATCACCGAACAGCGGCAGGAAACTTGTGAAGATGGAAGAAGAAATACGAGGAATTCGGTCTTAAAACTCTTGAATTGCCTTAGAATTACTTGGCCTAGGTATTTCTTAAGGAAAGCATAAAAATGTGTTTAAGAGATCTCAAAGAAATATCACAAGAACAAAGTAAAGAGGAAATGAAATTAAGAAAAATAGAAATAACATAAATTAAGAACAAGAATTAAAAGAAAGCTAATTAATAAGAAAATCTACAAGAAGTTAAAATGGTCCCCAAAAATATCTCTCAAAAGAGAGAAACAAAAGAACTAAAAGAAGAAAACTAAAAACTAAGCAAAATGGAAGAAATGGAGCTAATTGGGGACCCTCCCAAATACAAGAATTGAACCCCTATTTATAGGGGGGAAAAGCTAATTATACTCTAAAAAACAAATAAAAACAAATAAAAAATTATAATAAAAATATTAAAAAGTGAAATGATGAGATTGGGTGGTGTTTGTGGGGAAAAAATGTAAAAAAAACAAAAGAAATGTTGCTGGAAATGGGCTGTCAGAAACAGCTGAAAAAGGGCCAAATATTCGGTGGATGCTGGCTGGAATGGTCCTTAGTGGGTCAGCAGGCGTGCGCTGGAAAGAGAGGTGGTGGCCGGCAGGCGTGCGCTGGAAAGTGGGCGGATGGTCGGCAAGCGTGAGCTGGGGAGCAGATCCCGCGTTCGGCAAGCGCGCGCCGATGGTGAAGAGCCTGGGCCGATGTGATTGGGCCTGCACAGGCTGGGCTGGCGATGGGCTGCACGGACTGGGCAGGAGAACTGGGCCGCGAATTGGGCTGGGCTGCAGATGGTTGGGCTGAATTTATTTGGGTTTGGGCTGCACAAATTAATTAATTTAATTAATTTAGAAATATTTCACCGAAATTCGTCCATAATTTATTCGTTATAATTCCGATCGAGACGATTCTTTCGCCAAAATACTCCAAATTACAAATTTTATTTATTTAAATAAAAATAACACAAAATAAATTAATTTATCTATTTATTTAATATTTTAATATTAAAAGTCAAGTATAAAGGGTATAAAATAATATAAAATAATGCTTATTTGAGGACCTATCAATAGGATAGGTCCTTCATACCAAAGTGCATACACAAAGGATGGAAGATTGTCTCTTTGGCCCTATTGGAGCCCCGTTCTCGACTGATGCCCCAAGGACTGTTGACCCAGCGGTACCACAAACTAACCTCCCCACGGCTTTACTCATGCACCTCTCCCTACTAGAGAAGATGCCCAACACATCTTGCAACAGAAAAAAGAGGTGGCTACCGAGAAAGCTAGGGCACTAATGATTGACCAAGAAATCCCTCAAGATGACATGACCCTCAAACTCTGAGATCTCATGAAAGGAGAGCTAAAGGACGTGTGGGATCACTTAGGAAGAGTCGTGGCAACTATGGGGACAACCGCTCCGCAGAGTACCCAGAAAAGATCCTACCTTATACACAAGACTGGTTGTCAATGGAAACCGTTGGTGACTCTAAACCTTTGAAGATACCATCATATGACGGCTCTATGAACCCCTTTGATCACTTAGATACATTCAGATATGCAATGGAGGACTGAGTCGCAAATGAGTCCAACATTGCTAGATTTTCTCCACCATCGTATGGGGAGCCGCTTGTAACTAGTTCAAACGACTAACTTTTGAATCCATATCTTGCTTTGCTGACCTTCAAAAATCCTTCTTGGAGCGATACATGATAATCTTAAATCGCTTGTACATTGGTACCACTTGAGTGCTATCTACCAAGGCTAGTCGAAACCCTTGAAGGAGTATATCATCTGCTTTAACAACGAATACGCGAAATGTGTAGGAGTCGACGACCCCACCACCCACAATGCCTTTATTGTCAGGACCCACCCCGGTTCCACCCCGAAAATCGAGGTAAATCCAGCTCCCATCTAACACCCCGACACAAAACCAAAGTAAACTCACGAAAACCACCAACATACATGCCAGACGCAGGAGAAAATTTAAACATCCCGAATTCAAAGTTTTATAGAGCATAGTACCAAATACAAAGGAAAGAAAACTGATAAACAAGGTACACGCACAACGAAAAATGTAAAGCACTCCGGGGTCACTCTCGAGTATTCTATGCCTCCGACGCTGCCTCGACGTCAACCCCTGCGCTAGCTCCACAACCTGGAGGGAAATTTAAAACAAAAGGTGTGAGTGGACCATAAATAAAAGAAGAGTGTCCAAAAACCATTTCTTAAGAAAAACCAGGGTTTTAGCCCTCCGTTTAAAAAACACACATGCATAACCCATTTGCTGAAAACAGTTATAAATCACATGAAGATCGTCAGAAATCATGTCATAAACATCATAAAACCACATCATAAAACATAAGTCTCAAACAATCATTATCCGATCAAACCTGCTGGACCTATCCGAGTCTTTAAACTCCAGAGTCTTTAAAATCAATCTAGGCCGCAATAATATCCGAGTCTTTAAACTCCCGAGTCTTTAAACTCAACAGGCCTACGGGGGAAATATCAATATATCCGAGTCTTTAAACTCAATCCAGGACTCAATAATATCCGAGTCTTTAAACTTTCGAGTGTTTAAACTCAACAGGCCTACGGGGGAAATATCAATATATCCGAGTCTTTAAACTCCCGAGTCTTTAAACTCAATCCGGGTCTTTAAACCCAATCCGGGCCCGTCCCCCGTCAATCACAATATCCGGGTCTTTAAACCCAATAACCAGATCCAGCAAATCCAATCAAAAACCATTGAAAACCATTTCTAAATCCATATCCAAACCCGAATCCGAAATCACCGGTTTGAAACCCTTCCGGCGTCCAGAACCGTCATTCTGAACCCAAATCCGGAAATCCCACGTTTCAACTTTAAAACCAAATTCCGCTTTCCGAAATCCGATTTCAAAATCGAAAACCTCGATTATCAAATCACGACTCAAAATCCCTTTATAATCATTGAAAACCCTTAGTATTTGAAAACTTGAAAATCATGGCATCGAAATCAGAATCCAAACTTTTCTCTTAAAACGTGCTGAAAACCGTACTTTCTCGAAAAACGTGCAATTATGTAAAACCAACATAGCATATTCAACAATCATGAAATCACATGTAAAATCATAAAACAATTATAGAAAAACAGTTATGCATGCTCGAGTTTAGAGAAGGGGTCCACTCACAGTCATCGGCACGTCACTCGCGCCCTGTACGTCCCGTACGTTCCTCAGCTTCCTCGGGAAGTCCCGATCATGTCACAAGTCACCAAAGAATGTCACTAACACGTCTACCAAAACTCTCCTAATTTTCCCCAAAAATCCCCGGGTCCTAAACGTAACAAACCGAGACCCTAGACCTTTAACCTCGCGGAACTAACCTCAAACGACGTCCCAATAACCCGAAACCTATTCCATTAGACTCGTTACAACATCTAGACCAAAACCCTAGTTGGAAGTTTCCCCAGAAACTGTTGCACGCGCCCCCACGAGACGCCCAAAGTGGCTGCGCGTGGGCCTCACGCGCTTGCTATAGTGTCATCGTCAACCTCGGTCCCAGTGGTCTAGACCGGTTCAGCCAAACCGAACCGGCGTGATCGGTTCTCTGTCAATCTTTCACCGTTTTCCTCCCTTTCTTCACCAGTCTCTTCGTCCAGTCCTAAGTAACCTATTCCCCTCACTCTCACACCTCGACACAGCCTATAACCCGTCGTCTCAAACTCGAAACCAAACCTCCCCAAAAACTTTGTTTCACAAACCGGCCACCCAAGTCCTCCCCCGTCACAACTTCGATGCTAACAGGTTCCTAAGGACCTAAGAAGTCGACTAGGACCAACCAGAATCCTCGACTCGTACTCAAAACCCACCACTTTTGGTTAAAGCAAATCGGGAAAAACAGGGGATTTGAGCTTATCGTCGATTCGTCCTCCGCCGTTCGCACCGCCGTGCACCTCCGTGTCCACTGGGTCTCCTTCAGCCTTCCTAGCTCCCTCTCTGCCTGGATTGGACCAACACACGGCACAACCACCACCAATCCCTGCGACAACCCTCTGTTTCCCAGAGAAATCGAACCCTCCAACCACCGTGATGCGTGCACAGTTGCACTCCCAATTCCAGTCACCAGCTTCCCTCCTTCTCTCTGTCACTCTCACTGGTCCACAAAACCCTCACACACTCACTGAATCGATCAAAATCCTCACCACCTCACCTCTCTGTTTTCTCTCTTGTTCGAACACCCACACGAACACACAGCAAAATAATTGGAGTCGTGCACCCTAGAACCCACTAGACACCTAGCACGTGTCACCATCCCCTCGGCCTTCTCACAAAAATCCCAATCTTACCTGTACATTTGTCACAATCTGGTTGCACAATTCCCAATGTGAAAAAGACCAAAATGCCCCTCCTTTGAGTCAAAATTACGATTATGCCACTACCTTCCGAGACCCGTAACTTACACATCCTAGGTCCGATGAACACGTGCCGCCTGTCGTTGAACTCAGGACAACGAGATCTACCTAATGGTACTAGGTCAACATGTCAAAACCCGATCGTACAAAAGTCAACTTTTCCCCCTATTTTGACCAAATTACGGTAATGCCCTTAACCTTCCGAACATCATAACTTCCTCCTCGGATGTCGGAATCGGGCATGCCACTTTTCTACGGACTCGTGACGTCTCGAACTAAGTCACGGTCACTGGTCAATACCCAATTAACCGCCCGAACTAAAAGGCAACTATTTGTCCAACTATGGGCAAAATCGTCATTCTACACTAATTTTCGGGACGGGTCCTTACATTTATGGGAGGACTCATGGCAGCGATTTCTTCTTCTCACTAAAGAAGAACCCACCAGAGACGAACCAATGATCTCCTCTGAGAGGCCACCAGCTACAGCAGAGCCAAACAACTCAACGAGCCTCGAAGGATGGGCACCACTCATACACCACCACTAGTCAAAACGATCCAAGGATGGGATCCCAACCAGGGTTGTAAATGGTACAACGACAATAATGTGTACCATGGTTAGCTCGGGTGGAAGCGGTATTATGACCAAGAATTTGGCAATCGACGACCCGACGAATAATACCCCTGTTATAGCAGAACCACCTCCAAACACAGGGTAGCACCCCAAATACGAGATCATATAACGACCATCTCTAGAAGGTCCACGCATTCTGGGTCCTCCAACCAAAGCAGAAATAGCTACACATGGGCAGCATTCCAAGAATGGAACATACCTGATTGGTGGAATAATTGCAGAGACCAAAAAAGCGAAGTTGGATCGAATCAGGCCCAATTACCTTCACAGCAGACGAAGGACGTGCCACCTAACAACCGCACGACGACCACTTGGTGGTCAGGGTCCATATAGCCAACAGAGAAATCTCAAGGGTTCTAGTTGATAGCGGCATTTCGGCCAATATCCTTTTCCTCTCCGCATTCGAGCAGAGTAGGTTGAACACCTGTAATGACTCGAACCTTTGTGGGTGTATGAGGTTTGGTGGGACACGGCCGAACACCATGAATGGTGTTGGTTGAAGGAAAGAGATGCAGGGAGATGATAGGGTGAGGCTGGGGAAGAAAAAAAAGAATAAAAAGGGAAGAATGAAGAGAAACATAGAGGATAAGGAAGGCTGGGAAGGAAGGAGGAAGTAGGCCAGTTCTGAAAACTCGAAACCGTGGTTTCATGGTTTGCATTCGAATATCCAGTAAGGGTAAGGTAGCTTGGAAACCAAGCCCACAAATCAGTCCTGGGAGATCATATGACCTCAACAAGCTAAAAGCTCGAAGGTTTGGACCCAGAGACATGACTGGAAAGGAAACTGGAAACTAGTCGAAGTTCATGGATTTGAACCAGGGCATCAAGGTGAGTTTTCCTTAATTTTAGGTCGTAGATCTCTTCCAGAAATTCCTTAGATGAATAATGGAACTGAAAACATGAGAAAAAACGTTGAAATGGAGGTTTTCTACCGAGGTCGTGGTCCTAGGGTCGGCCGACTCAGTTTGTAGAGAAGTTGAGTCGGCTAAAGGTTGGGGATGATGAATAGTGGTCACGCATGAAGCCTACGCTTAGTCACTTTGGGTGGCGCGTGGGGGAACGTACCATGTCATCTTAAAATGTGACCAACATGAAACTTTAACTTTTCGATGTTACGAATCCAATGGTGCAATTTTCAAGGCGATTAGACATCGTCTCAGGATATTTTTGACTATCCAAAGATTTAGGTGTTATTTTAATCAATTTAGAAATTTCGAAAAATTATAGGATTAAAGTGTGAGTCAATTGAGATGGTTACTGAGCCTTTGAAGTGATTTTTGATAGGAGATGATGTTCTCAAATTTTACAAGGATGTGCCTCTAGGATGTGCCCCTTTGAACCACTCAGCACCTCCTCTAAACAGAGTCTCCAGGTCCTCCATCTGGCCATCTTTCAAAGGTGCCGCTTCTTTTTGCTACGGTACCACAACATCCTCATGTCACCACATCCTAAATGCCATGCATCTACTCTACCTCTGACCATTTCTCCACTCTATCATCGGCGAGGTCTGAGATGCTAATTTTATAATCTGGGTGCCTCTTGGAAATATTTTGTAGGGCATCAAAGGCGTTCTTTACCCTTGCTTAAGTGGAAAACTCAACACTACCATCTGAACCTATCTACCACTGAATAATGTCATCCTCAAACACCCCAACCTTGGAAACTTTCAATGCCTCTTCTAGATTCTTGAACTCCCTCCTCAGCTTCGACCTTTCCTCATTAAACCATGCGACCTCAGTATGAGCCATTTTCAAGCTTCTATGTACCTCCAGGCGCTTCCTTTTCTCTACCAAGAGCGAATCTTGGCTATCAGACAACTCCTCCTCTTTCCTCCTCAAAGCCTACTGTGCAGCTCATAACTAGCTAGCACAACCTACCTCACTGGCTCAATGACTCATTACTCGATGGGTAGCTAGAAAGTGCCTAAAGTTTACCTACCACAACCATGTAAATCAATATTTATTCTTACACAACAAACTAACAAACTAGTGAGTTAAGACCATAACTACATTTGATCTTCCAAAACTTGCGTACAACCCTCAACGTACGACTCCAATTTGAGCCCTAACGCACCCACCACGTGGTACCTCTGAGCACCCTCTTCACAACAACCACAAACTTCACAACCAGCTTGCGGTTTGTTGGTACCCCCACCCATAAGGTACTATCCACTGCAGCCTTACCCAACCTTAGGGTAGAAGGTAGATAGGCACTAATAGTAGCCTTCTTGGACCCAATAGAGGGCGCCTCCATCTCAGTGCTACCCCTCTTTTGACCTCGTGATTGTACAGATTTACCAGGAGAGGAAGTCACGAGTGAACCCCTATGTAGCCGCAGATCGGTCGAGTTTCCACCTGGTACACAGTAGCACGGACTATAGGGTAGCACATACTACATAGTAGCACTGACTGGACAATAGCACTAGCACATTGGCACCAGGTACCAAGGGACTACCCACTAGCTCTGCAATGACATATTCAGCTCACAGAAGGGAAGAAAAAAAATTCAACTCCCCACTCGATTTTTGACTCTCGGCTAGGGAGTTGGGGGACTCCTGTTGATAGCCGAAATCAGACGCCCGAATCTGACAAGAAGAATCTAGTCAGAGACCATAAAACAACAAAACCAAAGGCCTACAAGATTCATAACGGATAAAATCCTAACTGGCCCAGAACCAAGCAAGCCCACCTCAGTGCCTAAGCCGCTGAGAAGGCTGAGGGTAAGGACGAAGGTATCGCTCTCCCAGAGGGTACCACTTCCACCAACAACAGTACCGCCTCCACCAACGAGGGCATTGCTCTCCATTTGCAAGGGTAACGTCTCGACAAGATAGATCATAACGTTTATAAGCAGCTGGAAAGAAGAAGACACTTGTCACCAATGTAGCGGAACAGGAGGTCCAATCATCTTAGAACTCACATGCCATTTAAGACAACATTGTGGCAGAAATAACACACCTCCCAACACCCGAAGCTGCAAACTAGGAGAGTAAGTGTCAATAATCCCATGGACACTTGCCGAAAGGTAAAAAGGGCACGAGAAACCAAGAAGAGCGGTACCAACGCCCAGGATGGTATCGCCACCTGAGCTGGGAGGTAGCACTAATCCACCAGCTCCCTATAAATACGTCATCTCTCCTACATTAGAAGGGATAAGAAAAAAGTTAGAAAATATACTATCCAGAACTAACTCTAGACTCACATAACATTTCCTCTCTTATTTCCTTTCCTTTCTCTTCTTTCTTCTTTAAAGACAAGATAAGCTTACTGACTTTATCACCAGAGTGATAGTGGCCGAACTACACCGGTTCCCTAAGCTTCATTTCCTTTGTATTATTTTTCTCTTGCTCTTCGCCTTGTTATTCTCTTGGTACTCGCGAACGAGATGACGTAAGGCCCATCCACTTGAGGGATTCAAGAAGACTTGCAGTACAAGCTATCCTCCTTTGACGTGGGAAGGAGACCCAACTAGCTCGTCTACAACACCTTAGAGATTGTCCCATCCTTCCAAAGACCTATAGTTGTTAGGGTTCAACACCCTCATCAACACTTGCAATCCCCAAAACCGAAAATTTTCATATCAATAAAAAAATAAAGTTGGAATTTTTTTCTTAAATTTTATTCAACACTTAAATTTTGAGAAAGGAAATAGGAGACTAACAGCTCAGCCTCATACCCATCTGGCCTTCTCAATAGTAATATCATGTTTTGTTTGCATTTGGATTTTGGAGCTACCACCGTCCACCCAAAAATGTCCTTCTCTGTAATTTGATGAATTATTTATTTATTTTTTCCTTTTTCTTTGCTGTACGCAAGGATATAAGCGAATTATTAATATTATTATTATTATTTGTTTTTTTTTTTGAGAAGAAACCAAACGAATGGCGGAGAAGAGATGGAATGCAGAAGACGCACCAAGAGGTCCAACAGCCAAACAGCCAACAGCCAACGGCCACCGGCCACAACAAGCCCAACCCGTTCCTCTCATAGTCTCACACTCTCTCCTCACCACTTGTACTTGGGATTCTTCACGCCTCTCATCAACCCAACCCACTTGGGACTTTCTTTACACATTGATCTTATTTATTTATTATAGTTTTATTCAATCTCTGATTGAGATATATTTGGACCATGCATGTTTCTTTTTAATCGTGGAACATATTATTCGTATCTTACACCTTATTTTGAAATATAGTGTTTACATAATGTATATTTACCAAACTTTTCTTGTTGATGTTTTATCATAATTCTCACGTGAATTCCTTAAATTATTTCTATCATACTTTAAATTTTCATTGTCGCACACTTACACTTCTACGAACAATTTTATTTCACACGTATTATTAAAACGTCTAGTTTTATATTTAGCCTTCGTCACTTTAGCTCTACATTCCAGTGATAACGTAGTCAATACATACATATATTGAATCATTTTCGCATAATATAATAGAACACTGACATCACGTAAACTAGTATTATATAGTTAGGGAAGAAAGTGGAGAGAGATGTAGTATAGTGTACCAAATTAGCAATCCTTGTCTTCATGGTAGTGCCTGTGGGGTTTACGTGTTCCTTTTCCTTTCCTGATAGTTACTTCCCTCTCATCTTAATCTCCCAATCTCCACATTTCATCATTATCATCACCCATTTAACTACTAAGTACTAACTAAACGAGAAAATCAATCCACTAAATTATTATTAGACTTTCCTCAAAAAACCCTCATAATTCATTAGTAGTATTTCAGTATGTGCATTTATCCAATAGAGTTATTAGAATATCTCATACAGTGTTCCTTATTTTGACGAATCTTAAATATTTTATTATTTATTTTACATTAGACATTTGAATATTCTTAATTTATTATTTTATTATCTATAAAATTTATTATCTGTGAGGAGGGGATTGCAATTACTACTTTGCTATTTTATTTGTTAAATTTCCGGATTCAAAATTAATAAAATGTTGAAATTTTAAAGTAGAAAATGTAATATATAAGAACTTTACTGAATCCTTTTTTTCATTTGAAAAATTCTTAAATTAATTAAAAAATATATTTTAAGAATTCTAACCATAAATGTATATTTGAATGTTAAAACATGGAAGGGAACGACACCATTAAATACGAGCAGTCGGTGATGGTTTGAGAATCTGTACATATTAGCCAGCCCCTACCAAGTGTGTTTTGTCCAACATCAGCGTGGCGGCAAAGCTAAAGACATTGTCAGTGTCAGTGTCAGTGTCACACCCATTTTCGTGTCAATCAACAACCGTTGGTTATTAAACAAACAATTTCTAAAGTTGAGAAATGAACTCTAATTTGGGCAAAATTGGACTTTTGCTCTCATTTGGTATGCCGTATTGTACTGATTATTTCAATCGGTTAGACTAATCTGTCCACCGGATAGACTAATTATTTAATCAAACGTTTGATACTTTTCCGGATTAGAATGCCGATTATATTATACTGATCAGATTATATTATAGTAATTGACGAAATACTTATATCTTAAATATTAATTATGAATGTCATTATTTTTATTATTATTTACTTTAATTATTATTATTATTACTATTTATTACATTTTTATTAATTAATTATTTTTAATTTTATCATTATTATTTATTAAAATATCATTAATTATTTATTAAAATATCATTAATTATTAATTATTAATTTATTATTAGTAATATTTATTACTTTATTACTTTTAATTATTAATATTTACTAAATTAATATTTTATTTTTATTATATTATTATTATTATTATTATTATTATTATTATTATTATATTTTACAAGATTACTAGTTATCCGACTATTTAATACGAACAATTTCGAGCGTATTATTTTAGCGTGTCTGGACCGTATAAAAATATTCAACCGTATTAACTTATACAGTGACTAATTAATACAACTGGTACCAAACACAGAATTCAGATTATTTAGCCTATACAGATTGTAATACGGTGTACCAAACACACCTTTTATGTAAACAACATCCAATTGTAACAACTAGAAGAGAAGGAGAGCAGGAGCAGCCGAGCAGCCAGCTTTAGTTTATAGGTCACAATAATAATATTTTTTATTCACCAATAAAGAAAATACTAAAATCATCCTCATCATATTCCATTTATCCATAGCAACAAAGAAAATACTAAAACCTTCTATGTGGATGTCACTACAGCTTCCCTTCTATCTTTCTTGTCGTTTCACTGCTCACCGCTAAAATCCACTACCAAGCTTTAAAATAAACAAATAAATAAATATCTGCCATGAGATATTTATGCATGCTTAAGAATTCAATGTACAATTAAGATATGAAAACGAATAATGGAACAAACACGAGACTTCCTCTCATAATTTACAATCAACATTCAAACAGAACAATATACTAATTTAACATCATGTATGAATATTATTATAACTTCAAAAGAGAACAAGAAACTGCATATCGGTATACACAAATGCGTCATATTTCTGTACACAAGCCACCAAGGGTAGGTTTTAGCAAGCTAGCTTAGCTTATATCCTATAGTTTCTGATTCATTTACAAACAGAATCCCAGGCACGGACAGTCCCATGGATCAACGGACCATGAAAATGAAAAGATGCTTTCCAAACATAATATAACACTACGACCAAACATTTATCATTCCCTATTTGTATATGCTTCTTCCCTAATTTGCTCCCACTTTCATATTTAAACCTATATAAACTTATGTGTATGTATCTATATATTCATCTACTTTATAACTAGGTGGGAATTGGAATAGGAATTTTGATCAAAAGGGTGCACGACGAGGTATACCCTTACGTCTTCTCGCATTGCGGTGGTTGTAAATGGGAGGAGTGGATGGAGAAAGATTGGCAGTGCCCTCCTCATCACCGGAACTAGAACTTGTCCTCTCCATAAAAGGGCCACTCTCGTACTTCATTGCATTGCCATCCATCAGACGGTTGAACATACTTGTTGTCTTAGCTATCTTCTTTGGAGTTGTTGATTCATCCGATTCTGACCATCCATACAAACCATCTCTGCTCTGCTTTGTCCTCGTGACTGTAAAAGTAAGCTCGCGGTCACCGCGCATTATGCCTCCCAGCTGCAATTCAATTCACAAACCAATTAACAAGCATTTCAAAAGTCACTCAGTTACTCAATCAAGTGTATACACTGGATGGAAAAGATAACAGAGGAAAACCAGTGGATTCAAACAAGCACAAAACCATCAGAGATAGTTAAAAATGTGATTTCTAAGCCCCAAAGTAACAATCAAAATCAAGAATTAGTAAAGTGATTGGAGTGAGGAAGGATTCATAATCCACCTTGCAACCCAAAGAGCAGAACCTAAACCAGGTGTCAGGGATGCTTCTGCAGCAAATCTCACAAGTGTTGGTGACTCCTTTACCAGGCCTTGGCTGTGGCCTCTCATTCAAAAACAGAATCTTTGCACCATTGATGACGTATGTTTGCACGCATGATATGTCTAAATACTTCTGAATCTCGTTCACTCTCACCACGTTGTGGTAGGAGGACCGCCTTATCTGCAATCAACAACAGGACGATACGAGTCTTTCAAATCTACACATGAACAATCTGGTCAGAGCTAAAATTTGTGGAAATGAAGCACAAACCTGAACGAAGCGGTGATCTTTGTGATGAACTAAACAGTAAGGGCACATAGCATTCCCTGCGCAGTCCAAGCAGAACATGTTGCATTCGCTCTTATTGGCATTGCCGTGAGTTTCACAATGGATGAAGTAATCCACCCTCAGCATTGGTTGTAACCAATGTGGACACAAGCCATCCAGTTCCTTTCCAAATCGACCTATCGGTATTGAACTCACCTGATTCATTAGAATGATTCAGTACAAAAGCAACCCAAAACCAATTCCTATACCATCAATTCCCTTCATTACCCACAATCACAAATGAAGAATAAACGAATCAACGAACTAGAAGGAATCAATTCAACATGATAAATGAATGAATCAATGGACTATAGGAAAGGAATCAATCAGACAAGAATGATGAGGAAGATACTTACCATGGCTTTGTAGTTGAGGTCCCTCTGTTCCTATCTCTGTTTTTATTTCAATTTATCGGGCCTATTTCGAGAAGCAGGAAACAGAACAGCTTCAAAAGATTGAATCTGGAATACAAATTAACCATTCCAACCCGGAAAAAAATTGAAATAAATAAAAACGTATTGATACTACACATACGCAAATACAAGAACAAAAACAGGGATACCAATCCAAAATTAACAAGCCCTATTGAAAACAGTGTATATAAACAAGAAAGATGAAGAGATACTTGAAAGATGAGAAGGTGAAGATCGAGGAGTAGCGGCAGTAAAGGCAACGACTTGTGAAGGGAAGGTGTTGAAAGAAGGCTAGGGTAAGGAAGAGGAGACTGCTGCTCTCAAACAAGACTATATATTTACTTACAAATATTAATAATTATACGAGGGATATTTAAATAAGGAATTATTGTACTCGCCTAATAAAAACACCGGACAATGGGAAACACATCATCAGACGCTTATGCGAAATTGCTGATTGCTATCAAAATTTATTGAGGCGGTGGCTACAAAAGCTGCATAATAATTAATATTATTATTCAAAAAGAAAAAAAAAAGACGGAAAGTTAAAAACTGAAAAGTGAGCAGGAGGAGCAGCCTAGCATTATAAATACTCATAAAATAAAAAAATAAAATAAACAAAACAGGACAGGACAGGAGATGGAGAAACGTGCCCACACTTGGACTTAGTAACAGAGACGGATTTATCGGACTGAATGCTACACAGACACACGGCCATCACGTTATATTCCTCTATCACCCGTCTGATCGTTCCATCTGTTTCTGCTTCCTTTCTCAACCGTGGGATTTGGGGGATGTGTGGCCCGAATGTTGGGTACAGTGGGCCCATTTTGGTAATTCACGGGCCTTTCATTTCTACGCCGCCAAGGGTCCAGTATGTAAATGTACGGTTATTTTCGGCTGGGTTTAAAGTCCAAAGTCCAAAGTCCAAGTTCGATTAGGGCTCTGGATATACATTCCTTTTCGAGAAGAAAAACAAATAAAAACTCGAAAAGCCGAAAACGATTTGAATTGCAACAACTGCACCCAAAGCCGGTCATACAAAAGACTAAATGAGGTAACTGCCAATATCGTCGCTCCCGTACCGCCTAGGCTCTTCGTATGTGATTGTGATAGATAAACATCCATGGTAGTTTTTGTTTTCTTTTTTATTTGATTGTTTTTTTTAATCTAATAAGAAATTTTATTAATGGATTGTGACTACAATATAAATTCGCCTAGTATAATATGAACCTCATTAAAAATTTTCCATAAAATCTATTAATTTAAAAACTCAGTTAAGAATAAAGAATACATGCTCTGAGCTAGCTCTTGGCATTGGGCCGGGTAGGGCAAGCCCGGCCCAAATTTTTTGGGCTTGGTTCAGGCCGAGCCAGGTTTATTAAATAATTTTTAAATTTGCGGGCCGGGTTGGCCGGGCTTAATGACATAAAAAAACATCCCACAGGCTTTTATCGGGTCCGGTTTATATCGGGCATTTCGAGTCATGTCTATTAAGCTCACTTCGATCGGGCTTACGTGGGATTTTGCAATAAATTATGTCTAAAATTTTAAAATTCCAAAAAAATATATGCATGAAAAAAAGAATATTAATAATGAAAAAAATACTCAAGGGTGAAAAAACGTGGCCTCGTTAAAATAAAATACTAAGGGTGCAAAAACGTTGGGCCTATTAAGTAGGTGGATGAGTGGTTAGTGTTTGTATTGGGTATTGGATATTGGACTTTTTAAAATAAATTAGGTGGGCTTGGGGCTGAGATTTGAGTACGGGTTGAAATATTAGTATTAAGAATGAGTTGAGTATTAATTTTTAAATTATAACTATTTTATATTTTCGGGCTTATGGGCCGGGTTTATTTCTGGTGGGTCAGGATGAGTTTACCGGGTTTTATCGAGCTCGGGGCTATCGGATTTGAACACCATAAGCCCAAACCCAGCCCGCTAACTCTCGGGCCGGGCCAGCCCACGACCCATAGCGGGTCGGGCCAGACTTTTGTCCATCGAGCTTATCGGGCCCCCATAAACCCATGGGCTTTTTGGCCAAATGGTGAGGGCTACTCTCAGCATTAAGAAAATTTATTATAACCAAGTAACACTTAAATTTTTCACAATCACCGCATAAAATATTACATGACATAACATGAAAACCAGGCAATAACCTTTTACGACCCTCCACCAGTCGAAAGCAGTAGCACTAACCACACCATCAACATTAGCTCTAAGCCCAACCAGTCAACCTCAAGCGATTGAATCGCTAGATCCGGAGTTGGACTCCGTGGATCCCCAGAGACGGGCTCATACGTGGTTAGAGGTGGGCTCGACAAGTACCGACGGGGTTGGACTCTGTAGAACCCGTGCTAATCTACCGATAGCATATATAGGATGCTAGTTGGACTAGCAGCTGGTTGGACCAGCATGACGAGGTTTGACAATAGGTTGGTTGGACCAGCGAGATTAGGTTTGATATTTAATTATTGTGGTTTGTGCAAATGTTTTCAAAACGACTAAGAGCTGGTAATTTTAGTAAAATGTGGGCTAGAGGGCCATTTCATATTTATGTGGTTTCAGGTTGGACCCATAGTTTATAAATGTATATGTTGTATTGATTTTTAAATAATGGTTTATTTAACTAAGCATGCATATTTTTATAAAACAGAGGGTTTAATGATTGATTTCTGAAAATGGTTTTTCTAAGTTTTTGTTTTATCCACTCACACTTTTTCTTGGTTTTGGCAACCTCCAGATTGATTGCGGAAGCGGGCTGTATTAAGGCTAAGACATCATGTATATTTGCGTACTCTAGGTATCTGAGGTAGGAAGAAGACTTATCCCTGGTCTGACACGTGGTTACTAACTTTATGTTAATCCCAAGGGTAATATGGTCATTATACAAGGTTGTGTCAGACGGGAGCAGGTTCCTCCACACTAATCACTGGGTCATTACAGAGAGGATCTTGTCACAACTTTTTATTCTCTCAATTTCAAGGGTGTAAAATTGTGTCCCGAAGATGTTGTTCTAGCCCAAACGTTGATGCCCCTACATTTAGTATCAATTTTGACCAATGATTGCAAGCATTTCTTTTGTACGTTATCTTCTCGACCTAGCGCTCGTTGGGAGGTTAGTGTGGTCAAGAGATATCATTGGTTACCAGAGGGAGGATTTCTGGTGCTTCCAACTTATCTTGTGCGCAAAAAGGCATTTGGTCGGGACTTTATGAGCTGTATACTTACTCAGAATCTTTTGAGGGGCGATGGAAATACTTCGAGAATGTCCCCCGATTTCGAAGTGTATCATCCGAATTTCTGCATTCATCAATTTGGCTTTTGTTAAGCCATTCTGACCCTTTTCCTAAAAGGATCAAATGGGGGCACCTTATATCGCATTAGCACATTTGATGATGTAAATGCTCTGGCTGCTCAGGAAATTCTTTGGTCCATATATGTTCGTGTCCCAAATGCCATGGAGGCTTTTTATACATGCACAAACGAATTTGGCATAAGGTGGACCGCTCAACTCCAGGTTGCTTTTTCGTTCCCCTTCTCAATATCATGGAACCATCAATTCCTACTATAGGAATGGTCTTCCCGTTAAGACCAGCTTACCTCAGTCCTCATTCCGCTCCAGATTTTGGAGAGTAATAAAGCTCCATCAATAGGTATGATCTTTTCAAACGAAGTTTTCTTCTTCCCTACTTCATTGCTTTCTCCTAACATTATGTTTCAATCGAGTCTTCCAAAAAGGTTTGTCGTTGCTGAGAGCTGGTGATCCTTTGATTTGGATGGAGGATGCTCTATATGATCCAGTAACGTTGAATCGTTTAGGACTTCTAGCAGATTTTGCCATTTTTAGTGAAAAATGATCTTAGTCTGCTCTGCAGATTCTTGCTAACCTTCATGAATCCTGATGAATTTCAATTCCGGCTTCTTCCTTGTCAGAAGAACAGCCAAGAAATGATCATTAGATGGGGCCATCTTGCCCTAAATTTCTTGAAGATATGCACTAGAAAAAGTCAAGCTCGACACCTCCAACTCCCATAGTGTAACGACCCGTCCCAAATTCCTAGATTAGATTAGTGACTAATCACGATTAGTGAGGCTAATCCGTGATTAGTTGGGCGAAATCGGACGAACGATGCGAAATAACCGTTTTGCCCCTAGTGGTGGCAAAACATTGACTTTTTAATCGGGCGGTCAAATGGACTTTGACCGATGACCGTGACGTAGTCCGTGACGTCACGAGTTCATAGACAGGTGGCACGTTCAATTCCGACGTTCGAGGAAGAAGTTATGACGTTCGGAAGTTTAGGGGCATTTTGGAAATTTTGGATAAAAGGGGTCAAATGTTGACTTTTTGACCGGGAGGTTCGATGGCCGAGGGCCGAAGACCGTTACGTAGATAAGGACGATACGAATCCATAGGCAGGCGGCACACTGAAATCGGACTTCAAACGGGAGAGTTAGGGGTCACGGAAGTTCGATTTCACTATGCACGAACTTCGAGACGGGGACGTTTCGGCGAAATCTGATTGGGTGGATATTTTGGTGGGCCCCATGGATGAGTGACAAGTGTCACTCATCCCATTGCTTTGATCCCCCAAAATGTGGATCTATATAATAAAATAATATTATTTAATTATTTTTACAAACCAAACCCACCCATCATTCAATCTTAACCATCCATTTCAATTCATCCTTAAATCCACACCATCCATCCCATCTCCCTCTCATCAGCCATCATTCTTCTTTGTTTCCTTACCACCCGAAACCCCATAACCCAAAATCCTCCATTTTCTTCATTTTCTTCAAAAACCCAAAACACACAAACACACTTCACCATTCATCACTTGTATGAGCTGGGAGTGACCGTGGGGGGAGTGTGAAGAGCTGAGGACGGAAAGGGTGGACGGTGGCCCACGGTGGAGGACACGGCGGAGGAGAACCCGTGAGGTAAGAAAACTTCAAAAATTCGAAATTGGGTTTTAATGGGTTTTACTCGATTCCATTAATTGGGTAAGGTTTCTAGGACACCGAGGAGATGAGTGGGATTGGTTTCGAGGCGTTAGACGGCCTGGAACGGCCGTGAACGGCGGAGGAATGCACGGCCGCCATGGCCAAACTCGAAGGTATGGTTTTCGATGTTTTTCTTCCATTTTAAGGTCATAGGACTGTAGGTTAGGATTAGAGGATGAAAATGGGACAAACGGGAAGCATTTTGGTGGTCGGACGGCGGAGAACCGGCCGGGTCAAGTCGCGGGTCACGGCGACCCGGTTGCAGGGTTCGGGTCGACCCGTCGAGCGGTTGAAGGTGGTGACGTGGCATGATGACGTGGCACCTGTCAGGTTGTCAGGTGACGTGGACCACTCATCAGCCGACACGTGTCACATGTCAGTGCACATTCAGCACTGACATGTCAGTGACGTGGCCCAATCAAGGGCTGACACGTGGCACTGACGTGGACCAGTGTCATGATGACACGTGGCACATGTCAGACTGCCACGTGGCACTGACAGTACAGTGACGTGGACCAATGGGAGCATGACACGTGGCACCTGTCAGATGACGTCATGCTGACGTCAGCGATGACGTCAGCAGGTACTGTAGCGGCGCGTGAAGCCCACGCGCAGCCACTTCAGGCGGCGCGTGAGGGCGTGTGGCAGGGAATTTGGGAAAGTGTTCAACACGGGAAATCTTCTATTCGATGTAACGAACATTTTGGGACTGGTTTTGTGTCGATCGGACACCGTCTCGATATGTTTCGGGGCATCGGAAGGTTTAGGTTCGGGATTAAAAATAGTTAAAAATATCAGAAAATTACGGGGCTTTGGTAGGAGGTTAATCAAGTAGTTAGTAACCTTCTATTACGATTTGGACAGGTTTGGGAGTCTCGGTAATGGTGATCGGCTCGGGGAGCCGAATGGCACGCAAATCGAGGCGGCAGCTCGGACGGTCTGTGAGTGGACCTTGTTTTCTAAATTGGTGCATGCATAAATGTTTATTATATGTTTTATTACTTGTTTGATGATGCCATGGGTGCATTTGTATGTGGTTACGTATAAGCACGTATTTCGAGGTTTCGGCCTTATACGGTGCTTATACGGGTCTGTATTTCTGTATTGATTTAAATGAACTGGATTTGAATTTCAAAAGGATAAACTCGGGTATGAGACCCATTTGGTTTTGTCTCGGGCATATGACCTCAGATATCGGGCACGGTGTCCAACTGATGTCCTATGTTCGGGTACGAGACCCAGTCACTTTACGGTTTTGATTTCAGGTCAGGAAACCTTAAATGGATTCCCAGGTTCATGACGGTTTATGGGAACCGGCATGAACCCTTGTTATGGTATTATGGTTCATGACGGTTTATGGGAACCGGCATGAACCCTTGTTGGTTATTACGGTACATGACGGTTTATGGGAACCGGCATGTTACCCTGGTTATGTTATTACGGTACATGACGGTTTATGGGAGCCGGCATGTTACCTGATTATGGATATTATGGAATCATGACGGTTCAGGGGAACCGGTCATGAATGTTTTTGTTATGTATATATATGTTCATCTACCTTCCTTTACATGTTCTACTATCTCCTCCGGGGAGGGTCGTTGGCTTGGGTGGACCCCGGAGTAGTCACAGAGCACCAACTGAGTGGAGTCACCCCCCAGTTGGGTTCCTTACTCTCAGGAAGGCTATGGTTACTATTACCTCAGGTAAGGTCAGTGGTCTGCGGACATTGACCTTGACTTTGAGATGACTCGGATTGAGACCCGGGTAGCACGCGCGTAGCTTTGGATACCGTGACAGGATTGGTTGTGTGACTATATATATATGTATGTGATGGATATATGATATATGATATGTGGTGTGTACAGGTGTGCACAGGATTTGAGCAGTGGCTCGTGTACTTGGTTTCTTTATGGTTTGGGGCCGAGTCCCTTATGGATTTGGGCAGTGGCCCGTATGGTCGTTTTTATTGTGGTCCTTTCGACCTTGGTTTATATCTGCTTTGGGCTTAGTCCCACCTACGGTTTGTTTTGGATAAATGGTTTTCGAATGCATGCATGCTTTTTAGTGGAGGGTACAAATGTCTTATGAAATGTTTTATAAACTTTTGTTTTGTCCACTCACAGTTTTTAATGTTTTGACTGCCCTTCAGGTTGACATCGGATGTGGACTGTAGCAGAGACCGAGATATCACATACCTCCTCCAGATCCTGGCGTACTCTGATAGCCCGGGAGGGCAAACGTCGGAAATATCCCTTGTCTGACACTTCGTGTCAGACGGGAGCAGGGTCATCCCGCACTAATCCCGGGGGGATTGGGATGGGTCCTGTCACATAGTGCAATCTTCAGAACTTCCTGGTGACCTGGGATCGAGGCATGTACTGGTAAGTTCCACTTTCCATTAAACTTTGCTTTGGCCATTACCCCTAGTACTGCTGAAGTTGGTCCATTAATTGGTCCGTTGTTTCTAGGCCTGTACCTTGGTGGATTCTATTTCAGTGGACATAGAGATTGTATCTATAGTGTCTTCCGTTAATAAGGTGAACCTCTTGTCAATTCCCCTCATCCTGAGCTATCCACTACGAGGGACATAATTTTGTCCTTCATGAATACTGATGAAAATTAGGATGTAGAGGAATTGGTGCATGTCCCGAGGGTTCTCCTCAGCCACTCTCCTACTATTTTTGGTTCCTCGAATCTGGTTATTTTCCTCATGGATCATTTCCAAGAGAGCGTTCGTCATCAGCAATCAAATCCTCCTCGGACAGAAATCCACGTGAGGCCGATCTGGAGGCGCTCCACTGCAAGTGGTTTGCCAATGATTAAGAGTGCATACACCGAGGTCAAACTCTGCGTAAAGAGCTCGAGGAGAGGAGCTAGAAACTCTGGAGGATCAACTTGTTGAGGCAGAGTCTAAAATAGCTTTGATTCAGCAGCAATTTTTCCTAGCCTAGTCTGAACAAGATGAAACGAAAAGAGATTTTGAAGATAAATCCCAACGCGTCTATAGCACTCAAATTCAAACCTCTGCTTTATCGAAGGACGCGCATTCTAAGAAATTGGGTCTCCAAGGTATGCTTAGTGATTTGTTGGGCTTGTCTCATCTTTAAAATAAATAATGTACTAACTGGGCCCTTTACATGCCTAATTAGGAATTTTTTTTTCCCATTTGGCCCTTTATTCACATAGCTTTCTCCTCCCTTGAGATTCTTTCTTTCTTGATAAAATAATGGCTGACTTTTCCATTAATTTTCATTAATGCATCCATAAAATATTCATGCTAAAAATACGCGCCCTTGTTCAATTCTCCCACACAAATCTGAAAGAAACATGTCTTCTTCTCAAACTTCCCCAAGGCTTTCTTAGTCTACTGCTTCCAACGCTTCTATTGACAAGACCCATCCCTAATTCCCATAGATTAACGTGGGATGACCAGCTCCCGTCTGACATAACGGGTCAGACTAGGGATAATACCGTGACCCAAACAGGATTTTTAGAGTACGCAACTTCATATGATGCCTCAGTCTCCACTATAGTCCGCATCCGCGATCAACTTGGAGGGTGTAAAAACCAATAAAACGTGTGAGTGGACAAAAATAAACAGTTTGGAAAACCAATTTCTGAAATCATCAGTTAACCCTCCGTTTTATAAAGCATACATACATATCAATTAAATCATTTCTTTCAAGTAAAATAGTACATATGAAAACAAATTCTTTCATCGCAAAACCAACACATGTGAAAACTTCTGAACACAAAGCAATACATAAAAAATGTGACCCATTCTCATATCCCACATCTGCCTGATATCATCATATCATCATCATTAGTCACGATATCCAAGCAACACATGCACATAAGCTCCAAGACTGCTCACGTCCGAGCACGTCGCCGAGAACAAATCTACGGGCGATGTTCATATCGTCATGAACATATCAAGGAACGATCTCATACATCATAAGCACTCCTAAGTCGAGCCTCCCACGGCTGCTCGACAATAGGCAGTGCTTCGTGACCTCTCCGGGGAGGGGGGACACAGCGCATCCTGGAGGTGAGCAACATATCATAAGGCCCTCTCCAGGGAAACACATTCACAACCGAAGGCCCTCTTTTTGGGAAACACATTCCAACCGGAGTCATATCAATCATCTTGGAAGAATGGTCATAGTAAAAACAGTGGAAACGCATTTTCAAAACTGTTGTTTCTCAAATAAAATCAGTTATTTTGCATATGGTCTCAGCCCAAAACCAGTTTCCACAAAACATCATAAAATCAGTGTCTAGTTCTCATTTCAATTTACTCAAATCATTTCATCAATCAAAACATTGTTCAATTTCACGTTTGACTACAAACCAAGTCAAATCATAATCCAATTGGGTCTCAAGCCCAAAAAGCCATTTTCACGAAATCTGTAAAATCTTTCATTTTCAAACCATGATCAAACCAATATATGAATCTTATGAAATTCATCATATGCAAACCTTGCATTTCAAACCATACTCACAAAATCATTAAAACATTTATGCATGCATCATTTTATCAAACAAAGTCCACTCACACACGGTTTATCATGTGCGCTCAAAACACGCGTCGTAAGACAATCCGAAACTTCCAGAACCACTTGACCTATCAAAGTAACACTTGGGGTGTCACTAACAATCCAAATAAGTCTGTTTGTAAACAGCCCCTAAACCCCAGTACAGTAAACGTGTCTCGAACACGCTTCCCGAAGAGAAAAACCACCAAAACACTACTTACATGATCTCTGATTGACCTGAAACCACCATCATTGGATTTAGATCGTCGAAACCTTTTGAACAAGACCAGTTTGACCTCAAAATTCATGCCCACGAGCCCACACGTGCCGGTCAAAGTTAACACACGCCTGGTTAACGCTAATGTCATCTGCTAACTTCAGTCCTAACTAACGTCAATGCTGACGTCAACCTGACATCTTGCATCTGATAACTGTCAGCTTGCAACTAGTCCCACGTGTCACCCTCTGATACATGCCACATGTCACATGATGACATCAACACTACCATGTCTACTACCACGTCATTCTGAAAACTCTGACAAGTTGCCAGGTAGCACCACCTTACTGGTCCATGTGGTCTGACAGTGCTAATGTGGACTTGCCATGTCACCTGACACATCAGCCTGACAATCTGACAACCTTTTGACACACTACCATGTGGCACCACCTCAACGATCCATGTGGTCTGATAGCGCTGACCTGGCACTGCTACGTCGATAATGACTCGACCTGACATCCTTCCACGTGACACCACCTGGTTGTCCACGTGGCCTGACAAGATGATGTGGTCTTCCACGTCATCATCGACTTCCTTCAGCCGAGTCGACCTGAAGCTCTACAATGGGTCGTTCGACCCGTTTTACTGACTCGGTCCGTTCTCCCTCAAAACTCCACCAAGAATCACCATTAATCTTTCACCAAAATAATCCTAACCTACCCAAAAGCAAATCCTTGAGCTCAAAATCGATATCCATACCTGAAAACCTGGAACCCAAACTCGAAACCTCACGGGTCATCCTTCGAGCTTCACCTGAGCACCTCCCAACATCCAACGTCATCCATTTTGGCCTCTTCAGAACATGATTTCATAGCCTAAAAATCAAACTTGAAAATTTGACGTTTAAATTTTCACGGTTTACCTGGGCTTCACGGCAAGCCACCGTGGCTCCGCCTTCCTCCGTCACTCCCCTTTTCTTAGCTACTCACCCTCACATCCTCTCACTCTTTGTTTCTCTCAAACTAGAACAAAATGGGGGAAGGAAATGGGGATAGGGTTTCGGGTAGATGAAATAAAGAAGGAATATGGTGCATGAATGTAGGATGATGGGCCAATGGGATAATTGACACTTGTCACTCATCCTTTGGTCCAGATGGAATATTTTGGCCCCAATGTTCAAACAACCAAAGTCAACTCTCACCGTAAAATGTGCCACCGTAAAACTGACTAAAACCTTTCTAGACCCGTAACATTTCCATACGACGTCCAAATTCGACGTGTCATCTGTCTACGTACTCGTAATTCCTCGATCTACGTAATAGACCTCAGTCCACGTGTGATTGACCACTCGGGTTAAATGTCAACATTTTACCCTTCTAGGATCAAAATTATCATTTCACCTCGACCAATCCCGATTAATCTTGATTAATCCTTGATTAGTCTTGATAATCACGAGGAACTAGAGTACGAGGCTAAAAGAGTACGCAGGACTAGAGTACGAGGGGTCGTTATGATAAGACCCATCCTGATTATCCCTCGATAACCGTGAAAGATCCTGCTAACTCGAAAGTACAAAAAGTAGTTTCATATATATACATATAGAACATACAAACGATAAACATTGTCAGACAAGGGATAGTTCAGTATTCTGAGACCGTTGACCTAGTCAACAGGTTTACAGAGCATAGGAAATATTTACATGTAGGGAGCAAAATCCTACGCTGCAAAGTGTCTGAGTACGCAATGGTCAGTTTATTCCTCTGCCTCGATATGAGCCTCAGTACATGTGCACTGGCCTGGAGGGTAAATAAAACATCAAAAGTGTGAGTGGACAAAAAACCAAGTTTAGAAATACATTTATTAAAATATAGTCTTACCCTCCAGTTTTCACAAACGTGCATGCATATCATAACTCATAAATCAAATAATTCAGATATGAATATAAATCTCAAACATAAATAAAAACACAGAATCCAAGTTCAATATAGAGTCACGTTATCCCTGCAACGCGTGCAAATCAATAGGCTCAAGGACCGCTCAAATCCCGAGCATCCGCCGCTGTGAACACATCACCATCCGGCAATCCAGGTCGTCATGAACATATCACTGACTGACCACCATATAATCCAGCACATCTGGTCTGAGTCGAGCCTCCATTTGGCTGCACGACAACATACCGTGCTACGTGACCATCCCGGAGGCGAGCGTTATCTCCAGGGTCCATTTCGGGGGAAACATATTCCATACCGAAAGCCCTCATATATCATCATCATGAAAACTAGTGAAAACAGTTGCATGTAATATCAAAACCATTTTTGAACTGGGCTTTAAGCCTAAAAACACTTTTCTCAAATCCACAAACCAATCCACACAAACTTGCTCAATCACAATCTTATTTATGACATAAATCCATCAAATCCAACACCAGATTCATAATCGGAGTCAAAATCAAGTTCAAACCCCGAGCCTTAGCTCGAAATATCAGTTTTACAATTTTCTCGAAAATCGTGCCCAAAAGCATATAAAATAATATAATATTCCCAAAAATCCGAAAATCATCATATCGAAACATTAATTATACCAAATCACTTCCAATCATATTATAAAGCATTTAAAACATATATGCATGCATTTAGGGTAGAAAACAAAAAATCACTCACACACCGTCCAGATTGTTCCGTTTCGAGCTGTTCGTATTCTTCCGACGTCCTGAAAGTATTCGAGCCTGTCAAACAAGTAATATAATATTACTAGCTTATCACATAATCCCCTGTACGAATTTTCTAATCGTCGGAATAAAATAATATTATTTTAAACGTAACCTATACGCTTCAGGTACACAAAACTACTCTTAGTTCATATCCGATTGACCCGAAACCAACGCAAATAGGTCCGTATCATCGAGAGTATTAAAATTGCTGTTGGACCCTTCTTCAGATTCCCGGTCACGCGCCCTCATGCGCCGTGAACAGTGCCTGCTACAGTGCACCACTCTCACCCGTTTCTCTGATAAACGGGTCTACAACCCGCGATCAGACCCGACTCGATTTCCTTCAATTCCAACTCAATTTCTTCCGTTCTTTCATTCATTAATATTAGTTCAATCTAATTTACAGGTCTATAGGTCCAATTTAATCAAATAAGCCCTAGAACGTCTCGACTCAAGATGAACACCCGTCGGGTTTGAATTCGGGTTCTACCCAAAATCAACCCGTTTCCTTCAATTGTTCATACCAGAAGCATCATAGGACTATGATAAACACGAATTCGAGATCAATTTCATGCGTTATTACCTCTAAGTCACTGAACTCAAGCTCGATTTTCCGAATTAGTTGCAGAGTCTGTTCATCCCCAATTCAGCTCCAACTTTTGTTCCAGTTGATTGGGTTCGAGTCGTTCAGCTCCCAGGAAGCTTAATATCACTTCAAATTGGAACGAAACCGTCTCAAAATTCACGTTCGAAAATGAAGATTTTGAGGGATTTTCGGTTAGGTTCAGTCGGGTAGTTCTTGGGTTTATCTGGTCCCCCTTTGGTTTTCCACTCTTCAATTGGGTTAATTACTTGCTCAATTACTCTCTGGTTGCAACAGCATTCAATCAAGGTGGAAGGGAAGTATCGGTGCTCTTTGTGCTGTGTTTGAGTGTTATGTCGTGTACTGTTCATCCAGTCTCAATTGTTTGTTAACCCCAATTAATTAATTAATCATTGCCACTAATCATCAATAACAAGTGACACTTGTCACTTGATAAAACATATGAATCACTTAAGGGGCTGAATCAACATTTAAAGTGAAATGATAATTATCCTTCCACCGTTTACTCATAACCCACATAAAATTACCATTTTACCCTTGAGGTCACAAATGACCATTTTGCCCCTGAACTTCCCAGACCCATAACTTTTTCATACGAGCTCCGTTTTCGACGTGCCACCTGTCTACGAATTCAGCGTTCCGAGACCTACACAACGGTACTCGAGAAATGTGCAAAAAGTATTTTAAAAAAAAAGTAAACTTTTAGCCATAAGTCATCAAGGGTAAAATTGTCATTTTCACATTATTTTAATATTTTACAACTTTTGGCTTTCGGGGCGTTACACGTTACATCTATGCTTGAAGATCTCATGTTCCTTACACATGAGATTATTCATGAGGAACTATAGTACAAGGCTAATAGGAACGATATACTGAAAGCTCGACTAACCGACGCGGAAGAGGCTTGGGTGAAATACAAGCATGACCTAGGGGAATAAGGTAGAGCTGATCGTCCCACCATGGAAAATTTGAAAGAACGAAGAGTAAAGCTTTGAGAACAGCTATCTCGACTTAGACTTCTCTCTGTAGAGAAAAAGGCAAGTCGGGATAGAGATCAGGCCATCACGGGGGAGTTTGCCCGTCGTTACCACGACATGGGCTTCCATTGAATCTTTGTAATTTTTCTTTTTCCTTTCAATTTATTTTTTTTGCTAACCAAACATTAATGAAAATATTTCTTTTTTGGCATCTATATCATCAATGACTGAAATTAATATCCAACTTCCCAACCATAATCTTTATCGCTAAATATCTAACCTTGCCTATAAATTGGCTATTTTTAGTGGAATATATCATATTCTGTCATGGCCCCAAGTACTTAAATTATGCAAGGTCTTCCTGTTTCTCACTACGAGGGACTCATTTGCCCCCTTTATGCTGAGTCCCAAGAACAACTGAGAAGGATCATTGATGTAACGACCCATCCCGAATTACAGGATTAGATTAGTGGCTAATCACGATTAGTGAGGTTAATCCGTGATTAGTAGGGCGAAATCGGATGAACGATGCAAAATGACCGTTTTGCCCTTGGAATGGGTAAAACGTTGACTTTTCATTCTGGTGGTCAAATGGACTTTTACCGATGACCGTGACGTAGTTTGGGGCGTCACGAGTCATAGACAGGTGGCACGTTCAATTCCGACGGTCGTGGAAGAAGTTATGACGTTCGGAAGTTCAAGGGCATTTTGGTAATTTTGGTTAAAAGGGGCAAAATGTTGACTTTTGGACCAGGAGGTCCGATGGCCGAGAGCCGAGGACCGTTACGTAGATCGGGATGATACGAATCCATGGACAGGCGGCACGCTGAAATCGAACTTCGAACGGGAAAGTTATAGGTCACGGAAGGTCGATTTCACTATGCATGTACTTTGAGGCGATGTTGATTTGGCAATATCTGATTGGGCATATATTTTGAGTGGGACCCATGGATGAGTGACAAGTGTCACTCATCCTATTGGTCAATACCCCTAAATTGTGGATCTCACTAATTAAATATTATTATTTAATTAATTTTATAATCTAATCTTTCTAACACTCAATCTTGGCCCTCCATTCCATTTAATCTTTTAATCCTCACCACTCATCTAATCTATCTTACTTCTCTCATATGATCAAACATCATTATCTTCTTCTTTGTTTTTCTTCATAACCCGAAAACCCCATATGCACCATTCTTCCATGTTCTTCAAGCCCGAAACCACACCTCACCACCATTCATTATCTGAGCCGTGTGAGACGGTGAGGGGAATGAGTGATGAGAGACTGGGACAGCGAGCCACCGCTGGGGACGACGGAGGACACGGCAGGGGAGCTCGACTCGTGAGATAAAATATTCAAATTTTGGAAACTCAGTTTTATGGAGTTTTAATTGAACCTAAGGATTGGTTAATGTTTTTGGGTGACAGGACCTGTCCCAACTGGACTTTGATAATCGTGTCCGGTCCTGCTCCCGTCTGACAAGTCAACCGAAGCTCTGAAATTTACCTCTCAGTACCTGTCAGACAAGGGATGAATGGATCGATTTCTGCTCATGCCTCCGCCTCTCAAATTGCCCCGTGCCACGGCCTGGAGGGTCATCAAAATAGAAAAGGTGTGAGTGGAAAAAAATAATATCATTTAAAACACATTTATCAAAACACATCAGTTACCCTCCAGTTTATCAAACCATGCATGCATATATCAACATATGAAAAACATCACCGGCCTTCCAGCCCCACCTCATGAAAACATCAAATCCCGGCTCTCAAGCCCAACATGTGAAAACATTTAAATCATTTCATAAACCAGTTCACCACGTAATAAAGCATATAACTCGGGAATTACACATCCTAGGATCCTCTGGGAATTACATATTCAGAGTCGTCATCCATGCAGTGAATTACACATCCAGCCTTACCGGGAATTACACATCCGGTCCCTCCGGGAATTACGCATCCGGAGTCTACCCAGGAATTACACATCTGGGGGCATCAAACATCAATACACAATCAAAGTCATTATTTCAAATCCTCATTAAAACCATGTTGAAACCATTTATCATAGGGCCACGTGCCCAAAATCTCATTTCTCACTTCTGTAAAAGCATTAAATAATTCAATACACGTAAATCCGTAAAATCATAATAGATAACATCACAAATCTATTCAATCAATTTCCCAACTCATAATCTAAGTCAAAACCAATCACAAATCCCGGGCTTTCGCCCAAAACAGTCATTGCATATTTGCTCGAAAAACGTGCTCGAAGTATCGATTAAAATAATCATTTAATCCCGAAATAATCATATCAAATCATTGCAATTCAAATCATTCCATAAATCATGTAAAACATTTAACTATGCATGCATGTCAATTTATAAAATAAACGTCCACTCACTCACCGTCCAGATCGCTCGCTTTCCGAGCTGCACGCGTTTCCGTAATTTCCGACACTTGCCAGAAATCTCGAATCCTGTCCAAAATCATTATGCAGGGTTACTAGCAACTCAATTTACACCATATCAATTCCCCATAATTTTTTGGGAATTAAATATGAATTTAAAACATAACATAAACCTTCGGACCCTCGAAACATTATCGAGACGGTGTCCGATTGACTCGAAACCAACTCTAAAATGTTCGTTACATTACATAGGGTAAAACATCTGTTGAAAACTTCCTCAGAAAACTCACCACGCGCCCTCACGCGCCGCTGCAAGCGGCTGTGCGTGAAATCCACGCGCGTGAACAGTGTCATCCCTGCAACTGGATCCCCGCGAACAGACCCGGTTCAATGTCCATCAATTCGGCACCGTTTTCAACAATTGAATAGTCCATCAACTTCTTGATAGACCTAATTTAGGTTCTGTAAATCCAATTACATAAATACTTACCCTAATCCTAGCAAACTTAACCTTCGAAGAACAGCCGTATACGCCTTGATGGAACTCCCTCATTCGCCATCGTTTTCCTTCAATTGATGCATCAGGAAGCATCGTGGAATCATAAGGAACACATTTCCAAGATCAATTTCACTGTCCCATGTCTCAATTCCCACGACTCAAGCTCGAGCATTTAAAGACTTCCTCCTCTCTGTTATAAGGCCAAACGACCCCAATTTCCTTCATTCTTAATTTGGTTTGACTCGTCCCACTCCCAAGGAGCTGAATTCAAGCTCAATTTCACTCAAAACCGTCCACAAATTCAAATTCGATTTTAAAGTCCATTTAAGGGTTTTTCGGGTTTTTCTTGTTTTCCTTCCTCTCTTCTCCTCTCATCCCTACTTCTCCCTTTCTGTAAACTTATCCCACCGTCTCAAATTGATATACTTAGTTTCACCCATCAGTTAATTGATGGAATTCAAACAAAATGGTGGGCGGGTTGTTTTGTCTTTGTTAGGCATTCAACCACTAATCTTTGAAACATGGTGACAACTGTCACCAAATGGCCAATCCACATCCAAATTAACTGAATATGCCAGGTTAATCATCACAATTATCCCTCCTGTAGAAAATTACCATTTTGCCCTTGTCGTAACAAATTACCAAAATGCCCCTCACAATTCTAGACCCATAACTTTCTAGTCCGTACTCCGATTGACACATGCCACCTGTCTACGGATTCAGCGTCCCGAGACCTATCCAACGGTACTTACGGAAAGCCCAAAATAAGGTCCCGATGAAAAAGCCAACTTTTGGCCCTTATAACTAGGGGCAAAATCTTCATTTCCTTCAAATTTTCCAACTTTTCCTTTTTCGGATTTCTGGGTCGTTACACTGGGGACTCTAGGAGATGAATGGAATCAATTTCGAGGCATTGGAAGGCCGGAGGCCACGATGATGGATGCTCACAAATGGCCGTTTCAAACATGAACATTCAAGGTGGGTTTTAGTCCATTTATTTCAGTTTTTAATATTTAAAATGATAGGAAATAGGATTAGGAACATTTAGGAATGAAAATGGGACAAAATAGTTGGGTTTAGGCCTTGAACCGGTCCAGGTGGGCTCGGCCGGTTCACACCAGTCGAACCCGGTTCGGCTGGAGGTTAGGGACAGTGAACAGTGTGCGCGTGGGCTACACACGCAGTACCTTCATTGGGCCCGTGGGGGCGCGTGTCTCACCCTTTGGGGAAGTGTTCAACACGTGAAATCTTCTATTCGATGTAACGAACATTTTGGGACTGGTTTCGTGTCGATCGAACACCGTCTCGATAATGTTCGGGGCATCGGAAGGTTTAGGTTCGGGATTAAAAATAGTTAAAAATACCAGAAAATTACGGGGCTTTAGTGGGAGGTTAATTAAGTAGTTAGTAACCTTCTATTACGATTTGGAGAGGTTTGGGAGTCCCGGGGATGGTGATTGGCTCGGGAGAGCCGTATGGCGCGCAAATCGCGGCGGCGGCTCGGACGGTCTGTGAGTGGACCTTGTTTTCCAAATTGGTACATGCATAAATGTTTATTACATGTTTTTAAATACTTTTTTTTGATGCCATAAGTGCATTTGGATGTGTGGTTACGTATAGGCACGTCTTTCGAGGTTTAGGCCCAATACGGTGCCTATACGGGTTTGTATTTCTTTATTGATTTAAATGAAACGGATTTGGATTTCTGAAAGGATAAACTTGGTTATGAGACCCATTTAGTTTTGTCTCGGGCATATGACCCTATTGATGACCTACGAGTCTAAATCGAGGTCGCGATGGGTGCTATGTGAACGGCGACAAACGATATGACGCTCACCTCCGGATTGGGATGTGTTCCTTCCGAAAAGGTCACGATGCACGATCTGTCGTCGAGTAGCCGATGGAGGCTCGACTTCGGAGTGCTGACGGTCCAGGATATCGATCAGTGATGAGTGCACCATAATCTAGCGGTGGTCGCGTCGGTTGATACGTTCACGGCGACATACCAGGATTGAGGGCGGTCCTGGATGGATCACTATGATCGGAGTCGTGACTGACCCTGAGATATCGGGCACGATGCCCAGTTGAGTCATATGTTCGGGTACGAGACCCAGTTGTTTTACATTGATGATTTCGGGTCAGGGACCCTAGATGGATTTCCAAGTTCATGGCGGTTTATGGGAACCAGCATGAACCCTGGAAAGGTTATTGTGGTACATGACGGTTTAAGGGAACCGGGCATGAACCCTTAAATGGATGTTATAGATCATGACGGTTCAGGGGGATCGGGCATGAATGTTTATGTTATGTATATATATGTATTCATATACCTTCCTTTACTTGTACTATCTCCTCCGGGGAGGGTCGTTGGCCTGGGTGGACCCTGGATTAGTCACGAAGCTTTGACTGGGTAGAGTCGCCCCAGTTGGGTTCCTTACTCTCAGGAAGGCATGGATCGTAACCTCAGGACGGGTCATTGGTCTACGGACATTGACCTTGGACTCTAAGAGACTTGGGTTTGAGGCCCCGTGTAGCACGCGCGTAGTTTTGGAAACCGTGACATGATTATTTGTGTAAATTATATGTATATATGATATGTGATATGTGATGTGAACAGGATTTGGGCAGTGGCCCGTGTACTTGGTTTCAGTATGGATATGGTTTTGGGCTGAGTCCCTTATGGATTTCGACAGTGGCCCGTATACTTGATTTGATTATGGTTTTGGGCTTAGTTCCCACATATGGTTCTTTCGGATAAATGGTTTTCGAATGTATGCATGCTTTTTAGTGAAGGGTACAAATGACTTCAATTAACTGTTTTTATAAACTCTTGGTTTGTCCACTCACAGCTTTTGATGTTTTGACTGCCCTTCAGGTTGACAACGAATGTGGACTGTAGCAGAGACCGAGATATCACATACCTCCTCCAGATCCTGGCGTACTCTGATAGCCCGAGAGGGCTAAGGTCGGTAATTTCCCTTGTCTAACACTCCATGTCAGACGGGATCAGGGTCGTTCCTCCTTAATCCCAGGGGTATTGGCGACGGGTCCTGACAATTGATCTTTGAAAGGTGGTTCATACCTTGAGAACTTCAAAGGAGGTTGATCTTATCTCGAACTTCAGAGAATTTGTATTTTCGCATTTCAAGCTTTAGGAAATCTCAAATCCTGCTGTAATCTTATCTTTTAAGCCTTTAAATAATAGTATTTTTTTATTTCACCTTTTTTCTGGTGGCTTGAATCCCACTAGTCACGAGCGCCAATTTGTCTGCTAACTCATACATGATGATCATTACAAGCTGACGTTAGCCCTGATCCCTCAGCTTATAAAGGTCGGAAAATTTGGTATCATATTTCTACCAGTCACTTTGTCTTCCTCAAAAAATTTCTAGTTTTAGTAATCCAACCAATCGTCAAGTAGAAAATATCGAAAGTGGGTCTTCTAATTTGGTCTCCTTTTTAGAAAGTTAGACCATAACCTTGAGGCACTTAGTAGATTCCCACTCCACCGAAATCTAGCACCTCCAAGACATTCTGCTATAGCATTTCTATCATTCCAAACAACATGTCCAATCCATGGAGACCTCTTTCTAGAAAAAGTTTCTGGAGATTCAGCTTGCCCAAAGCGAGCATGCCATCCTGAAGCCCCATGTCTCTAACCTGCTGGAAATGGTGCATTTTCAAGACCAGATCATTGAGACCATTACCCCTGTATTTCTCAAGAATAGATACGATGACGGGTGTGTGGGCCAAGCCTTTGGCCATTCTCATCCTGATGGGTGGTTTGATGAGATGTTAGTAGCAGAGATTGAGACCCTCTCGCGCTTCAACGTGGTCAGAGAGGATGGTTGGCAATAATAGTAGTGGTAAGTTTTTCATGTGGTCAACGATGACGTGTTTCTAGGGCTTTGCAGGTGGTAAGTTTTTCATGTTGTGGAGCCACTTGTTGGCCTCACTGATGGGTCATCGCGTTGTTGGATTATTTTTACTCTTGAACCTTATGGACTTTCCATGTAATACCTTCTTAAAATCAATATCATGTTTTTTTTATTTTTTTTTCTTCTAAGACGGTATCACAAATATCCATATTTTTTTCCTTGAATCCTAGAGCATTTTGGGATATGTTTGAGAGGTATTGGCGTAGATCAGATTGTTATCCAACACGCCATGGCCTCAAGTAATGAGATATCCTTCATGGATCCAAAGATGAGTCCCCGTCGAGTTGGGACTCTCTCCCCCATGTTCAGAACAAGGTTTCTCCCTACCAAGAGCTAAAATGTCAGGACCTGTCCTAATTCCCCCAGAATTATCGTGGGACGTTTCTGCTCCTATCTGACACCGCGTGTCAGACCAGGGATAAACTCGTCCCCCGCCCGGGGGCTCACCAGAGTGCGCCGGGATCGGTGGTGGCATGTGATGTCTCGATCTCTACTACAGCCCGCATCCTGGATCAACCTGAAGGTTATTAAAACCATAAAAGCTGTGAGTGGACAAAACAATGGTTATAAAACATATTTATATCAAAAATACATTTATAGCCTTCACATAAAAGCATGCATGCATTATAAAACCACTTTATTTCAAATCCTTCATCGGAAGCAAGACGTATTGCTTCCCAAATCAAAATACAGTGAAAATTGCTTCCCAATCGAAGCCATCATCTCAGTAGGGTCTCAGCCCAAAAACTTAATCATAGAAAACCAGTACGGGTCTCAGCCCAAATCATAAAACCTTTGGGATCTCTGCCCAAAACATAGAACATGTGGGAACACATCCCATCCTCATTTCAGTGACGCTGTGAACACATCACTTTTCGCGACCATCTCTAAATCATCAGTAACGCATCATCGATTGATCTCGTCGCCGCGCACATAGCACTCGTCGCGACCATCTCTAGATCATCGGGAACACATCACTGATCGATCTCGTCGCCACGTACATAACACTCGTCATGACCATCTCTAGATCACCGGGAACACATCACTGATCGACCTCATCGCCGTGCACATAGCACTCATCGCGACCATCTCTAGATCATCGGGAACACATCACTGATCGACCTTGTCGTCGTGCACATAGCACTCGTCGTGACTATGACTCTGACCCGAAAATCATCAATAGGGCCATATGCCCGAAATACCACCAAATGGGTCACAGCCTGAAACCCAGTGTCCAACGACACTTCATATCCTAGGATTCCTCGAATCCTATCAAATCCACAACTGGATCTCATGCTCGAAATACCTTTCGTAAAGCTCATAATTGGGTCTCTGCCCTACTTATCTCGCGTTGGACTGTACTCTAAGTCAAACCTTAAATCAACTGGTCATATGCCCGATAGATATTTCCAAAGCTGAAAACCAGTTCACATTTCCAAAATACTTTCAAATCATAGTTCAACTGGGACTCATGCCCAAATCTCGATTTCACGCATCTCCATGAAATTCTCCAAAATCGTAATTCAGTTCCTCGATTTCACGCCTTTCCGTGAAACCCCGGAATCACATACAACACAAGCACGTAGCATACTCGGCCGAAGCCCAAACATCATATAAAATAAAAATCTTGAACTACGTGCAATAACACATTTTCCTCCAAAAATGCCCAATAATTATATCTAAATCATATGCGTTCATGCATCTCAAAAGATGTTCATACGTACATATAAAACATTTATGCATGCATCAAATTCATAAAACAAAGTCCACTCACAGACCGTCCAAGTTGCCCCTCGATACGCGGGCCATAATCCCTTCTCGGGTCAATCATCATCACTGAAACTCCGGGACCTGTACAAATGATACTATATGGTTACTAACTACCTTAATAACCTCTCATAAAAGCCCCCTAATTTTTTGGAATTTTTAAATATTTTAAACTCGATCTTAAACTTTCGGACGTCCCAAACTACATCGAAACGATGTCCGATAGACTCGAAACTTGTCCCAAAATGTTCATTACATTGAAAGGATGATTTTTCATGTTGACAACATCCCCAAATAGTGTTGCATGCGCCTCCACGCGCCGCCCAAAGACGCTGCGTGTGTGGCTCACACGCCAGCACAGTGTCTCGTTCAACCTGCCACCAACTTGGTTTGAACCGGTTTTCCTGCAAGTCTGGTCCAGCTGGACCGGCATAACCGGTCCAAGCCCATAACTCCTCCATTTAAGACTTGATTTCGATCCTTTCAATTCCTATAGCTTCCTCTCCGCAATTCCAACCCATCTATGTGATTAAACCAAAGAAAACTAGCCTAAAACCTATTGGTTCAATAATCCATTTTAAACCAAAAATTCTATTCCCTGTTCTGGGCACATCTAGGGACCAAAACCTCATCCTAATGATCCCATTTAGTTTCTAGGAACCTTAAAAACATGGTTAGGGGTTTGATTCGAGCTTATCTGGCTGGAAACCGAATTTGGTGGCCAGTCACCAAAAATCTTCTCGGCCGTCAGTCTGGGTTGCTCAACAGTCCTCAACCACCGTTCCTGATCCCTTTCAACTCGTACAACTCCCACAAACATAATCCAATCATTAGAACAACCCTTAAATGTACAAAATTGAAATTTGAAAATTCAAATCCCAAAGGGGCCATCTAGTTTACCTGGGTTCTGGGTTACCTCCGCCATCCACGGTAGTGCTTCCGTCCCTGGCCTTCACTCATATATCCAGAAAGGGAGAAGGGGGAAGGGGTGTTTGGTTCATCGGGATGAATGGTCGATCGAATGAAACAGAGAAGGAAAGTAGGTGCACGTATCTGAGTTAGGTGAGCAATGGATTGGTGACACTTGTCACTAATCCATTAGCCTAAACTAAATAACTGGGCCCCACTCAGGACAAAAGTCCACCCGTCTCGTAAAACATGCAATAGTTCCTCAAAACTTCCGTGAATCGTAACTTTCCCGTCGAACGTCTGATTTCGATGTGCAGCCTGTCTATGGACTCGTATCGACCTGATCTACGTAATGGTCCTCGGTTCTCGTACGTCGGAACTCCCAGGTCAAAAGTTAACTTTTTACCCTCGTTCAAGCGCAAAATCGTAATTTCACCCTGAACGTCCGATAATCCTCGATTAGCCTTGCTAATCCGTAATTAACTCTTAATTAGCCCTTAAAAGATCTTGTATCACTACCTTGTGGGCAGTAACTTTGATGAGACGATCATTTTCTTCTTTTTCGATCAACGTGATAGCTTCCTAAGTCGGGATCGTAAAAACTGGTCTCTGCTAATGTTGAGTTAGCCATGAATGGTTTTGTACCTCTTGGATGACTTCCCAAAGGCCTCCTTCGAAGGTAGTTTCACTAGGATGTCATAAGGAAATCAGCTTGAAGAGAATGGACGGGTCACACATACTTTTGTGGATCTAATCTCATTCTAGTAGCATGTTGTAGCTAGCCGTGCCATCAATCACAAAGAAAACCAGTATTAACTTCTTAGAAATGACCGTGATTTCTAAGGGTAGAACCCCAAGGGTTTTAGTAAAGGTCCCATCGACGTTGGACATTATCATCGTTGTCACCAAACAGTCCTGAACAGTCCTCCACATCTTTTCTAGCATCTTGGATGGTAAGATATTGATGGAAGGTTCCTTGTCGATCATGACTTTGTTGATCGAGATACCTTCCAAGTAGGTAGTTATAAAGATGGGGTGTGGGTGATATGTCATCTCCTTGGTAGGATTTGAGATGATCATTGATAGGACCCAACCTAGAAAACATCATATACAACATACTCGGGTCTTGCTCCCATCTGACAGGTAACATAAAATGCCAAAAGTACCCTCGATGCCCTGTTAGACTGGGGATACTTATATACCCGTGAACTTATGCCTCTGCTCCGTAAGTAGCTTCGACTCACGTGCAGCATCCCTGGAGGGTTTCAAAACCAAGAAAAATGTGTGAGTGGAAGAAAATAAAAGTTTCAAATACATAGTTCAAAAATATACTAATTTCCCTCCGTTTTACAAAACTATGCATGCATCAATCTACCAATAAAACATAATCTCGAAATACGTGCAGTAACATGAAAATCCAGTATTTCAGAAATACCTAACCAATGTAAACTTAGATCACAGTACCAGTGCATATATGATCAGACCAAAGCACAAACACAACAAATATAGTGAATCAACCAATGCATAACCATACTAGTCACACAAAATCAACCACACAGTATCAGCTAATATATGGAACCAACCCTTTATATCGATTGACCCATCCTCGATATATGCAAGTGAGTCATCATATCAAATAGGCACTACTGGTAGGCTAACATCACTTGGGAAAACAGAGCTCAGCTATGGACGTCTGGGTATCACCGAGGAAAACAGAGCCCAGCTTTGGACGTCTGGGTGTGGATCAATCCCAGGAAAATAGAATCTGGTTCTAGACGTCTGGGTACTAGTCCAAGTCTCAAGGAAACTGAACCCAGCTCTGGACTCCTATGACACCATTAAACGACAACTCAAGGAAAATCATCCAATCACATCACCATCACACATCCAGAATCCATAACCAAACATCATACTAGTCTCAAGATCAGGAGCCCTCGGCTCGACGTCTGAGACTACTAACTAACAGGCACTATCATATATATATATATATATATATATTCAGTAGTCACATATCACACCATGGAACCATTCCATATCTAGATTCAAGTTTGGAAACCAAAACCAAAACCGAACCTCCAAAACCCAGGCCTAAGCCCAAATCATAAGTATATCAAAAATTTCGTAAAACGAGCCATTAAAATATTCATAAAATCGCATAAAATTACAATCCACCAACACCACCAAAATAAGATAGACAAGTCATATTGAGTATATAAATCACTTTCCAAAACTCAGTAATATACCCGAACACAATATATCGATTTCTCGTAAAATGTGCAAAATTACAATTACCGTAAAATCATAAAAAATCCATAGAAATTATATTCAAATAACCTTCAAGAATTCAAATAATATTTCATGTAAAATCATATAAAAATGCATGTGTGGGATTTGAGGAAAGAAAAAGTCTACTCACACGTACCTTTTACGTGACTGAATCGAGCTACACGCTTTTCCATAAAATTCAAGGATGACAAATCCTGTCACAAATCACTTCGAAGGGTCATTAACCACTGTAATTAACTTATATGGGAATCCCATAATTTTCTGGGATTTTAAATGAATCGAAACGGACCCTAAACTTTCGTACATTCAAAATGGCCCTGAGAACATGAACTTTTGTGTTAAACACGTCCTCAAAAAGTGTCTTACGTGCCACGCAAAGTCCCTACGCATGGGCTTCACGCGAGGGGTACTATTCATCATCGTCCTAAAATTTTCATTTTTCGAGCTTTTTCAACTTTATTTCAACCATCCTACTCGTAATCAACCTAGGAGAAGCTCTAAGTTCTTAAAACCTTGAAAACTTACCACGAATTCATAGCTCAAGTTCCAAGCTTCACAACCATGGCGTCCCAGCCATTCCTTGCCTCGTTCCAGTGTCTAAACCATTCCATTTTCGTTCCAAGATGATTGTACTACTTCTAGGGGAACTTGAAGCCTGCTAACTCCCATACTCTAGGCTCGAAACCTGAAAACCCGAAGTACGACATCACGGGTTCACGGCTTTAGTTCCCATTCCACCCCTATTTTCCTCACTATTTTTCCCGCCATTATCACACCATTTTTCTCATCTTCTTCTCACCCTGACTCTCTCCCTTTTCCTTGCTCTATTCCTCATGGTGAGGAGAGTTTTCAATTTTTTTCTCCCTCTCCGCCACCTTGCACTGAAACCTCTCACACACACACACACACACACACACACATAAATATCAAAATAAGTCGGCCGAGAAGGATAAAATATCAGAACACCCTAGATTTAACACTTGGCAACATCCAATAGGTCTGCATTTCAAAATAATCAAAATGCCCTTCAAGCATAAATTATCAAAAATGCCCTTAGGGTTTTTTACCTGAATCGACCTAATATGTTTTTCGATTTTGGCGTCCCTGTGTATGGACTCAAGATCCTTAGACCTTGGTAACGGTCTTCTCGTAATTACCAAAAGAGATCCTAATCAAAAGGTCAACTATTTGACTCACAAGGGTAAAACCGTCATTTTACCCAATCTTGCCAATTTTCCTTCCCTCAAAGGTCTGGGTCATAAAAATCATCCCCTCCCTTGAGCAATTAGGTTTCCAAACGAAATCCTAGCTCTCCCTGTGGCTGAACGAGATCCCGATCATTGTTCGAGATGATTCGTAGGCAGTCACGTCACCTTTCATTTGGTTTATCTAACGGTAGACAGCCGCCAAGTACTCTAGCAGCACTAATACTTGGTTTTCCTTCTAGTGAACCTCTTGTTTCCTCTCATCGGGAAATCCTTCTGCCTCTATGATCTTTAACTAGTCCTTCTCAAAATCGAGAAATAAGGTCTATAAATTACCTCACAAGCTCGAACTCCCACGACCAATTTTCAAACCATCACCCAGGGCTTCTCAATCGTCCATTCCCTTAGATTTTGATCCGTACAAACTTGTATGAGCTCAACAAACATGTCCTTTTCATCAGAACCATCCCCAAACGTCTGAAATTCAAAAACCAAAGTCAACTTCAAAAATGGGTTTCGGGTTACCTGGGTTTCACGAGTTTCTGACCACCTCACGACGGTTCCGCCGTCCTGCCCCTGTCCATGGCTGCCTCTCAGTCTTACCCTCTCGCTTTGTCTCCCTGTGGCCTCAAACAAAGAAATGGGGATATGATTTTGGGTGGGTTCGGGTACGATGGATGAAATGGAGGTGGAAAATGGTTTGGTGCATGTATGTGTGATGGCCATTAATGGATGGGCGACACTTGTAACTCATCCATTGGTCCAGGCCAAGATATTTTGGGCCCCAATTTCAAATCCCAAAAGTCAACCATCTCGGTTTTCGTGCAACTGTGAATAGTTTCTAAAATCTTCTGAAACCCTTAACTTTCCCGTAAGATGTCCAATTTTGATGTGCATCTTGTCTGCAGACTCGTATCGTCTCGATCTACTTAATAGTCCTCGGTCCATGTGCATTGGACCTCTCAGGTCGAAAAGCTAACATTTTGCCCTTTCTAGGGGCAAAATCGTCATTTTACCCAAATCTTCCGCTAATCCTCGATTAGTCTTTAATTACTTCTTGATAATCCTTCATTAATCCTTAGTTAATTCGTAAATTCGGGATGGGTCCTTACATTTGGTGTCTTTAGGTTTTTTCGGGTTATATTCGAACTTATGGGCAGACCGAGTTAGGCTTATCGGGTCCGGGCCTATTAGATTTGAACACTCTAAACCCAAATCCAGCTCACTAACTCTCGGGCCGGACTTTTGTCCACCGGGCCTATCGGGCCCCCATAAGCCCATGGACTTTTGGGCCAAATAGTGAGGGCTAATTGTGACCAAGAGTGGCAGTGGAGTAAGGGGGCCCACATCCTAACAATCACCTGAACGACTAGTGATGAAGCTTCTCTCGGCCTCCGGCCACTAGGACAACTCATTTTGGAATTTGGATGGGGACCATACTTGACAAACTAGATCATCACCAAATTAAGTAATTAAGGACGGCACTCATTCCAAACCGTTAATTATGTGTGGGTTTGCCTTGAAATGGTAAAGTTGATTTGGACGGGCTGAGATTGGAGAATTTATCAAAAATGACAAAAATTTGCTCTGTAAATTAAAAATGTCACTTTTTAAAAAAACTTTCAATTATAGAAAAAAAAACCTACTCAAATGGACTAAAGTACCCTCGACAATAAAATAAAGAAAGAGGCTGAATAGTCCTGAACAAATTATAAACCCTAACTCAAAAAGAAAAAAGAAAAAAAAAAGAGAATATCAAGTCATGGATGGAAGGCACGCTACAGAAAAAAAAAAAAAAAAAAAAAAGTGTCCACAGTCGTGCGATTAAAACTAGTCAGCGCTGGTTATTGCAGTTGTACTATACGATGCTGTTTTGTTCGTTTAAAAAATACATGGATGTTTTCGTGCTTGGAATTCTATGTTGTAAATGAACATGTGTTAGGCTTTGCTCAAAGGAATCTACTTTTAGTTCTTCAGATATCTTAATTCACGTGGTTTGGTAAAGTTTTTGGCTTCTGGGTACTTGGAGCAATGTTGTTTGATTTAATTTCATAAATTTTCCTTGGAATTATTGTGAGTGTTGCCCTTGCCTTCATTAAAATGTGAGGATTGCCTTTCAGCGTTTCTCGTAGTTTTGAAATTCTAGTATTGCCCTTGACGTTGTTTTGGAATTAAAGAATGCTTAATGGTTCAATATGGAAAATATAATCTATTGAAAGAGCGAGGCATATTTATCAGATTTTGTTAGGTAGATTTAGCCGTCTCTTGCTAGTTTGTGGGCAGGTTTTAACATGTTGGTTCATCAAGAACTATCACCATTGATAGCCCATCTTTGAAATCCTTTAGTAATCGGCATTGCAACATTGGGGCTGGTATAAAGCATGAACTATGATCTTGAAATTACATGTGAGAAACTTGAAGATATATGTAGCAATTAGTAGAGTAAATCACATGTTTCCATTTAGTTGGATGTTGATGCTCCAAATCTTAAACATTTGGAGTGGATTGGGAGTGCAATTAATCACTAGCTAGGAAATATATCACTTTTAGAAAAATACTGACATTCATCTGACTTCTAAATATATCTTTTATAATAATTTTAAATCTTTTTAGTAATAAAATTGGAATTTTTTTTGGATCCAATAATAGAATGGGGTTTTTGGCAAATTCACCTTATTAAAAAGATTTGTTAAAGTTTTGACTTATAAGGGTATTTGAGTCTATTTGAGTAGGTTTTTTGTTATAATTTAAAGTTTTTTTTTAAAAAAGTGGCATTTTTGAATTTAAGAGCTAAAAATTATGTGATAAATTCTCCTGAGACAGAGACTGTAGATTATTATTATGGTTTATCATTGCCAATGGTTTCTTGCTCGAATTTCCTGCTGGTAGCACTAGCCGCCAGATTCTTCATGTTATCATCGTACACATAAAGGAGCTTATTGTGCCACATCACATTCTTCCTCGCCAACATTACTACAAAGCTCAGCTCCGATAGAGCTCACCGTCTACGGATATTGAATTGTTGTAGTGGTAGTGATAGTAGCGGATTTGTGTCTCTGTGTCGTGGAACGTCCTCCACGTCACATTCTCCGGTGAAGAAGGCGTTCTTTGCTTGAATCGCATACGTCTTGTCTCACCGGAATCCCGTTCTCGAGTCTCTAAACACTAGCTTCCATTTCCTGATGGCCCTGATCCAAATCAATTTCATTCATTTCAATATTTGAACTGTAGATACCATATGGGGAGGGAATGATTTGTATTGGTACTTGGATTAGTCAAGAGACTGAGGGGAATGTTGAAGGCAAAGCACATTGGACATTGGATTCTGCTCAATAGTGAATTGGGTATAATCAGAAAATTCATAAAGAACCGATTTCAAAGTACTTCCATGCGGCAGATAGATATACTTAGCCCTCACTATTTGACCCAAAATGTCATGGGCTTGTGGGTACCTGCTAGACTCGTTAACAAAAAGCCCTACCCAGCCCGGTACGGGCTATGGGCCGGCCCGGCCCAAAAGTTGATGGGTTGGACTTGGGCTTAGGGTGTTCAACTCGATAAGCTCGAGCCCGATAAGGCCCGGTATGACACGACCCATCCCAATCCCCCCGGGATTACCATGGAATGTGACGTGCTCCCGTCTGACAAGAGGCGTCAGACAAAGGATAACCGATTGCCATTGCCCAAACGGGCTTCCAGAGTGCGTAAGAATCGATGGAGGAGGTGTGCTGACAGGACCCGCCCCGATCCCACAGGGACCACGAGGGGACGTGCCCTGCTCCCGTCTGACACCCAATAATTCATACCAATTTTAACCTCAAAACATTTAAATGCATAAATAACCAAATTAAAGTCATACATCAAATCCGAATTAAACGAATGTCAGACAAGGGATGTGTAACGACCCGTCTCGGAATTCGGGATTAGAATACTAACTAATCATGACTAGCGGGGTTAATCGGTGATTAGTTGGGAGAATTCGGACGAACGGTGCAAAATGACCGTTTTGCCCCTAGTCGTGGGCAAAACGTTGACTTTTTATTCGGACGGTCAAATGGACTTTGACTAGTGACCGTGACGTAGTTGGGACGTCACGAGATCATAGACAGGTGGCACGTTCGATTCCGACGTTCGTGGTGAAAGTTATGACGTCCGGAAGTCCAGGGGCATTTCCGTAATTTGGACGAATAAGAGGAAAATGTTGACTTTTTGATCGGGAGGTCCGATGGCCGAGGGCCAAGGACCGTTAGGAAGGTCTCGATGCCCCGAGTACAACGACTGGCGGCACGCATGAAACGGACATCGGGTGACCAAGTTACGGGTCACGGATGGCGAGGGGCATTTTGGAAATTATTGAACTGAGGGCAAAATGGTAATTTTAGCCTTGTTTTTGGGGACAGCCGTGGGACGGCCTTGCACGGGCGGTTTCTCCTCAGGAAAACAGAGCATGGGCGGGGGAGAATTGTTTAGTCTGCCCAAGGATTTGTTGAATTCTTTTTACCTGATAATGGCTGAGTGGGAGAGTTGTTTAAGGACTTTGAGGTAGTGGCATGGGCTGGTGCAAACCCAGTGCACGGGGAGGATTAAACCATGACATTTTGGGCGGTGCGGGAAACCCTGTGTGCAGTGAGACCAGAATGTCTTCCCACGGGTGTTGGCATCGTGTGCGATCATCAGAGTATGTGGGGGTGCTGGTACTCGGGTCTGAGAGTGCACATTTGTGGGCTGGTGTATTCAAACTGTGCGGGTGTCTCTGAGGGAAAAACAGAGTGTGAGTGATGGCTGGCCATTTTTCTACGAGAGCAACCCGGGTGCGAGTTTGAGGCAGGGTGAGAGAGTGATTGTAGTCGAATGTGTTGGGTATGTGGGGATGCAGTGTATTGAACGAGTGGAACTGCACCCAGAAACCCGAAGCTCGTGTTTGGAAAATTCAAACTCGAATCCGAAATGTGGGTCGACCCCTGGCAAATTAAGGCCTCATTTGGCCTCCTGGGGTTAAGTCGAGTCGATCCAGATCAGGGGGTCGAAGCTTTAAGCTCTGGGAAGGCTTGGACAGTCACGGCGGAATTCAGAGAAGTTGAGGTTGAGGTCGTGTAAGTGGGGGAGTTAGAAGACACAATTGAGATTGGAAGCCAGCTTAGATTGATCAGACGAAACTGTTGGCTGGATCAATTGATCGAAATCGGACGGCAATGATGGAATTCGATGAAGGAGCAGTACGCGGTGTCCTTCGATGTTCGTAGTCGAGTCGTCTGATTTTAGGTATGTGACTGTAAAATTAATGTCCCAGAACTGTAATTAAACTTGTAACGAAGGTGTTCGAATGCTCAATTGAAAGACTTAGGGTTGATTTGGCAGTGAACTAAACGGGTCATCAGGCGGGTTGAACGGCCCGTTTAACCGAGAGTCGGGTGAAGATGGTGACCGTTGGGGTTACTGTAGCAGGCACGTGAGTGTCACGCGCAGCCGCTTGCGGCGGCGCGTGACGGCGCGTGGGGTCGATTTTCAAGGTGAGTTCAACACGACTTTTATCCTATACAATGTAACGAACATTTTAACGTTGGTTTCGGATTTATCGGACACCGTTTCGATGTTATTCCGAAGGTCCAAAGATTTATGTTACGTTTGTAATTAACGATTAATTCCCGGAAAATTAGGGGAAATTAGTATGTTGTTAATTGACACCTTAATGACCTGGGGATGTGTTTTCGGGCAGGATTCGGGTTTTTGGAAAATGTCGGAAATAACGGAACCGCGTGCGGCGCGAAACCGAGTCCTATTGGACAGTGTGTGAGTGGACGTTGCTTTCTAAATTTAATGCATGCATAAAATATATCTATGATTTTATGATTATGATTATAAGTTGTGATTGATTTCGATTCCCGTATTTATACGTATTTTACTATACATGGGAAAATTCCACGTATTTCGAGACTACGGTCCCTCGTATGCTTAATGATGGTTTAATGGAAGAAGTTATATGAAATGGGTGTAAAATGATTTAAAAAGGTTGTTTATGATTTGCGAATGTGACTTACGATTTTGACACGTTTTACGAGATTTTGAGTTATGGTGATTTGATCACTGTTGATGTTTGAATTGGGGAATTTAAATGAGACTTGTGATTTTGAGGATTTTTAAATGAGGGTTTTGAGTATGTTTTGCTTGGATCGCGATTTTGGTAATTATGATTGTGGTTCGGATGTTTTGATACTGAGATTTAAGAGATGAAGTGATTTCAAGGAATTAAAATGGATTTTGGAAAATACGATTTCGGGCTTGATGCTCGGGGCATAAAAGTAATTTTAACGAACGAGATTACGGTTTTCGGAAATTTTAAAGTGGATTCTTGGTTTGGGTTCGGGATGATGCTTCCGGATGCCGGCTTACGGAATCATTATTGCGAATTCGAATTCGGGAATGAAAAAGGATTTAATAAAGTGATTTGGTCTGATTTTGCATGCCCCGTGTTTCATGATAATTTGATTATGTTGGTAAAGTCTGATTTGGGTAAAATGAATGTGGAAATTCGGACCATGGGTCTTGTTGTGAAAAATATGATTTTGGGGATGGATCCCACGTTGTCGTGATTGATAAACTGTTTTGGGGTTTAAAGACCCGTTGAAATCTGCTTTGGGTTTAAAGACCCGTTGTTGTGTTTGAAAACTGTTTTGGGTTTAAAAACCCGGTGCTATTGCTGGAGCACGTTTTGAGTTTAAAGACTCGGTTAATTGATGACGGGGGAGGGCCCTTAATGAGTTTAAAGACTCGTGAGTTTAAAGACTCGGTTACTGTGATACCCCCGAGGCCTATTGATTATGTTTTGAGTTTAAAGACTCGTTGATATCCCGGGAAGGCCTGTTTATGCGCATGGTTTTGAGTTTAAAGACTCGGGCGCACTTGATATCCAGTAAAATGATTGACTTGTGATTTAGTGATGATTTCTGATGTTTCAGTTGAGTTGGGCAGTGGCCCGATATATGGTTGTTGGTTTGGGATCATGTTGTGCATTTGGTTTGATTCGTGGTTTTGGGCTGCGGCCTGGCGATTACGATTTCGGGCTAAGACCCGATGGTTGAGAAAGGAAAAATGATTTTGAGATTCATACGAGTTTCTCTTATGTTGAAATTCGATACACAATTTTTCTTATGTGGAAAATGTTAACCGATTGCGAAATGACTTTTGTATGCATGCATTGGTTTTTACGCGGAGGGTAAAAACGTTTGTTGTAAATGTTTTGCTAAACTGATTTATTTTTGTCCACTCACACCCTTTTGGTTTTATTGACCCTCCAGGTCGTTGCGCGTTGTTCGAGGCTGTACGAGGGGCGGAGGCATGAGTAAGTACGTGTGGCTATCCCTGGTTTGGCAAGTACTGAGGGTAACTTGGGATTTTCAGTCATCTTGCCAGACGGGATCAGGACCGGGCACGGTTATCGATGCCCCTTTCGGGGGCGGTCCTGACAGGATGAAATCCAAAATTACAAATTTGCGAGCACGACTCTAAAGTAAACCTGCGGGTACACCGCCCAGCAGGGGTTCAGGTACGCAGAAGTAGATCTATGCCTCAGCCTCAGGTTCCTCCTCTACCTCAGTATCACGACCTGGAGGGGTTACCAAAAACATTAAGGGTGAGTGGACCGAACTCATGTTTATAAAACCATTTGATAAGTAAAACATATAATTTACCCCTCTGTTTTCCAAACATGCATGCATCATTATTTAAAATCATAAACCATATAATATGAACCATAAGGCATGTAATAAAACCATAAGTATAATTTTAGTTGCTGCACTATACACTCCAATCCCGACATCCCTGATGTCTGACGTCCCTGACGTCAATAAGGTCACAATCACAAGGCTACGCGTGCCACTCGGGTCTCAATTTCCGAGTTCAATCCCCGAACCCCGTTCGGGTACAGCATCCCTGATGCTTAGCGTCATAGACGCTAGACGTTCTAGACGTCCGTGACCTCTCCGGGGTACCTCATCCGGAGGAGACAATATAATATGGAAGGATCTATACAGTGCAGTACCAAATACATTTTATTGATATCCACATGCAAGGTATATATATACCTAGATAAAATCTGAATCAATCATTAAGTTTCATCAAACGGGTCTCAAGCCCAAATACCGTGAAACGTGCCATAACCATATTTTCCATATCATCAAAACCATCATTGTTTTTAGCATGTGAATAAGTATAATAAACCAGAAAACATTTATGCACGCAAGGGTTTAAGAAAATGGCCCACTCACAGTACAGTCCTGCTGAAAACCGAGCGTTTACCCTCGATCTGGTACAATTACAAAATTCCTGTCACATCCAAAGTATACGTAAGGGTAAATACAAACCCCTAACATTAAACCATGAAACCCTAGACCGAAACCGGTACGGAAAAGCCGCCCGAACGCACTTTCCAAGGCAAAAACTCTCATTTTGACCAACTTAATGATCTCCGATCGACCCGAAACCACCGCCATTGGATCCGGATCGTCGAAACCTAAAGAATGGTGGTGGTCCCACCAAAATTACTGTTCACACGCGCCTGGTCAACCCTCTGGTCAACGGTGCTACAGTACTGCTGACGTCAGCATGACGTCATCACTGACAGTGACAGAGGACACGTGTCAGCAGTCCATTGGTCCCTGGTCTGACTGAATTCTGACATGATGACGTCATCATGATGTCACTGCTGACGTCAGCATGATGACGTCATCAGCTACAGTAACCAGGTCTGAGAACCGGGTCACCGCAGACCCACGGTTCGACCCGATCAGTTCTCACCAACCCGACCACCATTTCTGATGGGATTTGTTCCTATGAACTCGTCACAAAGTGTTCTATGGTTCTATGGACTCAAAACTAGTTTCTAGGTTCAAAAATCTACCTGAAAATCGACAAGAACCCGGCTGCCGGCTCTGGTTCGTCTTCTCCGGCGAGTCGTCAAGCTTCCAGCCGCGAACCTTGGTTTAAAATGGTCGTCTGGGTCCCTTAAGTGTGTCTTAGAAGCAACCAAACAAAATCAACGTCAAAAACGGTCGTTTCGAAGAAGGGAAGAAAATCGGGTCTCTCGGGTTTTTCAACCTACCGTCGCCGTGTCACCGCCGTACGTCGTCCAGTCCAGCTCAGGGTCGTCCTACCGTCACAGTGAACCCAACCGTACGTTGGTTCGAGTCCCAGAGTGAAGGTTTGGATGGTTAGGTGACTTGGGCTGTTCGGTTTTCCTTCTCGGGTCTGGGAGGATTTCCGGCCGTGCAGGTGGCTGTGGGGTGGTGGCCGGCGTCTGGGGGTGGCAGTTGGCCGCCTGGTGTTGCCGTGAGGGTGAGGTTGAGAGGTGAGGTGCTGGTGTGTTTGTTCGAAGGGGTAGCCGTGCACACGGTTTGGGAGAATGAAATGTGAGAGTGAAAAATCTGAGAATTAATAAACAGATTGGCTGGATGGAATGAAGGGCTGAGATTCAATCTCAGCATAGGATCAATGGTGAGGATTTGAGGAGAGGAAATCAATTGTTTAATCCAATGGCCAACAGAGATCCTTGTTTTAGGGAGTGTGGGGATGAGTGACACTTGTCACTCATCCAAGGGTCCAGATTGATTTGATTAATGTAATCAGATTCCATTAATAAAATATTATTTTAATTCGGTCCTCGGTTGGTTCGGTTAAATGCGAAAATACTTCCGTGACCATAACTTCCTCGTACGAAGTCCGATTTCGGCGTGCCGCCTGTCTACGGACTCAGGACGTCGAGACCTACCCAACGGTCCTTGAGTCAAGTGAAAATTAGTTTCCAAGAGAAAAGTCAACATTTTCACCCTAACCGTCCAAATTACGGTAAAGCCCCTGAACTTCCGATAGTCATAACTTTTTCCCTGATCGTCCGAAATGGACGTGCCACCTGTCTATGAACTCGTGACGTCCCGAACTACGTCACGGTCATAGGTCAAAGTCCATTTAATTTATAAATCAAAAAGTCAACAATTGACCACACCCATCACAAGGGTAAAAGCGTCAATTCAGACATTAACTTACAATATTAAAATCCTCGAATTTCCGGGGTGTTACATGTGCGATGCTCAAGTCTCTGCTGCAGTCGTATCCGGAATCAACCTGAAGGGCATTAAAAAAAAAAGCTGTGAGTGGACGAAAATAAACAAGTCTGTTAAAAAACATTTATAAGACATTTATGCCCCTCAGTAAAATCATATGCATGCACCAAAAACCAATAATCCCATATTTATTTAGAAATAACCATTAGGGCCTTATCCCGGAAACCAAAGCATAGTTTCAAATTCCAAAAGTCAATCCAAGAGTTATTTCATCAATCCAGTAATATTCATTTATTAGTTTTCCATCTCCGGCATCCCCGATGCCTAGCGTCCTAGACGCTTGACGTTCCAGACGTCATATCTCACGGTATTAAGCAACGCGTGCTGCCCGGGGTCTCACCGGGTCCATATCTCTGACATCCCCGATGTCTGACGTCCATGACGTCCAGCAATCCTGCTCCTAGATCACTATACGGTCTGGTAGCTCCGTACAACGAGCCCTCGCAGGCAATGCACCATGACTTCTTCAGTGTCCCCGACACGTGGAGGAGACCAGGATATAAATATCCTCATATCGAGATGGTTTTATGGAAGACATTTTATTATTCATTTCCAAATATCACAAGGGCCCTGCCCCGAATTTCCATAAAACCGTCATAAGTCCAAATAGTTGAATCAAATCCGAAATAGTTTATTTAATTCCATTTTAGGGTCCCCGACCCGAAATCACATATATAAGTCAACTGGGCCCCTGGCCCGATTTCATAAGTCAACTGGACCCCTGGCCCGATTTCATAATTCAATTGGGCCCCTGGCCCGATTTCATAATTCAATTGGGCCCCTGGCCCGATTAACAAGTTAACTGGGCCCCTGGCCCGATTCAACAAATTAACTGGGCCCCTGGCCCGATTTTATTTTATCAAATCCGTAACCGTTTCATGAAATCATATCCATCCATATTTATGGAAATCAGTGCAAATCCAGAAAACCTCGATTCACGTGCAAACACGTAAATTGCCTCGAAATGCGTGAAAACATATAAATTCACTGATATCCAAAATAAATCATATAATCCCAATTATAACAATCATGAAACAGTTACGCATGCATCGAATTTATAAAACCAATGTCCACTCACAGACCGTTTAACCGAGCGCCTCGATACGCGTGCCATAGGCCTTCCCGGGCCACACCACTATCACCGGGACTCCCAATCCTGTTCAAATCACATTAGAGGATCACTAACCTCATCATTAACATCCTAATCAAGTCCCGTAATTTTCCCGAATTTTTACGTATTTTTAAACTGAATTAAAAACCTTCGGACATCCCGAACAATAACGAAACGGGATCCGATCAACACGAAACCAACGCTAAAATGTTCGTTACATTGTATAGGATAAAAGTCATGTTGATCTCACCTCGAGATTCGTGCCCACGCGCCGTCACGCGCCGCCGTGAGTGGCTACGTGTGAAAGCCACGCGCCTGCTACAGTGACTGCTACAGTGCTCCTTCTTCACCCGAATGACTGGTAAACGGGTCTGATTACCCGCGATAGGATCCGGTTCAATCACTCCCAATTCGACATCAATTCAATCCGTTCTTTGAACTGATCCCTTATAATCAATCACCGTTTAAGTTCTGTAAATCGAATTACACAAATCATGGTCTAAATCCTCACGACTCTCGATCGATCCTCGACGGGTTTTCAATTCGGGTTTCACGATATCGTCCCTAGTTTCCAAATTAATTCATTCAGTTAGCATCGTGAGAGTGTAAGGGACATTTCTACAAGGTCAATTTGAGAAATACTTACCTCAAACCCACTGAACACAAGCTCGACTTTGAGCTGCCATGGAAGCTCAGTTCTTCCTCAATCCGCCATGATTTCTCTTCGTTCTTGAAGCAAAGCTGATCGTTTTGATCCCAGAAGACTCAAGGTAAACTCCATTTTGATCGTCACGGCCCAAATATTCCAATTCGAAATTCCCTCCAATTCCCCAAAATTTGATTCCCGAATTACACCTCCCCACTCAGTCCCCCGTGCTCTCCCTCAGCCAAAACCTTCCCAAAATCACCAAATATCCATTTGTGAAATCAATTATGGAAGGGAGATTGCCAATGGCCAGAATCAATTCCTTATACCTCTGTTTTTTGCTTGTTCACGGTGAGGAAGTGAGGATTAGCAGAAATAGAAGGGAGGGATGAGATGGACGGCTGTGATGCAATCTGGGGGTGGAATGGATGGCTTAGATCAAAAGCAGGGATTTAATCCTAAATTATTATATAGTGGAAACTTTAGTATATAGTTTATGATTAGTGGATCAAGATCCAATCTAGCCGTCGGATGAGTGACACTTGTCACTCATCCAAGTGTCCTCCAACCACCATTTCAGAATAAAATAATCCACACAGTTACCGAGACGTAACTTCCCCGATTTCACGTTTCAGACCATAACTTCCTCGAACGAAGTCCGATTTCGGCGTGCTGCCTGTCGTTGGATTCGCATCGACGAAACCTCCGTAACGGTCCTTGGCCCTCGGCCATCGGACATCCCGGTCAAAAAGTCAACATTTCCCCTTCATTTGTCCAAATTACGAAAACGCCCTTGAACTTCCGTACATCATAACTTTCACCACGAACGTCGGAATCGAACGTGCCACCTGTCTATGAACTCGTGACGTCCCGAACTACATCACGGTCATCGGTCAAAGTCCATTTGACTATTCGAAATAAAATTCAACATTTTGCCCACGCCCAAGGGCAAAACGGTCATTTTGCACAATTTGTCCGAAATCACACAACTAATCCCAGATTAGTAAATCACCATTAAATATTATTAAATCCCCGATATTCGGGACGGGTCGTTACAACCTTCCCTCCTTAAAGAATTTCGTCCTCGAAATTACCAATCTCCTTATTCCACAACCACCTTGTGGAAAACAATTCGCTCACACATCTGTGTACACTTGTACACCCACATACTGGGACAACACCTGCCTCGTCTGTTCCCAGACATCCCATCACAGTCATACGTCATAATAGCAACAACACTCGACCACCTCGAGTGGAAATGATCACCTGATCCGCGATAAAATCGCCTAACCATTTAGCTGACTTCTTCAGCTAGACGGTTCCCTTCCATTACCAATATATCCTTACCCTTGCTCTCATTGGGAGTCGCCAAATCTCATTTTTCAGTCCACGCTGACACCACCAGTTCAAACTGTCACCACAAAGCTTTACCACCCTAGTAAAGCCCCAACCATCAGCCAGTCAGTGATAACACCACGTACTACATCACCCTCGATGTAGCGTAAGATCAACCACATGATCTCAATTCGCAGGGCAAGCCCAATCCTGCGACACAACATAATCTCAATGTCCATAATTGCCGGCTCCCTCAGCGAACCAAGACGCTGGAAACATCACGGTGTGAAAACATCACACAAGGCTACTCGTGGTTACTCTGACCACCAATTCACTCATCCTGAGTGTACGTATACCGTCAACTTACTCCATCAAGTGGTGTAACTGGAACACATTGAATACCAGCCCAGCAGTGATCACACATATCAATACCAGGGTTCCACTAGCCAACCATGGCCAAGAGCACCTGCTCATACACTCACTGAACCCGACAAAATCACTCTGCACAGCGCACTGTATCCAATGTCCAGTCCACGATCACAACCAACAAATGATACTGGAACCAAGCCGATTACCAACACGTTTAGTTACACACCACTGGTACATCCCATGTACCGCCATTAGGCACCACTCAGCCTAACCAGTCTCAATCCTCGTACAACGTACCCTGAACGTACGTCAATTCATCAATCCGCCTACAACCACCTAGGTCGTAGCCAAACACGTTCCAATAATGGAGTACATTTGCCCAAACCATCATGAGACAAAACGAGCTCCACCCGTCATCTAGTTCCAATTCCGAATCCGAATTCGTAATTTCGTAAGAAATCCCGAACCCGAACCCAGACATCATATTTTTAATCCATTTCCAAATCCGAATCCGAAATCATTACTCTGTAAGCTAGCATTGGAATAATCATTCCGTACCCAAATCCAGTAATCCATTTTCGAGCTTCGCAATCGAATCTTGAATCGCCACCCAGAAATTCGATTCCAAAACCCAAAATCTCGTTTACGTCCATCAAGACGTAACATAACCGAATCTATCGGTTGCCTGTCCAAAACACTCGATTGACTTCATAGGGAAGCCAATCCCAATATCCACACGTCAAAGGTTGACAAAATCCGACCATATCGGAAACCTACTTAACCAAGTCACAAACCATATGGACTCACTCCGAAAAGAAGTTCAGTCCCGTCATTTACGACTCACATATCAAGGTAAGAGTGATAAACTCTCCACCCATCTGGATCATCAAGATCACAATCCATATCCATCGCTACGTCACCCGACAAGTAACATCACAATCCGAGATTGTCACATCGACCAAAGTCGACAACATCACAAATCAGATCCACCTAGGATCCACACATGCTCACATAGCTAACAATCCATCTGGAAGCTGATCGTAGGGTCTTACACCCTCAATTGAATCCTTCGCCAAATTTCCCTTGGTGGAAAGATGACCACGCATATCACCACCAAATCCAAAATCATACAAAACTTCTTGTGTCCAATGAACCCAAGCCAAACATGGGTCCACCCACCAATGCACGCTCAACGTACTGGTAGCAACAATCATCATCTGCCACGACAGGAAAATATGAAGTCAACCCTAATGACTTCGGAATACCAATCACCGATGCGGAAACGAGCACTCCTCTCCTCTCCTAATCACAACTCTCCCCGACATGGGAGTTCCAACCATGTTGGGGACAGACATGCTCCCAATGAGATGTCAAGTCCAACCACTGGACTGCCCACGTCCATACCTCACTTGGACCACCCACGTGTCCAAAATCAATTCATTACTCGGACTTCACGTCCGTCAATAATCATGTATGCACACACCCCGATTCCGAACGGGATATCTACAATTTTTCCTGAATGTGCATACCATACTGCCTTTGTCTCACATCTCGACCTTAACAGGTTCAATCCTCAGGTTCCAAGTGATTCACAATCACAAAATCCCACATCAATACCACGAATGGTTTCCACGACTTTTCCAATTTCAATAATTTCCTTGTAGTTCCTGGGGATATAAGAAGTATACCATCATACCAATCTCGGAGTTGACAACAACTCCCCAAATCCACCAATACACATGACATAGGGAACAGCATCCCAAGATTCCCCAAATTTTCAATCATACCTTTTGATCCATTCATCACTTGTCATCATGTATCTGTTAGGACTTATCCCAACACGACACAACCTCCACTGGAACCCATCCAGTCCAAGACTCAACCACCTCAGAGTCGCAGATACCAATCACATGTCCATCATGACAGAGTCACACCCCAACTGGTGGCTCATCGTCATCACAATCACTGACACCTGCACCAGTGCTAGTACCAATACCAACGCACCATCATCAACACTAGTATCAACACACTGGCATCCATACTAGTATTGGCATCAAGGCACCAACATACCAACATCCATACATAGCACCCTAACATCCATGCTAGCACACAGTGTGCAACCTTGTTACCCTGGATCTCCTTTCATTCCGAACGACGATCCCGCAACACCACTCGTACCCCACGACTATGGGTACCTCCAATTTGACCACTGGCACATCAGGATAATGGACGTTCCCTGAACATCCCCTGATCCTCAAGTGTGAAAGCCACACAAAATACCCTCGATAGCCAGTCATCTCGACACAACTGTCGACCAACAGTCATCGCTGTCAAGATCCGTATCCACACATCACACTAATATTCGATCCAACACGGGATTCCATATTTTATTTCACAACCGTATCCATAGATCGAAACCCATAAGACTCACTAGAGTCATCCACATGGTCATCCACGACCTCAGCCGCTCGTCGCAGCACAAGTTCTCATTTAAAGTTCACTTTTCCAGCCCATCGATTATAAATTAGGGTTTCAAGATCACACCCTAGGGTTCCACCGAACCCAACTGCCTTATGCAGTAAAATCCACAACCTGACCAACCCCGCGGTCCTGACATCATATAGACGTCAAATCCAATCCAATCATCAACTCAACGTGGGTTCCATCGTGGATTCCACCACGAAGGTCATCGGCTAACTCCGATGCACCAACACCCCGTACACTAGCCAACACTACTAGGGTCCAAAACATAGACCAATACTCAACTGAGTTTCGTACTTCCATAACATTATTCCAATGGGGTTCCCTGAACCTAGCTGTGCCCAGTGGCACAACAATCCATCATCACATGACCGAACCGACGGTCCCACATTACCAGTTAATCGTATACAACCCCACCTGGGTTGAATCGCAACAATGCACGGCGTATCGGGCCAAACACACCCAATTCACCATACAAACCCAAAACTATCTATCAGGTTGACAACGGAACTGCAGCCCAAAGAGACATCACACCCTCTTCCTTCGCGCACAAAGGAGCAAAACCTGCTCTGATACCACTTGACACGACCCATCCCAATCCCCCCGGGATTACCATGGAATTTGACGTGCTCCCGTCTGACAAGAGGCGTCAGACAAGGGATAACCGATTGCCATTGCCCAAACGGGCTTCCAGAGTGCGTAAGAATCGATGGAGGAGGTGTGCGATGCTCAAGTCTCTGCTGCAGTCGTATCCGGAATCAACCTGAAGGGCATTAAAAACAAAAGCTGTGAGTGGACGAAAATAAACAAGTCTGTTAAAAAACATTTATAAGACATTTATGCCCCTCAGTAAAATCATATGCATGCACCAAAAACCAATAATCCCATATTTATTTAGAAATAACCATTAGGGCCTTAGCCCGGAAACCAAATCATAGTTTCAAATTCCAAAAGTCAATCCAAGAGTTATTTCATCAATCCAGTAATATTCATTTATTATTTTTCCATCTCCGGCATCCCCGATGCCTAGCGTCCTAGACGCTTGACGTTCCAGACGTCATATCTCACGGTATTAAGCAACGCGTGCTGCCCGGGGTCTCACCGGGTCCATATCTCTGACATCCCCGATGTCTGACGTCCATGACGTCCAGCAATCCTGCTCCTGGATCACTATACGGTCCGGTAGCTCCGTACAATGAGCCCTCGCAGGCAATGCACCGTGACTTCTTCAGTGTCCCCGACACGTGGAGGAGACCAGGATATAAATATCCTCATATCGAGATGGTTTTATGGAACACATTTTATTATTCATTTCCAAAATATCACAAGGGCCCTGCCCCGAATTTCCATAAAACCGTCATAAGTCCAAATAGTTGAATCAAATCCGGAATAGTTTATTCAATTCCATTTTAGGGTCCCCGACCCGAAATCACATATATAAGTCAACTGGGCCCCTGGCCCGATTTCATAAGTCAACTGGGCCCCTGGCCCGATTTCATAATTCAATTGGGCCCTTGGCTCGATTAACAAGTTAACTGGGCCCCTGGCCCGATTCAACAAATTAACTGGGCCCCTGGCCCGATTTTATTTTATCAAATCCGTAACCGTTTCATGAAATCATATCCATCCATATTTATGGAAATCAGTGCAAATCCAGAAAACCTCGATTCACGTGCAAACACGTAAATCGCCTCGAAATGCGTGAAAACATATAAATTCACTGATATCCAAAATAAATCATATAATTCCAATTATAACAATCATGAAACAGTTACGCATGCATCGAATTTATAAAACCAATGTCCACTCACAGACCGTTTAACCGAGCGCCTCGATACGCGTGCCATAGGCCTTCCCGGGCCACACCACTATCACCGGGACTCCCAATCCTGTTCAAATCACATTAGAGGATCACTAACCTCATCATTAACATCCTAATCAAGTCCCGTAATTTTCCCGAATTTTTACGTATTTTTAAACTGAATTAAAAACCTTCGGACATCCCGAACAATAACAAAACGGGATCCGATCGACACGAAACCAACGCTAAAATGTTCGTTACATTGTATAGGATAAAAGTCATGTTGACCTCACCTCGAGATTCGTGCCCATGCGCCGTCACGCGCCGCCGTGAGTGGCTACGCGTGAAAGCCACGCGCCTGCTACAGTGACTGCTACAGTGCTCCTTCTTCACCCGAATGACTGGTAAACGGGTCTGATTACCCGCGATAGGATCCGGTTCAATCACTCCCAATTCGACATCAATTCAATCCGTTCTTTGAACTGATCCCTTGTAATCAATCACCATTTAAGTTCTGTAAATCGAATTACACAAATCATGGTCTAAATCCTCACGACTCTCGATCGATCCTCGACTGGTTTTCAATTCGTGTTTCACGATATCGTCCCTGGTTTCCAAATTAATTCATTCAGTTAGCATCGTGAGAGTGTAAGGGACATTTCTACAAGGTCAATTTGAGAAATACTTACCTCAAACCCACTGAACACAAGCTCGACTTTGAGCTGCCATGGAAGCTCAGTTCTTCCTCAATCCGCCATGATTTCTCTTCGTTCTTGAAGCAAAGCTGATCGTTTTGATCCCAGAAGACTCAAGGTAAACTTCATTTTGATCGTCACGGCCCAAATATTCCAATTCGAAATTCCCTCCAATTCCCCGAAATTTGATTCCCGAATTACACCTCCCCACTCAGTCCCCTGTGCTCTCCCTCAGCCAAAACCTTCCCTAAATCACCAAATATCCATTTGTGAAATCAATTATGGAAGGGAGATTGCCAATGGCCAGAATCAATTCCTTATACCTCTGTTTTTTGCTTGTTCACGGTGAGGAAGTGAGGATTAGCAGAAATAGAAGGGAGGGATGAGATGGACGGCTGTGATGCAATATGGGGGTGGAATGGATGGCTCAGATCAAAAGCAGGGATTTAATCCTAAATTATTATATAGTGGAAACTTTAGTATATAGTTTATGATTAGTGGATCAAGATCCAATCTAGCCGTCGGATGAGTGACACTTGTCACTCATCCAAGTGTCCTCCAACCACCATTTCAGAATAAAATAATCCACACAGTTACCGAGACGTAACTTCCCCGATTTCACATTTCAGACCATAACTTCCTCGTACGAAGTCCGATTTCGGAGTGCCGCCTGTCGTTGGATTCGCATCGACGAAACCTCCGTAACGGTCTTTGGCCCTCGGCCATCGGACATCCCGGTCAAAAAGTCAACATTTCCCCTTCATTTGTCCAAATTACGAAGACGCCCTTGAACTTCCGTACATCATAACTTTCACCACGAACGTCGGAATCGAACGTGCCACCTGTCTATGAACTCGTGACGTCCCGAACTACATCACGGTCATCGGTCAAAGTCCATTTGACCATCCGAAATAAAAGTCAACATTTTGCCCACACCTAGGGGCAAAAGGGTCATTTTGCACAATTCCTTCGAAATCACACAACTAATCCCAGATTAGTAAATCACCATTAAATATTATTAAATCCCGATATTCGGGACGGGTCGTTACACGGTAAGCCCAGCTCGGCCCTCCCGTATAAACCCGGTCCATAAGCCCGAATATATTGAATAATTATGGATTGAGTGATTCTACGATCAATAGGTCATAAATGATAAATGAATATATGTTATATGTAGGCTTAGGTAAGATGATATATATCATATTAATATATTTTTTTTGTTGCCAAAGGATGAAGCAGCAGGGAATCAAATTTAGAAGCATTCATAGTGCAATTTACATCATTGCCAAACTAAAACTAGCTAGTTAATTAAATTTGGCATGATTAAACACAACAATGTAGAGATTTTCTATTTATTAAAACGTAGCCTAATACTAGGATGAAACATTACTTTTTTAACATACATATATATAATATTCGATGAATTATATTGTAGCTAATTTTCCCCATCAAGTCCACCAAACAGTGATAGATGTTATAGTAGCATCTTGAATATATATATACATACCTTTTTTTCAGCTTCATAATTTGTTAAATAAGTTATTTTTAAAAGACCAATTGAGCCCGACCAAAGTGGGCATATTAGGTCCGGCCCATAAAGCCCGATAAAAGCCCGGCCCAAACCTAGCCCGATAAAGGGTACAGACTTTCATATTTGTGACCATCCCGCCCGACGTAACCCGAAGCTTTTCAAATTATGAGATAGGCCCAGTCTGGACCAGCCCAAGCCCAACAAATTTGGGCCGAACTTCCCCGACCCGGCCCAATGACGAGGGCTAGATACACTCATCCACATGGGCCGATATCGCGTTTTTGATACCGATACCGGTCTGATATGTATCTTATACGCCCTGATACATTTGGATACGGTATCGAGTTTTAGATACGTACGTTTCATAGTTAGATACGCCATTTTGTAAATTTAAAGGATACGTGAAGGCATAAATGACAAAAAACAAAAATTGAAAATAAAAAAGAAAGTTGGAAATCAACCTAGCTCTCTTGCAACCGAGTTGGTTCTCCCTCGCAACCGAGGGCATAAAGGCGATGTTGATTCAGCGAGTCTGTGCGGTGGTCGCCTAGGTTGGTGTTTCTCTTCCTCTTCGCCCTCATTGCTTCAGTCTAATGGTGTTGTTCGTCCCTGCCTTCGACGGAAACAACCTCTTTGGCTCTTCGCCCTCGTCGCTTCAGTGGCGACTGACGCTGTTCGTTCCTGTCATCGCCCTCGTTGCATGATCGCTTCTCTCTTGACATCTCTGCAACCAGGAAAGAAAGGAAAACAATCCTACTGAATTCTATATTAATTTTTTTTTATTATTTAATAATAATGTCGTTCTTTTTCGTTTGGATAGTTTCGATTCCTTCTTTGTGGGTATTCGTGGGTAGTTTCATTTAGGTAGTTCTTTGGCCTCCTAGCATGTCTCTTGCATTAACAACCTTCATATAAGGATTTTGGATATAGTGATGCCAATATCTGAAATCAATGCTATAAATTTTGAAATATTTGGAGCCTAGATTTAATTCAATTTTGCTTCGTATTATTGACTGGAAACTGAACAGTTTGGTAGTCTTGGATTTCCCTGGTTGCCATGTTTTGATGGTGTAGGTGATGTTTTGACACAAACTTTTGATTATTTAACTTTGGTTCAGGTTCGAGGTCATACAAATGGGTTGAGAACTCCCCCACATAGTGCTGCAATAACTACTATAGATTGGTACTCAACTTTACCCATCTTCTTAACAGGATCAGCTGACAATTCTCTAACATCTATGTTATAAGGGCGACCTTTGATGTTATTTCCTTGTTCTCAGTGTGCTTGTTGGGTGAACAGGTTTCACGCTGGCTTCCATCTGAGCAATATATGTGTGTTGTATGCTTAGGTAAGCTGTAAATCCTTGAACAGTTTGTTTTAAAGCTAGCTAAGTGAAGGTTGCCGTTGATGTTGGCATCTCCATCTAAATTTTTCCTTCAGTCGAGTTGATGGATCTGGATAAGTGGCCGAAATAAAATAATCAAAACTAGCTATTCCCTTCATCACCATGTAAGTTTATTTTTATGTTCTTGAAAATCGAATGCAATTTTTTGGCATTAATTACTGAAATTAAATTCTTGGCATTTCTACATCCTCGGGTAGTCGATATGCGGTTGCTGATAAAAAAAGGGATCCAATAGATCGATTTGGAATCAACAAGTACTATCATGGTGATTTCAAAATAACTTATGGTTATTGATTTCGTTACTTCCTTGTAGCTGAAATTGCATGCTTTTTTTAAAAAAACTATATTTGAATTTTAATATATTATTTATTTTCGGTATCCTTCTCATATCGTATCCTTTGATTTTTTTTTTACTTTAGCGTATCAAAGTATCGTGTCGTATCGTATCGTCGTATTCGTATCCGTTTCAGTACAGCATCGAACTCTGCCTCTCCCCTTATGTCCCCAATTGTTGCCCTACTCGCTTTCACCCACGGCTCCAGCACCGCCCTGGCTTCCGCCGACACCCCACCAGCGTTGTGGAACACGAAATGTGACTTGGGCCCAAATAATCACGCGTGGTAAGCCATCCATTCCTCGATCCTCGCCGCGCTCAGGTCCATGTACAGGAACAACCCACAATATAAATCCCAATACCGTACTGGTACGGAGGATGGTATTTGGACTCGTTATAAGATCCCGGTGCCTTCTCCAATGTCGTGAATTTTTCGAATTTCATGGAGGTGTCGTTGTAGTAGGCGTTGATGCTGAGCTTTCCGCCCAAATTTTGTTGATTGGGATTGGAGGGGAAATTACAATTGACGATGATCACAGTGTAGACACGGTCGTAGCCCCAATTGGGGAGCATTTTGTAGGATAATTTCTCAATGGAAGAGCCGTTGGAGGAGATCCACTCGCATTTGAACCATGGACAGTTGTAGATATGAATGGGCTTTGAAGCGAGGCCCACCACGGTGGAAGTGTTTGAGCTGCTGTGGTAGGCTCCCATTTGGACGAAGAGAGGGGTGGCATTGTCGTAAGACTGAAAGACAAGCTTATTGGGGTCTTCGGGGTTGTTGGACTTTGGGGTGGAGGTGGACAACTACTGTTCTGCCACTTCCAGTAGCGATGCATTAGTGGTTAGGGCGGCGGAGGAGCAGGAAAAGGAAGAAGAAGAAAAAGATAGGGTGGTGGTGGAGAAGAGATTTTGGTAGCAGGAAGGGAGGTTCCAGAGGACTAAGACGAAAGTGAGGGAAAACAGTGTGACAAGCAATGGTTTTCTTTCGAACCAGCTGCTAAAAAGCTTGTCTATAGGGGAAGTGGAGGGACACCGGTGACGAAGGATGGCAGAGTCTCCTTCCTCATTTTTTGGGTTGAGTGTGATACACATTAAGTGAAAAGATCGAGCAGACACAGAACAAACTGAAAAAACGAGTGTTCATACCATATCGGCCCAGACTGCACATAAAGCCCATACTGACTGAAGGCCCAGTCCATTACTGAGACAACACTAATCCGGCCCAATCTCGGAGGCCCGGCCCTTCATCTGGCTCGGTGCGTCGGCCTAGACCGACCTGGAGGCCCAGCCCTCTTCCAACACCATGCCACCGGCCGACTCCAGAGGACCAGCTCCTGTCGGTCGGTGCTTCGGCCCAGACCGACCGGTTGGCCCAGTATCACCGCCTAGCACAAGCCCAAGGGGTCTAGGCCCACTCACGCGAACAAGTCCTGGTCGGGTCTGGATGGCACCTCCATGTGTTAGTCCCACAGCGCATTGATATTTGTCCCACATCGGGAAAATACAAATATGATATTCACCACACCCATACAAAAGGGGTCCACTTGTCGTACAAAGGTAACTAAGAAATTTACTGTTTACTACTACTTTTACAGTGTACTCTCCGCTACCCTCTAAACCTTAGACCGACAACTGACTTGGGCGTCGGAGTACCTTTGGGCTGGTACCACACCGGTGCCTATACTCTGACCGACCGACCAGTTTCCTTCCTTTTCAGGTTCACACAGGGCACATGGCAGAGCATCATTCGCTCCCTAAGTTGGCACATTTTGTGCATCAACAACGAGGAAAATAGAAAAGAGGGTAATCGACTAATCACAAATTAAGGTGTGGGTGTGGGTGGGTCGGAGACTTAAGGATTGTGTTTGAAGGAACACTAGGGCCTTTTCCTTCTGCCAAGGCTTTTTGATTGGAGTGGGAAATGGAAATGGAGGCGGAGTTGAAGGTTGTCGTTGCCTATCACCACATTACATAAATGAGGCTTTGATCTTCCTTAATTTACCAAACTAGCCCCCGGCCAACCTTTCAACAAATAAGAATCAAGAATCATGATCCAACAGCTTCTTCTTCATTGATCATCTTCTTCTCATCACTCACTCCCATTGCCAAACTGCCAATCCCAGGTGACCAGATTTACAATGCCACTCGACACAGAATAAACTTGTTAATAAGCTTCAACTTATTCCCAAAGAATGTAACTAAGAAAATATACTTGAAGTTGAAAAAAGTTATGGAAAAATCCAATAGAGCAATAAAGACCTTCCTAGTTTTTATTTCTATTTCTGATACTAAAATCGAAAATGGTGGATCTTCTTAATTTTTATTTACTAATTTTTCGATAACGTTTCATTTTTTAATTTATAATTAATTAATGCAGTTCATACGTAAAAACAAATTTGAAATGAAAATCCAATGATATCGTATAAATTTTGGTATAAAAATTTAGTTCACATGTCATGTCATCGCTCTTTAGTAGTTTTCATAATATACTACATACATGAATTAACTTGTATACGTACCTAAAACCACAAAGAAAACAAATGCATAAGAGCGGACTAGCTACTGATGTAACGACCCGTCCTGGAAATCGGGATTAGATTAATGGTTAATGACGATTTAGTTACGTTAATCGGTGATTAGTTGGGTGATTTCGAACGGACGGTTCGAAATGACGGTTTTGCCCCTAGATCTGGGAGAACAGTTGACTTTTGGTTTGAACAACTGATGGCAGTGATGTATTTTGTGATGTCACGAGTTCATAGACAGGTGGCACGTCCGATTCCGACATTCGAGGAAAAAAGTTATGATGTTCGGAAGTTCAAGGGTAATTTGGTACTTTGGTTAAAAAGGGGCAATTCGTTGACTTTTTATACAAAAATTTAATTTCACGAAGATCGAGTACCGTTAGGTATGTCTCGATCTTCTGAATACAATGACAAGCGGCACGCTCTCATCGGACGTTGGTAGGTTCGGATTTTGGTCTAAAACCACTAGGGAAAAATCGTAAATTGTCATTTAGGGGCATTTTGGTCTTTTGCTGCCTAGGGATCTGTGCCCAGTAAGATTGTGCCACCTGGTGTCTTGGGAATTATGCTCAATGGAATTAGGACACTTTTCCTTTGCTGGACGGCTGTGGAAGCCTCTTCCCCACTGCCCCATTTATCTTCTCAGTTTTTTTAAATGGTTGCGCGATTTTGTTAAAAAAAATAAGAGGACCCGTGAGAAACCATCAATCCCATTACTCTCCAATGTAATCCTTTGTCCTTAAGTGAAGAATGGAAAAAAGAGAAATTAGTGAGAGGGTTGGTAGTGGTGTGATCACGGCGGCCTACCGTGGACAGTGGCCACGACATCGTGAGGAACAGAGCAAGAGAAAAATAGTGAGGAAACCACCCACCTCCACCTTCAACCCTCATTATTGGCCTATGGTTTATGAAAGGAAGATGGAGAGGGAGTTAAGACGATCATCGTGCCATGACCACCGTGAGCTACTGTGGACGGTGGTTCTCAGCCCGTGGAAAACAGAGACTCAGTGTAACTGTGAGATCCCAGTTTCCAAATTTCCCTCAAATCTCATCCTTTGCCTTTGTTGTGTGAACAAAAGATGAAAAAGGAAGTATGGAGAGTCTCCCAGTGGCCACGGCGAAGCACGGCGGTGGAGGTAAGGCAGAGTTCTCGAGAAATTCAGTTTAAGTTCAAAAATGGTGAGTTGAGATTTAACATTTGTTTTGTGGTTTTGACGGTTGAATATTGTCTCTGGAGGTTCCAGAGACTGTTTGGCATCAAAATCAAGGACGATAGTGGCCGAAATCAAGGAACATGATGAAGGAACAGTGGCCGGTTTTTCATCAATTCGGGAAGGTAACCTTTGGTTCTTAAGTTTTAGTTCTGAAGTCATAAGTAGATAGATGATACCTAGACGAAGCTGTAGAACCTGGTAGGATTGAAAATGGTCTGAAAATGAAGGAAACCCGTGAGCGCCGGTTCAGTTGGACCGGACCAGTCTGAATTTGTCTAACTGAAGGTAGACGATGATGAATAGTATCGGCACGTGGCTCCCACGTGCAGCCCCTTTGGGAAGCGCGTGAGGGTGCGTGGAATGGATTTTGAGGAAGGCTCCAAATGAATTTTAAAGTATTCGACATAACGAACATTTTGGCACTGGTTTCGGGTCAATCGGACATCGTCTCGAAATGTTTCGAGCTGTCCGAATATTTTAGGGCTCGTTTAAAAATAGTTAAAAATTCGGGAAAATTATGAGGTTTTATTAGAAGCTTAATGAATTAGTTAGTAACCTTCTTATGGGATTTGGACAGGTTCGGGGAAGCCGATGATAATGGATTAGCCGAGCAAGCGTAATTGCACGCGTATCGAGGCGGTGACGCTAATGGTCTTTGAGTGGACTTTGCTTTCTAACTTCTGATGCATGCATATATGTTTTTATATGTTTTCTATACGTGATTCTATGTTTATGATTATGATCATGATGATTTACGATTTTGCACGTATTTCGAGATATTTACGGAATTGCATGTTTTACGATATTACGATTTATGTTGTGATTTGACCAAGGTTTTGAAGATTTGATTTTGGGATTTGACATATGATTTGATTTCAATGATTTACGATGGATTTTGGAAAAGTGATTTCGGGCTTGAAGCCCTATTCATAAAAGCGATTTCGGAAAAGTGATTTCGGTTTTGGAATCGAATTTCGGAAAAATGATTCGAATTCTTTTTTGGAACTTGAAACTGAAATTCTTGATGATGGTTCCAGATTCTAGCTTATGGAATCATTATTGCGAATTCGGATATGGATTTTCTATGATTTTCACTTGGTTTTGGGTTTAAAGACCCGTTGAAAACTGGTTTTGGGTTTAAAGACCTGAAAAATGGCTGGATCTAGTTTTGAGTTTAAAGACTCTGGTGATTGACGGGGGAAGGCCCTGGATTGATATGTTTTGAGTTTAAAGACTCGGTTATTGTGATATCCCCCGAGGCCTGTTGATTGTGTTTTGAGTTTAAAGACTCGTTGATATCCTAGGAAGTCCTGATTATGTGCATGTGTTTTGAGTTTAAAGACTCGGGCGCACTTGCGATCCAGCAACTTGATTGGTTGATGTTTTTCACTGGTTTTTAGATGTTTTGGGCAATGGCCCGGATGATTTGGATTTGATGAGTTTTGGGCTGAGTTCTCGTACTTTGATGAGGATTTATGATTTTGTGTTGAGGCCCTGGATTTGAGTTACGGATTTGAGAAAAAGAAATGATTCCAGTTTTCATTGATGGTTTTCTTATCTTGGATATGAAATGGTTTTATGGAATGGTTTTCATATGCATGCATTGGTTTTTCGTGGAGGGTATAAGTGTAAATTCTTATGAACTGTTTTCAAAATGTATTATTTATTTTTGTCCATTCACAGTCTTTTTGTGTTTTCGATACCCTCCAGGTTGTTGCGGCACGGGCTGTTGGTAGAGAGAGACGGAGACATCACACACATGATCCACAGTAGATTATGCACGCTCTGGGAAGTTCGGAACTTATGGACGGTTCGTTTGGAAATCCCTTGTCCAGCTTACGTGTTACATGGAGGTTGGACGTCGGTTTAGCCTTCGTGTCACGCGTAAGTTAGACGGGAGTATGACTTAGCCCTTAATCCCGGGGGATTGGGGGGTGGGTCGTGTCAACTGATCATCACCTTGATAAGCTATTGCCTCACCAACTAGTTAATCAGACGTGAGCCCCTCCTCGACTATTGAAATCATTTCAGGTGTTTTCCCTGACTTTGTCCCTGTCAACAAGCAATTAGAAATGCCTCGACTTTGGATAGAAATACAGTATTGGGTTGAACTCTTTTTTGGTGTCAAGGTAATAGCAATGAGTTGTCTTCAACTCCGAGGAAAGAGTAGAAGAATGAATGCGGGCCTTGGAAAGTTTTAACATTTGCAGGAGGGATTCGCAAATCCTCCAGACGTAAAGCACGCAGGGCTTGAACCCAAACATCATTCGAAGGGAAGTATACTACTCAAGGAGTTCACATTTTATTTGTTTTATGTTAAAGTTGAATAAAGAATATCACCTAAATAACTACGGCCAAAGAGTCAAATAGGTAGGGAAGAAAGAGCCTGAGGGAATTAGTGGGCATATGCAAGAACGCCCATTAAGTTTTTGTGTATTGCATTGCTCCTATTTCTTTACCAAGTTCTTCCTTCTTTGTCCTGATGGTGCTTGTCATAATACCATTTAGTAAGTTCTTATTATTATGGGCTCCTTGATATTAGATAATGTGATATATAAGAACGTAAGTTAAGGAGTTCACTACTCTTTGAAACCTCCTTCTATTTCGTGTGTTAGGGAATTATAGAGATGGTTCTTCCCCTTAATTTTAAGTCTGACTATACTCTGAGGTCTTTTACAGTCGTTCAGATGAGTTTCATTCCTATATGTAAAAATAAAATCACTTAATCGAGTTTGATTTATATAATACTAATTCTCACAAATGAGTTATATATATTAATGGTGAGATCCAACTTGTTTTTATTGATCATTACAATTTTATTGTTTGTTTTTATTTCTTTATCTCTCCAATAAATTATGTGGCTCACTACAGTAGAAATCAAACTCACAAAAATAATATATTGCTATAAAAGAATAAGAACCAACCTTATTACATTCAAATTTTTCGACTAAGTATGAGAGTTTGATTTTTATAAATAGAAATGAAACTCAAATCATCTGGCGCATTGTGAAATGCCTAACGGGCTTCACAATGAAGAAAGGAGACCTAGCATCTCAACTTTTCCTTCACCAACTCAACCCTTGCATGGTAAAACATGCCAAGTCGCTAGTAATGCATGCCAACCCAACCCAACCCTTTCCTTCACCAACCCATATGTCCCAAATCTTAGGTCAAACATATATATGATTGGTTGATTGTTCACTGTTATAAATTTATTATTAATTTAATAATAATTTTTTCATATGATCAAAATTTCAAGGAATCAAATAATAAATATATATGTATTGTTGGCCTTATTTATATATATGTTAAATCACTGACTTCTTCATCAGAATCCTACGGATATTTCTCCCTAGTTCTTTGAGATTTTTCCTCTTCTCCATATGCATAATTGTTTGTGATGAGTTATTCCCTCCATTAAGTGGAGGGGAATTTGATGGGTTCTTCCCTCCATTTAGTGTGGGAGAATTTGATGGGTTTATTCCTCCATTAAGTTGAGGAGAATTAATATAATCTTTGGAGTTCCCCAAATAAAGACTTTTGATATCCCAATGCACATGTTATGATTTATGCATGGATGTGATTTTGGGTAGATTCATTCATGTGCTTGAAAACAAAGAAGACTTTTGATCTCCCAACTTATTGTTGAAGATTACTATATTCATAGAAGTTACCATGACAATGCATTGATGACTTCCTTTCATCCATTCCTATATAAAGGAGAGGGATTGAGCATTCCCAATCATCCTTCAAGCAACAAGTTATCCACCAAAGGTGAGAGTGAGAAGAGAGTTCCTCCTTGTGTGAGAAATAGGAAGATAGCTTCCTTTGTGAGAAAATGAGAGAAAATGAGATCTTCTTGAGTGAATCCAAGTGAGAGTTGTGTATCCACCATTGAGTGAGATTGTACTTGTAATCCCATTATTCATACTGAAGAATTTTGGAGCTGTTGTCCGAGGACGTAGGCACATTGCCGAACCTCGTTAAATTTCGGTGTTCTCTTTTACCTTGTTTTTACTTCCGCTTTATTTCTGCCAATTTATTTACTCAATTTATTTTGAGGGTGGGAAAAGTTTAATCCTGGTTATTATAATTATCTATTTAATTTGTGCATCTTTCCCAACAAGTGGTATCAGAGCTACACAGGCTCGTTGTTCGTTATGGCAGCATCGTCGAACTCATCATCCTCAACAATGATCAAACTCACTTCTTCAAACTATTCCATATGGAGACCACAGATGGAGGACATCCTCTATTGTAAGGATTTGTACGAGGTATTGTTGTGCAAAGGAGAGAAACCAGAAGAGAAATCTAACAAAGATCGAACCATTCTAAACCGGAAAGCTATTGGAGAAATCCGTCCATGGATCGACCAAAATGTTTTTCACCGCATTTGAAAGGAGACCGATGCCTTCCAAATGCTGACAAAATTGGCATCGATGTATGAAAGGGAGACTCATCAAAACAAAGCTTCGCTCATTCGTCGATTGGTGAACGTGAAGTACAAAGACGGTCGAAGTGTTTTTGAACACTTGAGAGCCATTTCAAAGAATTGGTGAATCGACTATCAACTATGAAGCTGGTGCTTGAAGATGAGTTGTTAGCACTTTTGCTGCTTAGCTCTCTACCAGATACCTGGAACACACTCGTGGTTTCCCTTAGAAAATCTGCTCCTCAAGGTGTCCTTACTCTGCCATTGGTGAATGACAGTTTATTAAATAAAGAAGCGAGGAGGAAAGAACAAGGGATATCAACTAAGTCAAAGGCTCTTGTTACAGAGAATCGTGGAAGAAATGTTCAAAGAAAATCCCACAACCTTGACCGCTCCAGAGGCAAGTCAAGAGACCATTCGAGGGGCACCTATAGGCCAAGGAAGGAGATAGAATGTTACCATTGTGGTCAGAAGGGTCACATGAAGAGAGAATATTAAAGACTCAAAAAGAAGTAAAGAAATGGAGCCAATGAGAAGAATGAAACCAATGATACAACCGCTACTGCTTCTAAAGGCGATGAGGTCATCATTATTTGTGATGATGGTTTTATTAATCTAACTTCTCAAGATTCATGTTGGATTGTAGATTCTGGAGCATCATTCCATGTTACTTCCCAAAATGAGTTCTTCACATCCTACACAAGCGGAGATTTCGGAAATGTGAGGATGGGAAATGAAAAAAATGTCTAAGATTATAGGAAGATAAGAAATAGCTCTTTAGACCAACACAGGCTGCCCTTTGGTTCTCAAGAATGTGAGACATGTTCCAAACATGCGTATCAATTGTATCTCTCCCGGCTTACTAGACGATGAAGACTGCACCAATGTGTTTGGTGGTGGAAAATGGAAGCTCATCAAAGGCTCTTTAGTGCTAGTAAGGGAAAAAAAGAGAATTCACTCTATATGACACATGCCATGATTAGCAATCAACATGTCAATGCAGCAACCAGCCAATCAGATTCACCAATTGGGCTATGGCATAGGCGTTTGGGTCATGTGAGTGAGAAGGGATTGCAAATCCTCGCTAAGAAAGAGGTATTAACCGGATTGAAAACAAAAAGTACACCTCTAGATCAATGCATTGATTCTTGGGCTGGAAAACAACATAGAGATTCATTTCATTATAAATCTGCAACTAGAAAACCCAATATATTGGATGTCATTTATTCTGATGTTTGTGGGCCTATGACTACTAAAACTTAATGACCACTCTAGGAAGGTGTGGGCCTTTACAATCAAATCCAAAGAACAAGTCTTTTAAGTGTTCAAGAAGTTCCATGCCATTGTTGAACGTGAGACAGGCATGACACTTAAGTGTATTCGTTCTAATAATGGTGGAGAGTACATGGGATATTTCAGAGCCTATTGCAAGAATAATGGGATCAGACATGAAAGATCAGTGCCAAAGACCCCTCAACACAATGGGCTGGCCGAGAGGATGAACATAACGATCGTTGAGAGAATAATAAGTATGTTATATCATTCCAAGTTACCAAAGAGTTTCTGGGGTGAAGCACTGATGACTGCAGTGCACTTGATCAATTTATCTCCATCAGCTCCACTAAATGGTGATCTACCCAACACGTTTTGGAGGGGTAAACATGTGTCTTATTAATACTTGAAGTTGTTTGCCTGCAGAGCATTTTTTCACATCCCAAAAGATGAGAGGTCCAATGTAACGACCCATCCCGAATTCCAAGATTAAATTAGTGACTAATGAAGGATTAGTGAAATTAATCAAGGATTAGTTGCGCGAAATCGGACAGACGGTGTAAAACGGCCGTCTTGCCCCTAGTCTTAGGTAAAAAGTTAACTTTTGACCCTGGAGGTTCAATGTACGAGGATCGATGACCGTGACGTAGGTCGAGCCACCACGAGTCTGTAGACAGGCGGCACGTCGAAATCGGACGTCGAACGGAGAAGCTTTGGTCACGAGAGCGAAATCGATAATTTAACGTCTCGGGATTTGATTAAAATAATATTAAAATTTGATTGGGCAGATATTTGTGCGGGGCCTTGGATGAACTTGTCACTATCTCATTGGTCACTTTCCTTAAAAAGGGAATCTATGTCCTTTAGCCATTAAATTAATTAATTAATTAAACCCAAACACTTGGGATTATATCTTCATCTTCTTTGTTGTCTTCTTTCCCTTTAGCCCGTGAGAACAAACATCCCAAAACCCACACCCACAATCAACCAACCTCACCCATTGATGATGGTGTAAACATGAAAATGAAAGGGGAGATTGAGACGAGTCGAATGGTGTCGATGACGTCGACCATCATGGATGGCGGTGCACAGTGGCCTAGTTCGGAGGCTAGGCACCGAATGCCTGTTTTTGGAATTCAAAAATGGAAAGGCGTGAAGTAGGGGTTGTCGATCGTTTTTGTGAGTTTGGAAGTTTTTCTTGAGGTCAGGACTACCGTGACGGTCGCCACGGCGGTGCCCACTACGACGAGAGAGGTAAGAACGTGTAAGGCGTCTGTTTGCATTCAAAAATGGCAAATTGTGATTTATGTACTGTTGATCGTTTTGGATGCTAGGATGAAGTTCTGGAGGTCGAAAGGGAACTAATGGAATAGAAAACACAGCTGGAGGTGGCCGGGACCGTGTGAACATGACGATGGAAGGTTGCTCGTATGTTCATCGATCGGGGTGGTAAGATACGGACTTCAAATTCATGTTTTGACATCGTAGATTAATAGGAAATGAAAAGACGAAGCTATTGGGATTACATTAGACTGAAAACAGGTCGAAAATGGCATTGAACCGGTCTCACCAATTCGGGTTGGACCGAGCCGGTCTGAACCGTTCTGGATCGGGTTTGCGAAAGGTAGACGATGACACTGTAGCAAGCGCGTGGCTTTCACGCACAGCCTCTTTGGGCAGCGCGTGAGGGCGCGTGGGCCTTCTTTTGGGGAAGTGTCCAACATGTGTTTTCATCTATTCGATGTTACGAACATTTTGGGACTAGTTTCGAGTCGATCGGACAACGTTTCAATATAGTTCGGGGTGTCCGAAGGTTTAAGATTGAGTTTAAAAATAGTTAAAAATTCAGAAAAATTACGGGGCTTCAATGAGAGGTTAATAAGGTAGTTAGTAACTCTTTAGTATGATTTGGACAGGTTTGGGAGTCCCGGTGATGGTGATTAGCCCGGGAAGGCTTATGACACACATTTCAAGGCAGCATCGTAGGATGGTCTAGGAGTGGACCCTGATTTCTAAACTGTGATACATGCATGAATGTTTTATATGTTTTATATATGTTATTTCTATGATGATGATTGAGATATTGGTGATTTACATGATTACACGTATTTCTAGGCGATTTACGTATTTACATGTATATCGAGGTTATGGTTTTACACTGATTATACGTGCTTATGGTTTCGGTAATGGTTTAATGAAATGGTTTTAGATTTGAAATGGTAAACTCGGGCATGAGACCCATCTGTTTTGGAAACCCTCAGACTTGAAGTCCATTTTAGTTACGTTATCGGGCCAGGGGCCCAATTGGTTCGTGGATTGATGGATTGATTTTGGATTTGGAAATATGGAATCGGGCATGAGACCCATTTGATTTACGAACTCTCAAACTTGGAGTCCATCTGATTTAATAAGGCATCAGGCCAGAGGCCTAGTTGAAATAGGGCTCGAGGCCCAGTTGGTTTACAAAATCGGGCTTGAGACCCAATTGGTTTACATGATCGGGCTTGAGGCCCAATTGGTTATGATATCGGGCATGAGTCCCATTTATGGTTTATAAAGGTGATTTCGGGTTCGGAGACCCTAAATAGATTTCTGGTTTCATGACGGTTTATGGGAACCGGGCATCGATCCTTTGAAAGGTTTGAAAGGTTTTGAGAATGATTACAAAATGGTTTTCATATACCATCCTTTATTTATGGATTGTCTCCTCTGGGAAGGGTCGTTGGCCTGGGTGGACCCTGGTGTAGTCACATAGCACTAATTGAGTGGAGTCGCCCCGGTGGGGTACCTTACTCTCAAGAAGGCATATATGGATTGGAACCCCCAGGGAGGGTCATTGATCTGTGGACATTGACCTGGGTGGACCCTGGGGAGACATGGGATTTGAGACCCCAGGTAGTACGCGCGTAGCTTTGGAAACCGTGACAGGATTAGTTATATGATAATTGGTAAACATGGTTTGTTGGATTTATGAAATGGTAATTGGATTTCAGAAATGGTATTTCTGTGTTTTATGGATTTTGGCAATGACCCACATAATCGGATTTACGGTTTTGGGCTGAGTTCCCACATATGTTTGATATGTTATAGATTTATGTAAATGGATTTGGGTAGGGGCCTATGTGACTTGGATTTACGGAACTTGGGGCTGAGACCCTAATAATGGTTATTTGAATAAGTGGTTTTCGTATGCATGCATGCTTTTTAGTGAAGGGCATAAAGGTCTTTTATGAAATGTGTTTTATTAAACTATTGATTTTCGTCCACTCACAGCTTTTAATGATTTTGATGCCCTTCGGGTTGATTGCGGATGCGGGCTGTAGCGGAGACCGAGATATCACACTCCTCCACCAGATCCTAGCATACTCTAGAGGCTCTTTGGGCTCAAGCTTTCAAGTTATCCCTTGTCTGACACTTCGTGGCAGGCGGGAGCATGGCACATCCCGTTTTAATCCCAGGGGGATTGGGATGGGTCATGACAAGTGGTATCAGAGCAGGTTTGATCTTGAGCTACGCGCAGGTCGAGGATGTGATGTCTCTATGGGCTACAGTTCATTATCAACCTATCATTGGGTAATTGTACGAGAGTTAGTAGAAATGAATCGTGGATAGTTTCGGTTCGACATTTGATGCTTATGTGTGCCATAGTTCCGTCGTGGTTTGGCAGTGTGGAACCCTACTAAGGGATGAACGTAATAGTACTTTAGAGTTTTGACCGTGGGGCGGTTATGTCGGGATCATCTATCACGATATTGTAGGATCGGATATTACGATAGTATGAAGTTGTGACCATTAGATGGTCAGGTCATTTTGGATTGTGAATTGTGTTGTGAGTAGTAGCTGCGTTCGGGGAACCCTAGTTGAGCTGATGGTAGGATTGGATTAACGTCCATACAATGTCAGGACCGCGAGGTCGGTCTGATTGTGGATTATACTGCCCTCTACAGTTGGGTTCAGAGGAACCTTAGGGTGTGATTATGGAACCCTAAATCATGATGGATGGTTTTGGAAAGGTGAACCCTAGTGTATGATGTTGGTTCAGAAATGTGAACCGAGTTGAGACTAGATAGAGATTTGGTTGGACAGGTTACCAGGGTTGGTACTTGTCGATAGAATCCCTGAGTAGGGATACAGAGTAGTTAGTACGGGCGATTGATTCCATAGGAAGCGGAGTCTCGATAGCGATGTCTAGTGGTTGGGTCTGCACGAGTTGTGACAAGCACTACTATTGAGAGTGTTTGTAGTTGTGGTTATTGTGAATCGGGGGGGGGGGGGGGGGGGGGGGTTCAGGGAACGTTTCCTTTTCTTGTATGAGTTGTCAGGGTGACTGTACCCAGAGTTGTTGGGTACGAGGGAGGCAGAGTTTCTCCAATTGGATCAGAGGTATGGGGTCGTTGTTCAATATGAGCAAAGATCCAGGGTTGTCTGATTCACACACAGAGTGCTGGTGGTGGTGCCGGTGATTGTGATGACGATGAGCACCAGCCGTGATGTGACTCCATCATGATGGGCATACGTTTGGTACCTGGGATCCAGTAGTAGATCTCAAATAGTGATGGACTGGATGGGATCAAGCAGTAGTTAAGGCGTGTGAATCAAGTAGTAATTGACCATATCCTTTTGGATGTACATAAACGGTATAAGCCAATAGGCGAACTTGGTAGTGAATTAGATTGGTTATAGACACGTAGCTGATGTCCGAGTGGGTTGGTTCCAACCTTGGTGGAACTTCGGAATCGAGTGAGGTTGTGATTGAGGAGACAAGGGGAGTGCTTGATTCCGCATTGGTAATGGGTATTTCGAAGTCATTTAGGGTGACTTCTCATGTTTTTCCATGGAAGATGATGGTTGTTGTCACTAGTACGTTGATCGTGTATTGGTGGGTGGACCCGCGATTTGTTTTCGGTCATCAGGAGGAGTTGGGTATTTCAAAGTTAGGTGAATGAGATTTCTCATTTTCTGCTTGGTGGTAGACGATGTTGGGCTACATGGTGTGGCGAGTGCAGTGAGTTTTTGTTTGCATTTACGTAGGATGAATTTTGATGTCATTGTCTTGGATCATCTTTGATTTTTCCTAGATGGAATGACAAGGATCGATATAAGGTAATTTGAGAGAACCCAAAGTCTAGACGTGTCTCGTCTTTGAATGATCTGTTGAGATGTGGGAAATGGTTGAGGAGTGATGTGATTGACGAAGGATTCAAGAGGGTGTAAGACCCTATGATCAGATTTCAGGTGGATTGTTAGATGAGTGAGCATGTGTGGATCCTAGGTGGATCGGGATCGTGATCTTGTTGATCAGGGTAGGTGGAGAATTTATTGCTCTTACCTAGATATTTGGATATGGGAATGTTGGGACTGAACTTATTTTCGAGGTTAAGCCCGTATGGGTATTAATCGGACGAGTGGTTATCCGACAGGTCGGATTGGTCAATATTGGATACGTGAATGTTGGGATTGGCTTCCTTTTGAAGTCAATTGAATTGTTATGGTAATCGATTAATCAGGTAACTGATAGGTTCAGAGTTGGAGCGTCTCAGTAGACGTGGGTGAGATTGGATGCCCATTTGGCATGAATGGGTATGCCTTGGTGGATATGATTTGAACTGGTACGTATTGGATGACGTGCATGAGAGTAGACATATTGATGCTGGTCGGGTGACTAGGGGGCTTGGAATGGACACAGAATTGGGAGTGTAGGGTCTGTCTCATGTGAGATTGGACTGATAGACTCAAGAGTTGAAACGTGATTGACTACAAGCCATGTAGTGGACTGGCTGGTGGATGGATGTATGTACATGGTACCTTGTGCGAGGAACGATACTGGACAGGCTTGTGGTGCATCGTGACAGTATATAAGATATACCAGGGGTATGTAGATGAGCATGTTGGTAACCGGCTTAGTCTCGATACCATTGGATTGGTTGAGAATGTGAACTGGGTGTTGAATATTGTGCGTTGGGTCAGAGTGATTTTGATGGGCTCAGTGATCGTACGAGTAGGTGATCAGAGCCGTGGATGGCTAGTGGAACCCTAGAGCGGAGATGTGTTATCACTGTTGGGCTTGTATTCAATGGGCTCTAGTTACACGCAGATCGAGTGAGTTGGTGGTTAGCGTAACCACAAGCTAGTATGATGTCAATTTCGACTGGCGACTATCAAGTGGTGATAGTGTGGGAAGTGTCGGCGTAATGGCAGAAATGTTAGGTGGTATCAACTCGAAACATGTGATCAATTGCACTCGACGTGGTCGCGTGTAGTCAATGCGACGTGAGTATTGGTGGAACGTCTGGGTGCATATAAGTATTGTGCTGGTTAGTGGGTGTACAAGTGTACACATAATGTGAGGTCGAACTTGCTTTCCACGAGGTGGTTGTGGAATCGGAACAGTTGGAATTTCGAGGACGAAATTATTTAAGGAGGGAAGGTTGTAACGACCCGTCTCGAATTCCGGGATTAGATTAGTGGTTAATGAAGGATTAGTGAGATTAATCGGGGATTAGTGAGATTAATCTGAGATTTGTTGAGTGAAATCAGACAGACGGTGTAAAATGACTATTTTACCCCTAGTCTTGGGCAAAAAGTTGACTTTTGACCCAGCAGGTCCGATATACGAGGACCGGTGACTGTGACGTAGGTCGGGACGCCACGAGTCCGTAGACAGGCGACACGTAGAAATCGGACGTCAGTCCGAGAAGTTATGGTCACGGGAGCGAAATCAAGAATTTAACATCTCGGGATTCGATTAAAATAATATTAAAATATGATTGAGCAGATATTTATGTAGGGCCTTGGATGTGTGACAAGTGTCACTCATCCCATTGGTCACTTTCGTTAAAAAAGGGATCTATGTCATTTAGCCATTAAATTAATTAATTAATTAAACCCAAACACTTGGGATTATATCTTCATCTTCTCTGTTGTCTTCTTTCCCTTTATCCTGTGAGAAAAAACTTCCCAAAACCCACACCCTCAATCCAGCAACCTCACCCATTGATGATGGTGTAAACATGAAAATGAAAGGGGACTGAGACGAGTTGAATGGTGTCGATGACGTCGACCGTCGTGGACGGCGATGCATGGTGGCCTGGTTCGGAGGCTAGGAACCGAATTCCTGTTTTTGGAATTAAAAAATGAAAGGCGTGAAGTAGGGGTTGTCGATCATTTCTGTGTTTTGGAGGTTTCTCCTGAGGTCGAGACTACCGTGACGGTGGCCACGGCGGTGCCCACGACGGCGAGAGAGGTAAGAACGTGTGAGGCCTCTATTTTCATTCAAAAATGACAGATTGTGATTTATGTACCGTTGATCGTTTTGGATGATAGGATGAAGTTCTGGAGGTCGAAAGGGAACTAATGGAATAGAAAATACAGCTGTAGGTGGCCAGGACCGTGTAAACATGACGATGGAAGGTTGGCCGTATGTTCATTGATCGAGGAGGTAAGATACGGACTTGAAATTCATGTTTTGACATCGTAGATTAATAGTTAGATTGGGCTGAAAACAGATCGAAAATGGCGTTGAACCGGTCTCGCTGGTTTTGGTTGGATCGGGCCGGTCTGAACCAGTCTGGACTGGGTCTGCGAAAGGTAGATGATGACACTGTAGCAGGCACGTGGCTTCACGCGCAGCCCCTTTCGGCGGCGCTTGAGGGCGTGTGGGCCGTCTTTTGGGGAAGTGTCCAACATGTGTTTTCATCTACTCGATGTAACAAATATTTGGGACTAGTTTCGAGTCGATCGGACATCGTTTGGATATAGTTCGGGGCGTCCGAAAGTTTAGGATCGAGTTTAAAAATAGTTAAAAATTTAGGAAAATTACGGGGTTTCAATGAGAGGTTAATAAGGTAGTGAGTAACCCTCTAGTATGATTTGGACAGGTTTGGGAGTCCCGGTGACGGTGATTAGCCCGAGAAGGTTTATGGCACGCATTTCGAGGCGGCAGCGTAGGACGGTCTTTGAGTGGACCATGATTTTTAAACTGTGATGCATCCATAAATATTTTATACGTTTTACATATGTGATTTCTATGATGATGATTGGGATATTGGTGATTTACATGATTACACGTATTTCGAGAAGATTTACATATTTGCACGCATATCGATGTGATGGTTTTGCACTGATTATACATGCTTATGGTTTCGATAATGGTTTAATGAAATGGTTGCACGCATATCGATGTTATGGTTTTTCACTGATTATACGTGCTTATGGTTTTAGTAATGGTTTAATGAAATAGTTTTGGATTTGAAAAGGTAAACTCAAGCAAGAGACCCATTTGTTTTGGAAATCCTCGAACTTAAAGTCCATTTTAGTTACGTTATCGGGCCAGGGGCCCAATTGGGTCGTGGATTGATGGATTGATTTAAGATTTGGAAATATGGAATCGGGCATGAGACACATTTGATTTATGAACTCTCAGACTTGGAGTCCATTTGATTTAATAAGGCATCGGGCCAGAGGCCGAGTTGGTTTATAAAATTTGGCTCGAGGCCCAATTGGTTTACGAAATTGGGCTTGAGACCTAGTTGGTTTACATGATCGGGCTTGATGCCCAATTGGTTATGATATCGGGCATGAGTCCCGTTTATGGTTTATAAAGGTGATTTTGGGTTTGGAGACTGTCACGACCCATCCCAATCCCCACGGGATTAACACGGGATGTGTCATGATCCTGTCTAACACGATGTGTCAGATAAGGGATAATTCAAACCTTCAGCTCGACCGGCTTCCAGACCGCGCCAGGATCCGGTGGAGGAGTGTGATGTCTCGGTCTCTACTACAGTCCGCATCCGTGATCAACCTGAAGGGTATTAAAAACTAAAAAAGACTGTGAGTGAACAAAAATCAATAATTTCATATGAACACATTTCATAAAGATATTTATGCCCTTAACTAAAAAGTATGCATGCATTCAAAAACCATTTATCGAATCATATGTTCAAATAACCATTATTAGGGTTTCAGCCCCAAATTCCGTATATCCAAATCATACGGGCCCCTGCCCAAAACCATTTACACAAAGCCATAATTCATTTCAACCATATGTAGGAACTCAGCCCAAAACCATAAATCCGAGTATGTGGGTCATTGCCCAAATCCATTTGTAATCGTTCACAAAACCTTCAAACTTTTCAAAGGATCCATGCTCGGTCCCCATAAATCGTCATGAAACCAGAAATCCATTCTTACCAATTCCAAATCCATTAAGGGTCTCCGAACCCGAAATCACCTTTATAAACCATAAATGGGACTCATGCCTGATATCATAACCAATTAGACCTCATGCCTGATCACGTAAACCAACTGGGCCCCAAGCCCGATTTCGTAAATCAATTGGGCCTTGAGCCCGATTTGTAAACCAATTGGGCCTCGAGCCCGATGCTTTATTATGTCAAATGGACTCCAAATCTGCGAGGTCTCAAATCAAATGGGTCTCATGCCCGATTCCATATTTTCAAATATGAAATCAATTCAAGAACCAATTAGGCCCTTGGCTCGAAAATGTAACTAAAATGGACTTCGAGTCCGAGGGTTTCCAAAAAAAAATGGGTTTCATGCCCGAGTTTACCTTTTCAAATCCAAATCCATTTCATTAAACCATTATCAAAACCATAAGCACGTATAATCAGTGCAAAACCACAAACCTCGATATACGTGGAAATACATAAATTTCCTCGAAATACGTGTAATCATGTAAATCACCACTACATAATCATCATGATAGAAATCATATCCATAAAACATATAAAATATTTATGCATGTATTACAGTTTAGAAATCAAGGTCCACTCACAGACCATCCTAGCTATCGCCTCGATATGCGTGTCGTAAGCCTCCCTGGGCTAATCACTATCACCGGGACTCCCAAACTTGTCCAAATAATACTAGAGGGTTACTAACTACTTCATTAACCTCTCATTGAAGCCCCGTAATTTTCCCAAAATTTTAACTATTTTTAAACTCGATCCTAAACCTTCGGACATCCCGAACTATATCGAAACGATGTATGATCAACACAAAACCAGCCCCAAAATGTTTGTTACATCGAATAGATTATTTCACATGTTGAAGTCATCCCCAAAAGACCCCTCACGCACTGCCCAAAGGGGTTGCGCGTGAAAGCGACGCTCTTGCACAGTGTCATCCCCAACCTTTCGCTGAATCAGGTCCAGACCTATTCAGACCGGCCCAGTCCAACCGAACTGGCGTTCACGGTTCAACGCTATTTTGACCTATTTTCAGTTGAATACATTCCCTACAGCTTCGTCCCCCTAATTCTAGTTGATTTATGGTTTCAAAAATAGGAAACTAAGCTCGTAACATACCTTCCCGATCGAGAAACTCACGACCAAACTTCCACCGTCGTGTCTTCCTGTCTCCGGCCATCTCCAGCTGTGCCATCAAGTCTGTGAGCCTCCCTTGAACCTCGAGAACCTCATCCAAGTAACCAGATCAATAAACAGTACGTAAAACACAATCTTCCATTTATGAACAAAAACAGGGCATCTCACGGTTCTTACCTCTCTCGTCGCCGTGGGCACCGCCGTGGCCACCGTCACGGTCGTCTCGACCTCAGGAAAAATCTCCAAAACCCAGAAACGATTAACAACCCTTCTTTCACGCCTTTCCATTTTGAATTTACCAAATACGGGCATTCGGTGCCTTACCTCCGAATCAGGCCACCGTACACCTCCGTCCAAGTCACTTGCACCGTCGTGCTCGCCTCATTTCATTGGTCACATAATCAGCCAGTCACAATGACAGATATGGTCATGGTGTGAGGATTGTGGGGTGGTATGTGTGTTTGTTTTAAGAGGGAAAATGTAGATTGTGCATGGGTTAGACAAGAGAAGGCGAGGTTTGGTGGTGATGATTAGATGAGTCAGATGAGATGAAGTGGACGGTGAGGATGAGGGGTGTGAGGGAAATGAATAGCTGAGATTGGGAGAGAGTGGGTGAAGGAAATTATAAAATAATGAAATAATAATATTTTAATACAAAACCCATCAATCAATGATGAGATCCACAATTCGGGGTTAAGGACCAATGTGATGAGTGACACTTGTCACTCACCCATTGGGCCTAAATTAAGTATCTAGGCCCACAAGAGTACAAATGTAATCTATCTCATAATTCGTGCAATAATTTCCTCGAACTTTCGTGAACCATAACTTTCTTGTCGAACGCCCGATTTCGATGTGCCACATATCTACGGACTCGTAACGTTCCGATCTACGTCACTATCATCGGTCCTCTTACGTTTGACTTTCCGAGTCAAAAGTCAACATTTTGCCCAATCTATGGGCAAAACGGTCATTTAACACCGTCAGCCAATTTCGATCAACTAATCACCGGTTACTCTCACTAATCCTTCATTAGTCAGTAATCTAATCTCAGAATTCCGGACGGGTCGTTACAACCTTCCCCCCTTAAATTAATCTTTTCCTCGAAATTCCAACTATCCCGATTTCACAACCACCTCGTGGAAAGCAAAATCGACCTCACATCAAATGTACACTTGTACACCCACTAACCAGCACAATACTTGTCTGCACCCAGACATTCCGTCGCGAATTCCAATCGTATCGACTAAACCCGATCACGTCGAGTGAAATTGATCACACGTTCCGAGTTGATACCACCCAACAAAAACTGCCATTTTGCTGACACAAACAACTTCACGGTTCCTTCCTCAATCACCAATCTATCCTAACGTCTGCTCCTACTTGTAGTCACCAATCTATACTTACTTGGGGTTACACTAACCACCAACTCACTCAACCTGAGTACATATTTATCAACATCTCACTCGACCTATGTGTAACTGGACCCATCAGAAACACCCTGACCTAGTGCACAGTATCCAATGTCCAGTTCACGTCCTCAACTAATCCAATGGTATCAGAACTATGCCGACTACCAACTCGCTCACCAACGTACCCCTGGTATAACCTATACACTGCCACCAGGCACCACAAGCCTGCCCAATATCGTTCCTCGAACAACGTACAGGGTACGTACATCCATCCACCAATCAGCCCACTATATAGCTCGTAGCTAAATACGCTTCATTCCTGGAGTCCATCAGTCCAATCTCAAATGAGACAAAACATACACTCCCACTTCCGTCTCCATTCCAAGTCTCCTGGCCACCCGACCAGCCTCAATACGTCTACTCCCAATCAAGAATTCCAACACTAACCAACACGACTCAAGCCCACAAAGGCGTACCCACTCATGCCAACTGGGCATCCAATCTCACCCACATTTACCGAGACGCACCAACTCCGAACCTATTGGTTACCTGCACATTCGATTACTAAACCATATTCGATTGAATTTGAAAGGAAGCCAATCCCAACATTCACACATCTAAGGCTGACCAAATCTGACCCCGTTAGACACCTACTCGTTCGATTAATACACCATAGGAGATTTACCTCGAAAAGAATTCAGTCCCATCGTCCTCATCCTCAAATATCCAAGAAAAATCAATATACTCTCCTCCTATCCTGATCATCAAGATCACGATCCAGATCCAGATCCATCATCACCTAATCATTAACATCACAACCCTTCATCGCCACAACACCACATACCTTCAACGTCCCAATCCCGATCCACATCGCGATCCAAATCCACCTAGGATCCGCACATGTTCTCCCTCAGCTAACTACCAGATTTCAGGTCATAGAGTCCTACACCCTCATTGAATCCACATACTACCAAATCGCTCCTCAACCACTTTCACATGTCCCAACAGATCAGTCAAGACGAGACACGTCTTGACTGTGGGTTCTTTCCAATTACCTAGTATTGATCCTTGTCATTCCACCTAGGAAAATTAAAGATGATCCACGATGATGACATCAAAAGTTCATCCTACGTGAATGCCAACAAAAACTCGCTGCACATACCACACCATGTAACCCAACATCGTCTGCCACCAAGCAGAAAATGAGAAATCTCATTCACCTAACTTCGAAATACCCAACTCCTCCTAATGACCCAAAATAAATCACGGGTCCACCCATCAATACAAGATCAACGTACTAGTGACAACAACCATCGTCTGCCATGGCAGAACATGAGAAGTCACCCTAAATGACTTCAAAATACTCATTACCAAAGCGGAATCAAGCACTCCCCTCGTCGCCTCAATCACAACCTCTCTCGATTTCGAAGTTCCAACCATGTCAGAACCAACACACTCGAACATCAATCACGTGTCCGTAACCAATTTAATCCACTACAAGGTTCGCCTATTGGCTTATACCGTTTATGTACATCCAAAAGGATGTGGTCCATTACTACTCGATCCTCACGTCTCAACTATTGCTGGATCCCATCCAGTCCATCACCATCTGAGGTCCACTGATGGATCCTAGGTACCGAACACATGCCCATCTCGACGGAGTCACATCGCGACTCGTGACTCATCGTCATCACAATCGCCAGCACTAGCACCAGCACTAGCATCAGTATTAGCACACTGTGTGCGAATCAGAAAACTCTGATCTTTGCTCATACAGAGCAACGACCCCGCACCTCTGCTCAAGTTGGAGAAACTCTACCTCCCTCGTACCCAACAAATCCAGGTACAATCATCCTAAAAATTCGTGCTAAAAAAAGGAAACATCCCCTGAACGTCCTCCAATTCTCAACAACCACAACTACAACCACTCTCGATAGTAGTGCCTACCACAACTCGTGCAGACCCAACCACTAGACATCGCTATCGAGACTCCGCATCCAACAGAATCAATCGCCTGTACTAACTACTCCGTATCCCCACTCCGGGATTCCATCGACAAGTACCAAACCCTAGTAACCTATCTAACCAATCTCTAACCAATCTTAACTCGACTCAACCAATGTCGTCTACCAGGGCATCTATGACCTCAGCTGTACCATACTAGTACCATCACAACTAAGGTAGTACGACATCCGACTAGGTCTAACCGATTAATACAACCTCGAATGCCGAGTGCAGTCCCTTCACCAAAGCTGACATAACATGACCGACCGACGGTCTCAGCTCCAAAAAGTCGCTAGAACCCAACCACTCACCTACTCACATTTCCGAACCATACAACAAACACTAGGATTTCCTACAAAGGCCATCAACTAACTCCGTTGTACACATATACTCTAACCCATCAATCACAATTAGGGTTCACCTTCCCAACTATCCATCATGATTTAGGGTTTCACAATCATACCCCAGGGTTCCTCTGAACCCAACAGTCCTCAGCAGTATAATCCACAATCTGACCGACCCCGCGCTCGTGACACCATATGGACGTCAATCCTAACCTACCATTAGCTCAACTAGGGTTCCCCGAACCCGGCTGCTCCTCGCAACACAATTCACAACTCTGAATGACTTGGCCATCTAGTGGTCACAACTCCATACTATCGCCGTAACCAATCCTACAACATCGTGAAAGACAATCCCGACCTAACCATCCCACGGTCAAAACTCTTAAGTACTATTACGTTCATCCCTCTGTAGGGTCACACATTGCCAAACCGCGACAGAACCATGACATACTCAGGCATCAAATGCCAAACCAATTATCTACGATTCAATCCTACTAACTTTCATACCGACGTCCTAACTATCAGGTTGATAATGAATTCCAGCCCATAGGGACATCACATCCTCGACCTGCACGTACCACGAGAGTAAACTTACTCTGATACCACTTGTCACGACCTATCCCAATCCCCCCAAGATTAACACGGGATGTGTCATGATCCCGTCTAACACGAAGTGTCAAACAAGGGATAATTCAAACCTTCAGCCCGACAGGCTTCTAGAGCGAGCCAGGATTCGGTGGAGGAGTGTGATGTCTCGGTCTCTGCTACAGTCCGCATCCGTTATCAACCTGAAGGGCATTAAAAACCAGAAAAGACTACGAGTGGACGAAAATCAATAAGTTCATAGAACACAATTCATAAAGATATTTTTGCCCTTCACTAAAAAGCATGCATGCATACGAAAAGTATTTAACGAGTCATATGTTCAAATAACCATTATTAGGGTCTGAGCCCCAACTTCCGTAAATCCAAATCATACGGGCCCCTGCCCAACACCATTTACAAAAATCCATAATTCATTTCAACCATATGTGGAAACTCATCCTAAACCCATAAATCTGAGTATGTGGGTCATTGCCCAAATCCATTTACTATTCACAAAACACAATTTCACAAATCCAAGAAATCATGTTTACTAAATATCATATAACCAATCCTGTCACGGTTTCCAAAGCTACGCGCGTGCTACCCAGGGTCTCAAATCCCAAGTCTCCCTAGGGTCCACTCAGGTCAATATCCGTAGATCAATGACCCTCCCTGGGGGTTATAATTCATATAAGTCTTCCTGAGAGTAAGGTACCCCACAGAGGCGACTCCACTCAATTAGTGTTCCGTGACTACTCCGGGGTCCACCCAGGCCAACGACCCTCCCCAGAGGAGACAATCCTTAAATAAAGGATGGTATATGAAAAACCATTTGTAATCGTTCTCAAAACCATTCAAACCTTTCAAAGGATCCATGCCCAGTCCCCATAAACCGTCATGAAACCAGAAATCCATTCTTACGAATTCCAAAATCATTACCCGAAATCACCTTAATAAACCATAAATAGGACTAATGCCCGATATCATAATCAATTCGACCTCAAGCTCGATTTCGTAAATCAACTGGGTCTCGAGCCTAATTTGTAAACCAACTGGGCCTCGAGCCTGATGCCTTATTAAGTCAAATGGATTCCAAGTCTGAGAGTTCGCAAATCAAATGGGTCTCATGCCCAATTCCATATTTTCAAATACGAAATCAATTCACAAATCAATTGGTCCCTTGGCCCGATAATGTAACCAAAATGGACTTCGAGTCCGACAGTTTCCAAAACAAATGGGCTTCATGCTCGAGTTTAACTTTTCAAATTCAAATCCAAATCCATTTCATTAAACCATTATCAAAACCATAAGCACGTATAATCAGTGCAAAACCACAAATCTCGATATACTTGCAAATACAAGGGCAAAATGGTCATTTTACACCGTCCGACAGATTTCGCTCAACTAATCACCGATTACTCTCACTAATCCTTCATTAGTCACTAATCTAATCCTGAAATTTGGGATGGGTCGTTACAGAGACCCTAAATGGATTTCTGGTTTTATGACGGTTTGTGGGGACCGGGCAAGGATCCTTTGAAAGGTTTGAAAGGTTTTGAGAATGATTACAAAATGGTTTTCATATACCATCCTTTATTTATGGATTGTCTCCTCCGGGGAGCGTCGTTGGCCTAGGTGGACCCCGGAGTAGTCACGGAGCACTAACTGAGTGGAGTCGCCCTAGTGAGGTACCTTACTCTCAAGAAGGTATATATGGATTAAAACCCCCAGGAAGGGTCATTGATCTGTGGATATTGACCTGAGTAGACCCTAGGGAGACTTGGTATTATGTGTTTTATGGATTTGTGCAATGACCCACACAATTGGATTTACGGTTTTGGGCTGAGTTCCCACATATGTTTGATATGTTTTATATGTTATGGATTTGTGTAAATGGATTTGGGCAGGGGCCCGTGTGATTTGGATTTACGGAACTTGGGGCTGAGACCCTAATAATGGCTATTTGAATAAATGGTTTGATAAATGGTTTTTGTATGCATGCATGCTTTTTAGTGAAGGGCATAAAGATCTTTTATGAGATGTGTTTTATTAAACTATTGATTTTCATCCACTTACACCTTTTAATGATTTTGATGCCCTTCAGGTTGATTGTGGATGCGGGCTGTAGCGGAGACCGAGATATCACACTTCTCCACCAGATCCTGGCGTACTCTAGAAGCACTTTGGGCTCAGGCTTTCGAGTTATCCCTTGTCTGACACTTCGTGTCAGATGGGAGCATGGTACATCCCGTGTTAATCCCAGGGGGATTGGGATGGGTCGTGACATCCAAGCTTGATGTCAATTCAAAAGAATGCATTTTTCTGGCCTACGGAGATGAAGAGTTTATGTATAGACTATGGGATCCTGTCAATAAGAAGATTGTCAGAATTAGAGATGTGGTATTCTTTGAAGATCAAAACATTAAAGATGTCAAGAAGAGGGAGAAGTCAAATGACTCTAAAGAATATCCAGTTAACCTAGATCCAGTTCCTCAGCCCAGGGTTCGTGATGAAGAGGGAGATGCGGTCGAGAACAATAATGTTGAACCTATTGTTAACAACAATGATGATAATGTTGTTCCTGAATATGTGCAAGAAGATCAACTCTTGAAGAACCATATATGAGAAGATCGAACAGACAACGAAAGCCCAAAAAACTTCTACTCCCCAGAGCAGTTTGTGCTGCTGACAGATGTAGGAGAGCTTGAGTACTACCAAGAAGCTGTGACCTATGAGAAAAAAGAGGAGTGGTTGAAAGCCATGAAAGATGAGTTGAAATCCTTGCATGAGAACCACACTTATGATTTGATGAAATTGCCGAATAGAAAAAGAGCACTCAAGAATAAGTGGGTGTATAAATTGAAAGCAGAGTATTGCTTGGTTTGGCTGCTAGTCTGAATCTAGAAGTTGAGCAACTAGATGTCAAGACTGCATTCCTTCATGGAGACCTTGAAGAAGAAATTTACATGGAGCAGCCAAAAGGTTTCGAAGTCACGGGAAAAGATGACCTACCCTTGGTTTAAGTGGTCAAAAGTTCACTTTTATTGAGGATACGTTTTGGACTTTCCGTGAAGATCCTTGCGTAGGTCTCGGAGTCCTGAATCCGTAGACAAGCAGCACGTAGAAATTGGAAGTTCAGACGGATTTGTTACGGTACTAAAATGATGAGGGGTATTATCGTAATTTTGGACATTGAGTGAGGGAATTTTGGTCTTTTCGCAGTTTGATGAATCATTAATTTGGTGACTCCCCTTATTTAATGAGTGACACCTGGCTTCTTTGGGCTGGGATTAGTGGCACTTGACGGTGTCGTGTATTGTGTGTGTCATGTTGTTTTTGAAACAAAAACAATGGAAACTAAAAATAGTTTGGCTTGATCTTCCACAGCAACCCTTGAGAGAAAACAACAGAGAACTGTGAGGCTAAGAAGGAATTAATAGAGAAAAACCGACAAGGAAGAAAGGAAAAAGAGACCCGAAAACCCATTATCCAAACCTAAGAAAATTCAAAAAATGGAGATTTCAAATTTGAATTGTTGGACTTGGATTGATGGAATTGAACCCCGTTTATTCTTCCTCAGACTCATACGATGTAAACGATCTCAAAATTGAAGGGAATTGACCAAGCAAAAAACCAGAATAGACATGCGACCCCTTTGGAATTTCGAATTGGAATTTGAATACTTGGAGGTAAGATATTGTGGAATTGAACCTGGAAACATGTTTATAATATCCTTACGATGGTGTTTGTTAGATTAGAATCAAGAAAATACCTGGAATCAAGCAAGATTTAATAGGTTCATGGAACCGGGTCGAATGACCCATTTGCAGAAAATCGGGTGAAGAAGGCAACTGTAGCAGAAACAGTGCCAGGCGCGTGGCTTTCACGCGTAGCCTCTTGCGGCGGCGCGTGAGGGCACGTGGGTGAGAATCCCAAGGTACATTCGACATGAATTTTATTCTATTTGATGTAATGAACATTTTGGCACAGGTTGCGAGTCGATCGGACACCATTTCGATATAGTTTCGAGGGTCCGAACTGTTATGTTACATTTTTAATACGTATTTAAATCCTAGAAAATTAGGGGATTTTAATATGACATTATTTGAGATTTTAGTGACCCTTAGTGGTGGTTTTTTATAGGATTTGTGATTCCTGGAATTTATGGAAAAGCATGTAGCTTCGAATCGAGCAGCTAGGACCGTGTGTGAGTGGACGTTTGTTTTATAAACTATTATGCATGCATAGTTAAATGTTTTACATGATTGATTGCATGATTTGAGTTGCAGTAATTGAATTGCTGATTTGATATGATTATTTGTTGAGTTTATGGATTATTTAATCGGTTTTGAGCACGTTTTACAATAAATGGTGAAAATGATTATTTGGGCATAGTCCCGGGATTTCAAAATGGGTTTGACTTGGTTTTAAGTCAAAGTTTGGTCAAAACTAATGATTTGGGCATAGGCCCGGTTTGATGATGATATTTGGCTTGGGATTGGAGTTAAACGTGTGTTGTATTTGATGATGTGATGGTACGTGTTATGCTGTGATTGTGGACACTGGTATGTGTCCGGACGATGCGAGTGCAGTTCCTAGACGTGCCTCAGATGTTACGGTGGTGCAGTTCCCGAGTACATATACGTCTAGATGTGCGTGTGCAGTTCCCGAACATGACTCGGATGTTGCATGAGTGTAGTTCCCGACTGGGCCTACACGTAGTGCCGTTGTGATGGTATGATTGATATATGTGCACTTGTGTGTAGTGCTGTTTGACGGTGATGATTGATACTTGAGTACTGGTGACGAGTATTGTTATTGATAGTCTTTGTGCCAGGTTTGGTACTGTTGATGATGGTCTTGGTCATTGACTTGGTGCATGATTGAGTCTAAACATTTTTATGGTCTTTGTGCCAGGTTTGGTACTGTTTATGCTTGTGTGTAGTGCTGTTTGACGGTGATGATTGATACTTGAGTACTGGTGACGAGTACTGTTATTGATGGTCTTTGTGCCAGGTTTGGTACTGTTAATGATGGTCTTGGTCATTGACTTGGTGCATGATTGAGTCTAAACATGTTTCGTGATTTAAGGAAAAGGATTTCGGGAAATATGGGCCATGGTAGTTTGAAAACTGATATGATTTGATTGGTCCATTTTTATGCTTGATTTGAATTCAAAATCACATTTTTACTCTATGCATGCATGTTTTGTAACTGGAGGGTAAAACGATTTGTGTTTGAAATGTATTTTCAAAGATTTTTTTTTTCCACTCACACCTTTTATGTTTTATTGACCCTTCAGGCCGTGGCACAAAGTTCGAGGTTGATCGAGAGGCGGAGGCATGAGCGGTAATCAATACAATCATCCCTTGTCTGACAGGTGCTGAGGGTGTTTTCGGAACTTCAGTTGACTTGTCAGACAGGAGTAGGACTAGGTACGGTTATCAAAGTCCAAGTGGGACGGGACCTGTCATTACAATTGCTTTCTCACTTTTCTTACAAACAAAATAAGTTAGGATCCACATGCCATCATCCTACACGGTTTACACTCATTTCTTGCTCACCAAATCACTCACCCTTCACTCAAACGGTTATAACAAACTTCCTAGCTGTCACACACACACTTTCTAGAAGCTAGGACAGATGTCATCGAGTGCTTTAGGGCTTTAGATCAGCTGCAATGCAGCTTCTAGTCCAACACTCCCTCCTAAGCTTCTAACTGATTTAACCCCACGAAGTGATCTTAGGTATTTAAACTTGAATTTAGGAAGGGCCTTGGTGAAGATGTCAACTAGTTGTTCCTCAGATTTACAGTAATGCATTAGAATGTCACCATTCTGAATTGCCTCTCTGATGTAATGGAACTTCTTGTTGATTTGTTTGGTTCTTTGATAAAATACAGGGTTTTAAGCCATAGTTATTGCTGACATTTTGTCACACATTAGAGCTGCAGGACCCAACTGTTCTTCCCTAAAATCTTGTAAGACAAACCTGAGCCAAATAGCATGTGGTATGGCTTCTGTAGCAATCACATATTCTGCTTCTATAGTGGATAGAGCTACACTACTCTGTTTGATAGAGGCCTAAGAGAATATGCCACTCCCAAATGTGAATGCATAACCTAAAGTACTTTTACTGTCCTCCTCTGATCCTTCCCAATCACTGTCACAAAAACCAATTAGGGTAGCAGCTTGACCATTTCTGTATTCGATCCCATAATCTAGTGTGCCTTGTATGTACCTCAGCACTCTCTTTGCTGTACCAAGATGCTTCTTGGTAAGGTTATGCATAAACCTAGATAGTAGGCTAGAATAATACATTATATTAGGTCTTGTAGAAGTTAAATACAGTAAACTGCCCACCATTTGTCTGTAAAACTGTTCATCAGCAGGTTCACTGCCATCTTCTTTTTGTAACTTCTCATTTGCTGCTAGAGGAATACTCACAGGCTTGCAACCTTTTAATCCAAGCTTTTTCAGTAGGGTAGAGGCATACTTCCTCTGATGGATATAAATTTCAAACCTAGATTGTAGGATTCCCATACCTAGGAAATGATGCAGCAAACCTAGATCTATCATTTCATATCTCCCTATCATTTCTTCCTTGAATTCTTGCATAATAGGCTCACTGTCACCAGTGTAGATGATATCATCTACATAGATGGAAAAAATCAAGGTTCCTTCATCTTGCTTGACCTTTAAGTAAAGTGTAGATGATATCATAGAACTGAATAAAGCTCTTGCTTCATCTTACATGACATCGTGCATATATATATATATATATCACTCAAACTCCTCATCTTGACAGGAGTATTGCTAGATTCTATATCAACCTCATCACCCTGATTGGTTTGAGTGTCCTGTCCTACTTGATCTGATTCTGCTTGATCAATGTTTGGTACAACAACATCAATGTCTTCTTCAGAGTTGAGTGGTACCCGAAACTCCATGTTTGTCTCCTAGTTCCATATGGCTTTCTCCTTGAAGGTCACTGTCCTAGAAATCACAATTTTCTTTGTTTCTAGATGGTAAACTCTATACCCATTTTCACAACTTCCATATCCTATGAAAAATCCTTTAGAAGCTGATGAATCTAGCTTCTGTCAAAGTTGATTAGGAATGTGAAAGTAGCAGATTGAGCCAAATATCCTCAGGTGATTCACACCTAGTTTTCTTCCACTATACACCTCCAATGGTGTCCTCTTCCTAATAGCTTTAGTGGGACACATGTTGAGCAAAAATACAGCTATGTTTACAGCTTCTGCCCAGAATTCATAGGGTATTATCTTGTCATTAAGCATTGCTTTAGATATTTCCACTATTGTCATGTTCTTTCTTTCTGCCACCCCATTTTGCTGTGTACTATAAGCAACAGTCAATTTTCTTTGTATTCCCACTTTTTCACAGAAGTATAGGAACTCCAGAGACATGTACTCACCTCCTTTATCACTTCTTAACTTCTTAATCTTTCAATCAGTCTGGAGTTCAAATATGGCTTTGAACTTCTTGAAAGTGTTGAAAACTTCTTACTTGTGTCTAAGGAAATAAACCCAGCACATCCTTGAGTAGTCATCTATGAAAGTTAGGAAGTACTTATTCCCACTTTGTGTTTCAGTCTGTATAGGTCCATAGACATCAGTGTGAACTAACTCCAGTAGCCTGGTTGATCTCCAAGCCCCACTTCTGTCAAAACTCTCAACATGTTGTTTTCCTAGGATGTAGCCCTCACAACAGTCTTCCTTCTTAGATAAACTAGGGAGGCCTACTACTATATCATCATTAACCAAAGCAAACATACTTGCATGGTTTAGATGCCCAAACCTTTTGTGCCACAACCAAGTATCTCCTTCTTCAACAACAAGCTTTTCCACTGGTATAATCTGCTGAAAGAATAATGGAAAACACATATTCCTTATCATAGCTACACATGTTATCTCTTGTCCCTGATCATAGATGGTGGCTTTCCTTCCTTCAAACACAAGGTTGTATCCATGCTCCACCATCTGCCCGACACTTAGTAGGTTCTCATCCAAACCATGCACCCGCATTACCTCTGTAATCATCTTATCACCACTTTGAGTCTTGATAACCAGAGTACCCTTGCCCTTTGCCTCTACTAACTCTCATGTGCCTATCTTAACTCTGCACTTCAGAGTTTTATCTAGTTTTATTAATGCAGACTCATTTGAAGTCATGTGATTATTGCAGCCACTGTCTAGGTACCAAGTGTCTGCATTTTTTGCGGTTGTGACTGAATGACAGGCATAGAACAAAGTTCCATCTTCTTCTACATGCTTGGCAAGATTCACACTCTCTTTGCTTCTGTAATCCTTGGCATAATGCCCTATTTTATTGCATTTGAAGCATTTCCTGGTTTTAAACCAGCAATTACCATAGTGTTTCCAACTGCAGACTTTGCAGGTAGGTTTAGACTCACTCTCATTTCTGATTTCATCTCTAGGCTGTCCACTGTTACCATCTCTGATATGATGATCAGATTTCCTGATCCATGGTTTAGTTCCACCCTTGGAAAACCTTTTAGGTTTGATTGAACTAGAGGAAGCTCCAATATGCATGCTAGAGAATGCTTTCTCTACCGTGTTTTTAGAATGAAGTTCTAGCCTCTGGTCATAAGCTTTGATTGAAGCAATCAGCTCATGTACATTGACCTCATCTAGATATTTAGTTTCTTCTTGGATTGACACAATTGGATCATAATACTTGGTTAAACTTATGAGAATTTTCTGTCCCATTTTAGTTTCTTTTATATCTTCACCATAAGTCCTCATTTGATCCACAGTCATGTATAATCTAGATAAGTTTGCACTTAGTGGTTAATCATCCTTCATTCTCATATATTCAAAATCTCTCCTCAAACCTTGAAGTTTAACTGATCTAACCTTTTGATCTCCACAAAATTCTCTCTTCAATAAATCCCAAGCAGCCTTGGAACTTTCATCATTTGCAATCCTAGAGAATATGGAGTCGAGAACTGAATTCTGAATGAATCCAAGTGCCCTGGCATCCCTGATCAGATTAGCTCTAGTAGGAACCACCATTGCCCCCTCAACATCTTCTGGATCTGTGTTGAAGCCCCTGTTGACAAGCTCCCACAAATCTTGAGCTCGAAGCAAGGTACACATCTTAATGCTCCATAACTCATAATTGTCACCATCAAAGATAGGAGCCCATAGCTCACTAGTTCCAGCACCAGCATTGTAGATTCAGCAGCAGTTAGGATTCAGCAGCACAGTCTCATATCATGCCCCAGCACTTTGATCATGAACCAGAGTGCCCTGATACCATGTTGGTTTCAGATTACTTAATGATCAGAGGAAGGATAGGTTGATTGCGAAGATGTTGCAATGCAGTGATGGCTTCACAATGAGGTAAACATCTTCTTCTCTACACTTTAGCTGAAACGATTGGTTAGGATAGTTTTAGGTGTTTATGATGTAGATTTAGGTGTTGATTATGTGCTTAGGTTTAGGCTTGAGAAAATGAGGAAATTGATCACAGTGAATAAACAGCTACACTGAAATGCAAAGATGAACACAAGGTGTTTGTCAAAATTCACCAGTGATATTTCAGAGTGATCTTGGTGCTCTCACCGTCTAGAGAGAGTCACACACTTTTTTCATTGATTTCTTAGATGATTAAAATTTCTTTCTCACTTTTCTTACTTACAAAATCAGTTAGGATCCACATGTCATCATCCTACACGGTTTACACTCATTTCTTGCTCACTAAGTCACTCACCCTTCACTCAAACAATTATAAAAAACTTCTTAGTTGTCACACACACACTTTCTAGAAGCTAGGACAGATGTCATTATGTGCTTTAAGGCTTTAGATCAGCTTCAATGCAGCTTGATCACTACTGTTGTAGTAGTAGCTTATAGTCCAAAAAATCTTAATATAATCCATGAGTTACAAATTTGAGAACGAAGAACCAAAGTCAAGTGAGCTACATTGACTAAGGGGGTCTGATCAAATTGGGCATCTAATTCGAAGCATGTCGACTGTGGCGAGAGCCAAGAATACGGTGGAGAGTGGTGTAGCGCGAATCCTGAATAGAGAGACGAGGGAGATCTCATGCCTTCGAGTGTGTGCAATTGAGGGAGAGTTGATGGAGATGAAGGCGTGAAGCCTTCGAGTATGCACACGATTGAGAGAGCGACGATGGAGATGAAGGCATGAAACCTTCGATTGTGTGCGATTGAGGGAGAGGCGAGGGAAATGAAGGCATGGGAGGGAGATGAAGTACATGCATGAGAATGAAGAAACGTGCATGAAAGGAATGTTCTAGATATTAGGTTGCAAAAACGATCAGTTTTGACAAAAATCAGTTAGGTACCGGGTTTTCGGTACTATGGGAATGGAATCAAAATCGAACCGTTTCTAATTCAATTTGGTTCAATTTTCTATTTCAGTAACAATTTTTTTCAGTTTGATTTTTTTGGATGGTTTAGTTCAATCAGCATTTCGATCGGTTTTTTTGTTTTAATTAACAGCCCTAGCCCGAAAGACCAAGAAAATGGCACAAAATATGAATAAGATGGCACAAACGACCGAACAAGGTATGTGGTGAAACTTCTAATAGGTAGATAATTAGGTAGGTATGGAAAGTAAATTTCCAACAAATAAAAAAACAAAGGCAGGACAATGGAAATCTAAATCTTTAGTATGCGTCCCGTTGGTGCATAGAGTAATTAGGCCTCAATACACCTACAATAGAGGAAGCGCATCAGATTTAATTCTCATGAGCGAAATTTCTCTAATAACATGCTAAAAATAAAATATTGAAGAATGTGTCATAATATATTATTGAATGCACAAAAGCTTATATTATATACTAATTACAACAAGCCTAACTAGGGGAAAAAATATTCTATTTTTTATTAAGAAAGATGTTGAATCAGGATATCTAATCAATCTTTAATATTTGTCAAGATTTGATTTCTAAAGCCTCATAGTCATATCTCTAATCTGCTAAGCTATTTAGAGTATGTTGGTGAAGCCTTCCGCACAAGTAGAAAGAAGTATGATAAGGGAGGGCATTTGACAGGACTCATCCCAATCCCCCCGGATTATCGTGGGATGTGCTCTGCTTGAGTCAGACTAGGGAAAGAACCGTAACCTACTTGGGATGGGTCCTGTCAGCATCCCTTTTGAAACCCCCTTTGTCGAACTATACTTCCAAGTGGAGAACCTTGCCAAAGAACCAAAAAAGTAGCAGTGATTATGAAATCTATAATTCGTCAATCCATTCTTGAGTGAACCCAAATTTCTGCATAATGGCTACCAAAAGGCACCCCTAAATCATAAGCCTTAGCCATGTCTAATTTAAGAGCGACTTGAGGAGAACTAGCTAACACACTTACTATTAAGATAATTTAATCATGAATCTAAATTAAATAAAACCGATAGTTGTGTATTGAAATAGTATTTAATTTCACTATTAAAGGAAATGGGTTCAAAAATTGGGTTGAAGTAAGTCTCACTAGAAGAACTAAGTAATCTTGGGTTCAAATCTTTCCAACGCATGTCACTTCGGACGTAATTTTTTTACACATAAGGGTGGTGGCTGGAAATTGGTGGGTGGGAAAGTATGGCGGGGGCAAGGATCAAACAATTGGTCATCACTAAGATGTAGGTGGTGGTGATTGGCGAGGATCAAACAATTATGGTCATCACTAAGTAATCTTGTTTGATCCTCGCCACCACTTACGTCTTAGAGAGTAGCAACCAGCTAATTAACAGATCACGTGGCAATGTTTGAGATTGATAGTAATTAATCGTCATCACTAGGAGGTCAGCGGTGGCCAGGATAAAACAATTATGTTCTTATTGGATAATTGGCAACTGATCTTAAACTAGTTTGGTACTGTATCATATGTAATATAGTGGGGGTTAAAAGTGTTGTCATAATTTAATTTAGTGACAATTGGGTAACGTCTTAAATAGACACGTAGTTCCTTAGGGAATATGGCATTTTTCTCACTTTGTACTTTCCTTTATGTATTTCATGGTGGAAAATGGAAATGGGATGGAAAGGAGCAAAGGGAATCACTTTACAAACTTGTATCAACTAATAATTGGGCATCAATGACTGATTCAACCAAGAAATTGAAAAATAGACTTCCTTTTTAATGCATTTTCGTAAGATGCTCGATCCAGTACAACTCAATGTTGAAAGTAGTAGGAAGGGACCAATCGATGGGACTAAAAGATAGAAAGAAATAAAGAAAAAATTAATCTTTTGTGTGGGTTAGTAACTCCATATTTCAAAGAGGATTCAACAATTCACGAATAATGAATTTGGATATTATAATTTGAATCTGGGAAACTTAATTCAAGTTAGGAAGCGAAATTTTCTTTTCTTTGATTTCATTGTTTTTTTCTTTTCTTTGATTTCATTGCTTTATATCGAATATTACAACACTCTGTTGGGATTAAATAGTTGTTTTGGGACAAAAAAAGTCGACGAAACATATGGGAAAAGTTTCTTGCTTGATGCCACGGCATCTTTTTCTTTTTGTGCAGACAATTGTATTCATGGTCCTAAACCTAAACTTATATTTCTTGTTGCCTGTTGGTGACATGTTGATATTATTGAGTTTGCACTACTTTGTTTACTATTGTGGGCGGCCTTCTAGAATGATGAGCACTCCCTTTACAAAAATTGTTATTGATTCCTCTTCGTGTATGTTATATATATGTTCACATACATAGTAGGTTCTAAATACATAGTAGGCCATGCTCCAATCTAATAGGGATTTAGTTGAACGTCAGTAAAAATAGTACACCTATATATATATATATGTGTGTGTAAAATCATTATGTAGGATAATAAATTAATAAAATCAAATATTTGATATAGGAATTTCAATTTCAATGGGTTTCTTTGCTTGGATTGATAAACTTAAAATGGTTCAAGATTTGTACAGTAATTAAGAGGGTAAATTAATTAATGAAATAACTCAATAGCCTCGAATGTTGTAAAATTGAATATTTTAATTTTACGATCAAAACGGTTTAAAATAGAATGCAAGAGAAGGAAAGGAGCGAATTAGCTGCTACAATCGTCATTCGTCATCGTGGTTTGAATGGAGTACATGTCCACATAGAAGAAATGTTGGAGTTGATGTCACGAGTTGGATGAGCTCTGTGCTAATCTCACTTAAATCTTAATTATTAAGCAATACATTATGTCTTTTTGGTCGTGGATGAGTAAAATTAATTCCTTCCTGCTGAAGATGGAAATGGTAATTAATGATCGATATCTGCGTATCAAATCATTAGCGCACGTGCAAACTTATTCAATGTGTCACTAATTAAGTGGCATCCACTTGTTTCTTCTTCTTTTTTTTTTTTTCTTTTTTTTCTTTTTACATTGTTCCCAACCAAAATAGTGCCAACTTTTTGAGCATATATATATATATTCTCCTTGTGTGTTTGCAATTTGCACCACCTAAACCAAATTAAGCAGTACTTAGATCAAGTTTTTGGAGAGAAATTAAAGAAATCAATATTACCATGATAAGAAATATCAAACCACCCTTGAAGAAGAAAATAACTTTTCACCTCAAGAGATCAGAATCAATGGCGGCGCAACTCCCGACCGGTCAACTACCCCAACTCCCCACAGCAGTGTCGGCACAATTTGTTCCTACTACTAATAATAATAATAATAATAATAATTCTCCATTGATGATGGAACTCCCGACCTCTCCTCAACTTATCATTGGGGAAGAGTTTTTTCATTTCGGTCACCCACAACATCCTCTCTACCAAGTCACCCTGCCTGACCTCTTCACCTGCGCCGGCTGCAAGGAGTTCGGCGCCGGCAGGAGGTACGTTTGCCAACAATGTGAGTTTCAGCTCCATTATTTTTGTGCCTTGGCTCCTCCAGCTCTTAACACCCACCCCTTTCATTTCCAACACCAACTTGTTCTTTACTCCAAAGCAGGTACGTACCACCGTGTTCATTTTTATATCAAATATATACCCATACATATATATACAAGTTTGTGTTATATGTTTGCTGAAGTAAACTTGTTATATGTTTGCTGAAGAATATATATGAACTTCGTAACCAAAATCGTTAGCATAAATAAATTTAAATGGTTTCGTTAACTCTAATAGTGCTATTGATTGATGTTTGACGATCAAGATAAATTCTAAGCCTTCGATGAAAGTAAGAGCATCTCCAATATCAAGTGTTTGAATTTTTTAATTTACATCCCAGAAATACTCTAAATGGTTAAGTTGAGAATATAATCGTAGTAATGGACTATGTTGGATATATATATATATATATATATATGCTTTGTTGCCATATGTATGTACCGTACTTGATTGTCACAATGGATTGAACACGGAAATTAATTAATACTAAATATAATTGTGGACAATAATTATACATAATGAATATAGGTAAAGGAGGAATGGCACAATCCAAGTGTGATGTTTGTCACAAGCCCACCAAAGGTTATGCTTTCAGATGCAGCGCATGCAACTTCCAGATGCATCCTTGCTGTGCCATGCTTTCTCCAGAAATCAACTTGCCAACCCATCCTCACACCCTAAGACTCCTACCGGCAACATCAACATCATCGTCGTCAAGTGGCGGCGGTGAGGGTGGCAGTGGTTTTCTTTGTGGGGAGTGCAGGAGGAAGAGGTCAGGCAGAGCTTACCATTGCACAGTTTGTGACTACCATCTTCATGCAGTTTGTGCAAAGAATATGGTAAATGGCCTTCAAGAAAACAGCATCAAATTAGGCCGAGAGAAGCCGAGTGGGTTTGGGACTGCGGTTCGCGTTGCATCTCAAGTTGTCTCTGATTTCTTCGGCGGCCTGTTTGAGCAATTAGGGGAAACTGTCGCTGAAGTATTCGTCGATAATGTTACCCGATCAGGAAGGCCCAACGTCAGAAATAACGACGACTGAATTCAGAGTACATGAAATGCTACATGCATCTTACTTTGATAGTATCTCTTTGTATATCTCCTTCCATTTATCTAAATATTGTGTCGTATATGTATCATAATCGAAACCACTAAACTAATAAATTATAATTTTAAGATTATTTACCTAAAAATCAATAAAATTAGATATAATTTAGTCTCAAATAAACATACGGTTTGCTACGAGGATCTTAATTGTTAGCAAAAAATTTTATTTATTTTATACGTATGAGTAATTAAATTATCTCAAATTTTTTGAATTTTTATGGAGATGATGTTGAAATGGTTATTTAGAAAACGAACGATTTCGATTATAATATATATATATACAAAAATAATTCAATAAATTAAAAGAATAATAAAAGAATATATCAAAATGAAAATATCATCAATATATATATATATATATATATATAACTTATATCATATTCATATATAATTGATTATTATCATTGTAAGCATTTCCTGCTGAATATTTCATTTTCATATATATTCTGGTTTATATTTTTTTTTATAACTGTCAAGAGTGAAGCTAGCTAGGGTTATATTCTGTGTATGTACAGTACAGTAAAAGAAAATTAAAATATTAAATAAAAGTTTGAACAATTTGTTCGTGCTGGCTTTGTCAAGTTATTCTTATATAAAGAATTTGGTGTTGTGTTTCACTCATAGCTAGGAAATCTCTTGGTTCATTTTTGTTTAACAAACATTTGTTAATGCTCACCCATCACTAACTGACGCGTCAGAATGACAGATGCCACAACTACATATTCTAAACCTACAAGGAAATGCATAATCACCTGCTCAGCTCGACAAGATGCCTACCCCGACCTTTGTTTTTTCGACCATATATAAAGTCTGAAAGCATAACATGGTGCTCCACGGACAAAAGAACATGAACAATCCCGATCCCAGACTCAAGTACAATTTGCAAGAGGTCACAATGGTGACGTGACAGAGGGTCACGTTGCCCACATGTTGCTATCCTCTCCCAAATACCTGCAGGGGTTGGCAGGATTGGCAATTGGCAATTGGCAAGGATCTTGCCTTGGTTGGAAGTTGGAACCCCCATCCAAGGTTCCAGTCCCAATAATTTCAATAAATTCCTTGTAGCGAGGTTGCTGAGTGTCGCGTGTCAACGAGATCCATGTGAACGCTGGTGATTGCGTTAGCTTCCGGGAGTTTATGTTCAAAAGTGACTCGAGTGCTAGTGCTTGCGAGGCCTGCAAGGTGTAAAACCTTGGGCCACGTAGGATCCATCTACTCCCACTGATGAGGTGTAGGACCCAGATGTTAGTTGGGTTTTTACAGGTCTCAGACGTTTCATAATGTTCCTGGATTTTGTGGGCTGCCTCCCCCCTCTCCAAATACTTCAGATAAAAATAAAAATAAAAAATCATCTCCCAAATATTCAAGAAAAAGTTTCGAATTGCAAATAAATAAAGGCTTAGACCATTTCTAGCAATACTCTTCTACTGAGTTAAAGAGCAAAATTTGGGAATTTTCGGTAAAAAAAATCATTTATAACAAGTGTCATAAATGTCAAATATGTTATAAAAGACTAAATATGTCATAAAGGGTTAAATGTTGATCTTTGAGCTAAGTACCATATTTTTATTATTAATCTAAAAGAAAACCTTAAAGATAGAATTTAAACATAACATGTCAAGTATAAAAAATTTAAATAGAATAACTTAAACATAAAGAGTAAATATTGGAAGACTTTAAAACTCCACCTTATGGAGAATATTTTGACCCGTTAGAAGTTGTTGATACCATATCGACCGACCACCTAAGCACAGGGCCCGCCAAGGACAGGAAGGACACCCACCGATTCTCCGATCGGCACCCCACCGTGGCCCGCCGATCGGCAATGACCTGCAGGCCTGTCATTCGGCACCTGACATGGTACAGATGCCAGCTGGCCGCGACAGTCACCTAACCAACCCTGCCATACCAACTCCCTGACGGAGGCAGGTTGGGACTCCAGCTGGCGCCTCCTCCGGATGTCCAGGGCCTGCCAGGCAACTCTCAGCCACAAAGCACCACCTGCTCCCGCAACAGTAGCCCACCTACCGCAGTTATGGCTACTATAAATACCCCGAAACCCTTCACAAAGATAAGACACTCAGAACCGATCCAGAGCACTGTATTTACTTGTCTCTCGGCACCCAGATACTAACTTAGGCATCGGAGCCCCTTTTGGCCGGCACCACACCGGTGTCTAGTCTTTGCAGGATCCCTGCCGAACAGTAACGCCCCCAGCGGGCCCAAGACACCACACGGTTGGTCCTAGCACCCCCATCGGGTCTCATCGAGTTGGTCATTTCCGGATCAAACAGAAGTCATCCACCTTATAAAGTATACTTCGTTAATCCGTACAATTACCGAATAACACACTAATACTTTGTCAAATCAAAACTATAAACACCTTAAATCATCATATAAAGATCATCTTCACAAAAAAATGAACAATACAAAATACTTTTGAGTCATTTATATGCATAAAAAAAACAATAGTTTGGCCGAGAAATAAGATCTGAACCATTCCTTCAATTAATACAAATATGAATGACGAAATATTTTATGATTTAGTTATATTCTTTGCGGGAATAATTTTAAAATGGTAATTAGAAGTATGAAGCCCAAAGGAAATATGAAGCCCAAATGGAGGGAATCCTAGTCCGAAAAGCAAGAAGTATATAACTCTTTTGGTATTATTTACGTTTGCAGTGAAACACAAATCTCGCCTGGAATCCTATAGATACAGGTTCAAATGGCTCCTTCAGACAAAAAAACAAATAATAATCAAATAGCTCCTTCAGACAAAAAAAACAAATAATAATCAAATAGCTCCGTACCCATCCAAGTTGTATAGCCGTTAGTTTTTAATATGACGACTGTTTCTTCTATATTTATTCTTCAGCTGTACAATCTCTTCCACCATAGCCTCAATTTTCTTGTGGCACCAAGTCTGTCAGATAGTTGCCCAGCTAGGAGAAATTAGAAAGATTGGCTGCTTCCCTAGTGAGGAAGAAAAATAAGTGCATCGAGGTTCTACAACAATGAATCAACGTCGGAAGATAAGCACGAAAGAAACATCATCTTTACCGATGGTTAAATAAATAATATCAATCTCATGAAATTTACACAGAAAAAAAAAAATTACAAAACTAAAATCTAGAAAGGAAAAAATACACCACCACAGTACACCACCTGACCCTGACCCTGACCCTGACCCTGACCCTGACCCTGCCCCTTTGAAAAAGATACAATCAAATTTCTCACATATCTGTTATGATGAAATTGTGCTTTCTGTGACTGATCGTCCACTGATCAATTCCACATTGACAAAATCAATACACAAATTACTTGGGACTTGCATCTTCAAAATACCAAAGAAATCGGGCAGGGGCAAACAAATCACATGTATCTTAACTTCAAACAAGTCAAACCTCTAATTTGTAATTGCCGTATACCTGCTTATTATTTTTTATCCCATTCACTTGCCCTTCCGATTCGAGTCTCCATTACTTTTCGTCCATCCAAGTTCCATGCTTCCCACGAGTGCCTTTACCATCTGCACCTCAAGAGCTCAAGACTTCCGCTGTTTAAAGGAGAGAAAAGAGAAAACAAAGGAACTCACCTATTTCCAACGCAAACGAGTAAAACGAAGAGCATATAACCCAAGATGCCTCAAATCTCAATTCGTAAGAAAGAATAAACATGCAGTATCTGAATCACTAAATAGATACCTGAGCTCTGCTGACCCATAATTATCTTTGCTTATCAGGTCTGCCACCACGGCCCCCTAGACCCTTTCCTCTTTTACGGGTTGTTAGCAGAAATCCTAAATCCTTTCTCTTATCCAGAATCGCATCACAGCAAAGCTAGCTAGTTTGGAAGGTGCACGTCAACCCAAAGTTTGTTGCTCTTCTCAAAATCCGTATTTCTTAATCCTATAAGATTAAATTGTGCCGAAATCCAAATTCTCCCATTTGAAAGGAGCAACCAAGCCGATGTCTGGGGAACCTCTCAAGAACAAGCAAACACATACGCAAACAGCAGCTATGGCAAGCATAGAATGAATGAGGGGCCGCTGGAGCAAGCCTTGAGCACCTGGAACCCTCCTGCTGTATTTTGTTGCTGCAAATGCACACTTAGTACATGACAATCTACTACCTTGTCTGAATCGGGTACTTGTCTGCTGGACCTCCATACCCATCTGAGGTTGCTGATCTATCTCATTTCCAATTGTTACCGTAACCTGACTATTTCTTCTGTCACCAAGTTTACGAGCCACCAACTTGTTATAGGAGTAGTTATTCCTCATCGAAGCATAAGCATATGGAGACTGTCCATTAACATCCAGAAGTGATTTCCAGCAGTACAATCCAATCTACAAGGAAAAAATTGAAACAAAGGTCAAAAGTAAAACACTCAAATTGTGACGGTGTATTCGTAATACTGATAATAAGTTTTTTTGTCTTCATAAGAAAAGCATACAACAAAAGCTATAAATGGAGCAGGCCTCGTGTCCAAATAATTTTAGAAATAAGCAACACACAGAAAGAGCCAACAGTTTATTTTTTATTACCTCCTGTGGGTCATTTGTCAAAGCATCAACGATGTCATCTGTACTTGACATACAAGCAGCCAAATGAAGAGGTGTCATCCTGCCAGGTCCAGCAAGATTAGGCGGAAAAATATATCTCTTATCACGGCTGATTACAGAATAATTAACAAGCAAGTCGACCATCTTCCTACACCTCCTTTTTACTGCCCGGTTCAACAGCTGGAGGTCTGAAAGCATCCCCAATGACTCTGCTGATCTCTCATCACCAACCAAATTTCCTTCAAACAGTATATCTAGAATTGTTCTGACCAAAACATAACAGTCTCTCTCAACAGTAAATGTGAGCAAGAACTTGAAACGGCCAAGTGAATAATTAGGCTCTTGAAGCATGGAATGGATCCTTTTGCGTTGGAACAGCCATCCAAGCTCATTTAAGAAGAGAAGAACTTCCTCCCTTGATGTCGGTCGCCCATAATCATTATTTTCGTCTTCTGATATTACGTCACATACTTTTGCCTCTGCATCAAACACCGACTCAAGGAGTTTCAATTCTCTACAGATTGTAGCATCAGCTATTATCACCGGAAAGCAGTTGCCCTTAAAACCATTTTCAACCTGTTAATATTAGCAAATGTCAGTAAAAGACAAACTTTTCAAGGATTCTACTTCCAATGGCATACCATAAAATAATCGTTTTCAGAGTGTAACCTCAATGAAACAGCGACCTAGAGCACCAGGTGATGCATCAGGAATTTGGAAACTGCCCAAGTTTATCTCATCATGCATGGGTCCGTGATATGTTGATCCAATAGCTTCCTTCGAGGTATAACCACCCATATATGTGCAATGAATCCTACATAATTGGAAACTAAAACATTTAGAAGCAGACACAAGAAATTAATATAAGAGTCTTCATAAAAACAAATTGTACTTACTTGGTGCCAAGATTCGTTAGATTTCTACCCCTTAGTAGGAGAGAGGTTTCTTGCCCAGCCACAACAGCCAAAGGGGAAACAGAAATCAACTCTGGGGAACTACATGATCTCCATGCTTTGCATATACGAATGTTTCCTGAAAATTGATTCAACGTGAACAAAATTAAAGAATTACAAGGGAATGCCACAGTGATACTTCGACATAATTCTACAAGTAACCACCATCCCCACTATTTATCTATAGTATATATCATCCTAACGCATTTAGGAATTGAAAGTTGAATAAACTGAGACTCCGTCTTTGGATTGCTATGGCTTCTTAACGAATTTCTGAAGAAAAAGTTTCAGAAGTGTGCTTTACTATTGTATAATAGCTATAATCACTCTTCGAGGAAAAAAGTACATAAGATGAAATAAGGTGGAACTATCATAATAAATGACGTCAAAATGATGAATCAAGAATTATTTTGCCATTCAAAAATGAGGATAAAAACAAAAGTGCAGGCAACTATTAGAAATTATCTCCTGACATACTTTTCAACAGCACATTGGTACATGCAAGTAACACAACTTAGGGGTTAATTTAAAAATATAAGCACAAGCACCATGTTGAGAATCAATCCCAAAGGGGTGCTAAGCCATGACTATAGTACTTACCATCTCTGTGTGATGCTAGTTGCCGGCCTGTATGAACTAAAAATCTCCCAGTTCTCCAAAAATCAGAATCTGAACTTTGAACCAAAGAACTGACGTGCTTAACCAAGTTCTGTTCAAACTGAAAAAATAACATACACCGTACAATGGTAAGTTAAGTAACAGTGAAAATTTGTTAATCAGCATTACAATAATTCACTCACTTGCTCCCAGGCAATGGACGACATTGACACATAAACTGATAGGACCACACAACCAGGCCTTATGTAGCTCTCCATTTCAGATGGACTGTTGGAAAGCCAATTGTATATCTAAAAGAAAAGAAAACACAGCAACTGTAAGATACTTCCGGAAAACAACTTGGTACGTTAAAAGGACAATAAAAAGAACAGTGATGAACCAAAATGAATCATAAACCTAACCTGTGTCCGCAATGTCCCAGGTAAATGACTAGGATCCTTATCAAACAGTTTAAACAATATTCGGCCAGTGCGATCCTATTTTTTCAAACAATGAAATCGATTCAATCCCAACACAAATGGTAGGCTGGCATCCAGCAGGTTCAACAACACAAATTGAACCAAAGTACATATATAATACAATCGGATATAATTCAAAAGTACCTGAGGCTCAGAATTCATGCTAGAAGGTGAATGATCTGAACCAGATGAAGTATAGCCAGCTTGATACGGGAAACTTTGTATGGAGCTAGCATCAGCACCTTTATTTGACCCTCCAAAAAGATCAAAAGGCATGCTTGAACCATGGGTCCTGCTAGATCCAGGGGCTGTATTAACCTCTTTGCTTGTCGACAATTTCTCAGATTTCAGAGTCTCTGCCATACTCTTCATTGGAAACAGCTTTTGCACAACCGGAGGGGAAGAAGAAGGGGATCTATCCTCAGTGGGATTACTACTGTCAGAGGAGAAATACTTTCTAGAAGAAGCCAGTTTTGGCGGGCTATCATTCTCAGGAGAGGAGCTAAATAGCTGTAAAGGTAAATGAACTCGTGTTTCCTGAACCTGGCAGTCTGAATCTTCCATGGGAGACTGATAGCTAGTACTACTTCTCTCTCCTCCCCCAGCTGAATGGAACTCTTGTGCAGGAATCTTGTGCAAATTGGGACCAGCTGCCTGATCAGAGCAGGTCAACTTAGTTTTGTCACTGTCACTGCTCTGGCTGCTCTTTTGCGAAAACATTGCAAGAGCTTCTGGAGCCGATGCTGCTAGAGTAGTTGATAGTGCAGTAAGCAAGTCCACAGTTGATGCAGATGTTCTTCCATTCAATTTGTTTTGAAGATCTAAAGAAAGAAGTTCGGAAGCTTTCCTATTTAAATTTCCAAGATCAGGCAACTTGACAGCAAGGTCTGCCGGCAAAGGCAATGAATTTATCTTACTAAGAATCTGAAGGAGCTGCTCTCTGTCCAGTACTGGTGAGCAGTTGACATTTCTTACATCATTTTTTCCTACAAATTTGAATACATAAATTTTGCATTAGATCACTGGAGAGATAACATCAACCAACTCAACCATAGTCTAGTTAGCTGTTACCTTGTGGACGAGCTATAGCAGCTAGCAAGTTGACGATATCTAAATTTCCAATGCTTTTATTATCCCCATCTCCTGGGAGAGTGAGCCTTGAGGTAACATCTTCGGGCTGGGTTTTCCTTCTTCGCCGGTTATGCCCGGCAAGCCTCCTTCTACAACTTCTCTTTCCCTCGTCAAACTCTGAAAGAGGGTGAAACCTGCAACAACCAGCAAAGATTTTGATCACCTTTAAAGAAAAAAAATTGAATAAAAAGAGAACTTATAGGAGGCACGGATAACCTGCTGCACTGCTGACAGAACCTTTGCATCTGCTTGGCAACAAGAGCTTTAGTGGCTTTACTGTGAACCTCACAGACTTTATGGCGGCGGTGGTAGTCCTTGGCATTTGACAGATCCTCCTTACAGTTATCAACTTGGCACTTAGGGTAGCTGTTATTCCCTGGAGATCCGGAGCGGACCCTTTTGTTTGGCCTGGGAATGGGCTCCTCCACAGAGGTCAAGCCACCGCCGAGATTCAGTTGAAGGCTCTCATCATCTCCATCTTCAGAAGTGTTCTTCACAGCCCTGGTAGCTTCCCCTTTCTTCCTCTGCTCTGTCGTGGAAGTACCCGGCTGCAGCATCTCTGTGTCCACTGGCTTGGCAACAAATCTAACTGTGTCCCACTCCCAAACGTTAGGGTTCCAGTTGTTCCCAGGGTTTGTGAACCGCTGCTGCGGCGGCGGGTGGGGGTGTTGGTAACTGGGGCCCTGCTGGTAAGGGAGATCCCGCTTCCTCGAGGTGGCCGCCCCATCGCGGAACCGTCCGGAAAGCGATTGGTGAATGTAAACTGGGGTAGCAACTTGGCCACCAATGTCCTCCATCCTATTCCCAGATTCAAAACTCACCAAAAACAATAATTTCTGCACGCACAGACAACAAACTGGATAAAGTCAATTACTTGCTCAATTCACAACTTTCAAACCGCAAAAAAGCATCAATTTCGTCTTTCACCCAAAACCCACAATAACAAATCATTTTGCAGTCAATATTTTTCACGCAAAGATTGAGGTACTGCCTAAATAAATTTATTTTTTATTTTCTACTTTTTGATTTTAGTTGGAAAGAAATAGGTATGTAAGTCGGCGAAAAAAAATTGCAACTTCGCTACATAGAAAATCGGAAAAAAAAAATTGGCAAAATGGGTTGCGTGCGTACCTTCACACAAATCTAGAATTCCCCATCCACATCTTTTTCCAAAAATCTTCACTTTCCGTCAACGGAGAAAAAAAAAGGACGGCTGAGACATGAAGAATCAAAACCAAGCCCGCTTTCTTAACTTCGACTGCTGAGAAAAAGCTCCGATGTCCGATCCAAATATTCAGTCTGGTCGTCGTTGGTTTGACGCAAATCTCACATGTCATCCAAGTATGAGTCTTCGTCTCAGCTCAACAACAACAACAGCAACAAAGGCAGCTAGGCGTAAATCCCAGAAACAATACCAGAAGAAATCGCAAGACTGATTCTGAGGCTGTCTCCGATAACAAACTATATCTGAAACAACATCAGCAGATCCAACAGGTTTCCAAGAACAGCAAACTATCTTCTCTTTATCTTTCTCGTTGTCGTTGGTCGCTATTTCTCTCTCTGTCTCTCTCCCTCTCTCCAACTTTCCTTTTACTTTTTCTATCTCCAGAGTCCAGACTCGAAGTTGCAAACTTTTTCTTTCTCCTTCCTAGTTCCTGCTGTCCTTGGCTTTTCTTTCTGGGAATGGCAGAAAGGGTAAATTCGAGCAAGATTGGGGTCGTATGAGGGGCCGCCCGAGACCAAAAGGAAGAATCCAAGACCTTTCCTTAGCTTGCTTCCACCTATCTATTTGCTATTTACAAAAATGTACTCATTACTGATGTACATGTACTGTACTAATTTTATTTTTCTTTTATCATTATCATTTTCATTTTCATTTCGGATGAACTACTTTCTCAATTTTTATTTTTTTTATATTGGAAGAAAAGTTCAAAGGCTTTAAAAGCAATGACGATTTTTCATGCTGACTTGCGCTCAAGGATGAAAATATCGTTATCGACGGATATATCGCTAGTTAATTTTACGGATATATCGCCCCAAATATTGATATTGATATCGATATCGTTTACGGTCAACAAAAATGACGGAAATTCGGTCTAAAAGTTAGAAATTTGGAATAAAACTTTGGGAAAAAATTTAAGCACCCAATGATAGTTATATATGACTAATTACAACTATAAAATGACTTTGACATAATAAATATATGATAATAATATGATAAAATATAGGTCTGACGATAACTAACAGTATAAAACCTCAAAGATAAACTTAAATTAAAACATAATTTTATTGATAATGTTGCACTAAGAATACTTTACACATTGAACTTCATTAAAAACAAGTAGAGTGTCTACTAGATTGAGAATTGGATTGGTCTCCATCTACCAATGAGCAAATTATAATCACGTTATTTAAATTCTTTCAATTAGAACATATATTAGTTAGATTTTGATGATGATAAAAAGTTAATGGGCAAAAACATATATATTCTAAATTAATACGTATATTACTAAATATGCAATTTAAGCCATATTTCATATTAAAACATATGTTACCAAACTATTTATTAGCAAATAAACATAATAATAAATTATAGTCACGTTATTTAAATTCTTTCAATTAGTACATATATTTTAAGTTATACTTTGATGATGATAAAAAATTAAGAAGCAAAAACATGATTTATAATTAACAATCAGTGCATATTTGAGAATGTTTATTAAATAATTAGTAATAATGAAACATGATTTATAATTGACATATAAATACAATGATTGTTTTTCTTTTGATAATAAATTAACAATTATAAATAAAAAGGGAAAATATGAATAAGAATTATAATTATAATATTATAAACCAAGCTAATTATGTTAATCTTTGAAGACCATGGTTAACTTAAACCAAACTAATTAACTCTCTTAAACATGTGGTTGGTTAGGCTACAGACACTTTTGCTTCAAAATTGGGGAATTGTGTTACATACATCTTCACGCCTCTGTTTGACCAAAAAACAAAATCCTGAAGCCTTGTTGCTATCCACTAGCCTCTGTTCGCCCAAAAAACAAAATCCTCTCATCCATTAGATGGCAGCCGTTCGCGAAGCTGATTGGACCGTGTTTGATGGCCGCCGAGAGTTTGAGCGACAGGCACGAGGTGAAGTCCCAAAGATGGCCGTCGTTGCTTGTGCAATTGTAACCCACAACCATATGAAGAAAAACGCAAACCCGAGGAGAAAGAAAGAGGGGAAGAAAGCAGGGAGGCAAAGAGATAGATAAGAGAGTCTCGGATCATCTGTTAAATTTATGAAAGATTAGTCTCAAATTCTCTCATATGAATGATGAATTTGCTAAATATGTTGAAGAAATCAGAGAAGTAGATATTGTATGATGAGTGGATGTTATTATTTTTGTTTTTTTCCTCTCAAGTCTCAGCTTAGATCTCCTTCTTTTCAGCCATGGATGAAGAATTTGGGCAATTTTTGTTTGCTATGAGTTTGAGATGTCGCCATGTCGGTGAATATCACCAAATATTGGTGAATTTCGCCGATAAGTATCGATTTCTGACGAAATCATGGATATTAGGGGAAGAAATTTCTTCCCCTCTTGTTTTGATGCCGACGTCTCAAGAAATATCGTCGAAAGTGTCGATATTTCAGACCATTCTTGCGCTCTCCTTATTGTAAACTGAACCATAAAACGTGAGGAAATTAAATATTAAAAAACCAGCCCTTCCTCTCTCGGATGAGATGTGGCCCGGAGTAAAAAAGGAGTTCGGGTGATTGATTTACGAGATTGCCCTTATTCTGTACAGGAGACGACTTACAGATTACAGAGACCAGATCCCAGTCCACTTTCGTAATTCCCAATTCCTATCTCATTCTCATCCTCAGTCCCAAGACCTGGCTATGTAAATGTGAATATGATGATGATCGCATTTATCAATCAATATTCACGCCTGACAGCGATTTCCAAAAATTAATTAATGGAATAATCATAAACTAGTTTAAGATCCTCGGCCAGTTGACAAATATGCAAAGTTAAATGTTGGGTTGTTTTTTTTTTTCTCACTTATAATCTTCTCTAATTTCCACGAAAGGCCAACTAGGCGCACCCCATTCAGCCTCCCTCTTTTCCGTTTTCGCGCGGTGCTCCTCCGCCTGAGGTTTGATTATTCCTTTTTTGAGGTAATATAAATTAATCCATTTTAATAATCAATATGCAAATCAGTCCACTTATTGATTTACCAAAATTATATATTCCTATTTTTTTACTTGATTACTTTTTTTTATTTAACATATCTTTGTACCTTTTTAATTGACTATTTTGTTCTTCAGAGAAAAAAGTTAATAAAAAAGTCCCTCTCGCTCTGCTAGGGTTATGGTTTCAAATTTTTAAACAAGTTCCTATTTACTGTCGCCTGTCTTTGTTTCTCGGTTGTCGGCGGCGTTGTAGCGCGAGTGAGTGGCTCTCGTCTTCGTGTGGTTTGATCCTTGTCTTTGTGTGAGTAAGGGTTGTTTGGGTATCCTGGAGTTTTGCGGTCCTTTGGGTTTCTTTGAATGCACACTTGCTGTTGGGAAGGTGAACTGGGTCTGTTTTTCTTAATCAGTGTCGCAGTGGGGACTAGTTTGGGCACGACGGAGGAGGTTGTTATTGGTGTGTGGCAAGTAGTACCTTGACTTACTTAGGTGTTGACAGGACCCATCCTTAATCCCCATAGATTATCGTGGGATGTCCTGCTCTCGTCTAACTCCACGTGTTAGACCATGGATAAGACTATAACTGACAGGACCCATCCCAATCTTCATGGATTATCCCGGGATGTGCTTGATCTCGTCCGACACCGCGTGTTAGATAAAGGATAACAACCGTAACCCGCTCGGGGTCACCCAGAGTACGCAAGGATCTGTGGCGGCATGTGATGTCTCGATCTCCGCTACAGCTCGCATCCGTAATTAACCTGAAGGGTATCAAAAACATAAAAGCTGTGAGTGTACAAAAACAATAAGTTATAAAAACAATTCCCAAAATAACATTTATACCCTTCACGTAAAAGCATGCATGCATCAGAAAATAGTATTTCAAATACTTTTTAAAAAACAAGACGTATTGCTTTTCAAATCAAAACAAGAAGGACCTCATGACAGGACCCGTTCCAAATCCGCGTGGGACGTGCTTGTTCCCGTCTGACACGAACCAGGGATATTTTCGTACTTTGCCCATCCGGGACTATCAGAGTATGGCAGGGTCCGGCGGAGGAATGTGATGTCTCGTTTCTGCTACAGCCCACATCCGCGACCAACTTGAAGGGCATTCAAAATATAAAAGCTGTGAGTGGACAAAACAATTACTTTATAAAAAAAATTCATAAAAGACCTTTATGCCCTTCATTAAAAACATATGCATGCATTCGAAAACCATTTCTCAAACAAAGGACACTAGGCCTTAGCCCAAAATCATCTAAAGTACCTAGGACCTCAGCCAAACCCAAAACACGTGGGAACTCATCCCAAATCCAGCTCACATGGGTCTCAGCCCAAAACCAATACGCGTGGGTCTCAGCCCAACCCCGTCTCAGTGAAAACTCGTACACATATACATATACATATATAACCCATCCTAGGCACTTCCGAGAAGATACCAACTCGGGGCACACAACCCCTAGGGAACTTATCCTCGATATATGTCACGATTTCTATATATATAAGTATGCATACTACTCAGGATCTCATTCCGAGTCTTCTCCTAGAAATTCTCCATCTAGGAGACTCTATCATCGGATCCAGTCTGAGCATCTCTCCGGATCTGGTCTGGAACCACATCATAACGCCCCATCCTGGAACAGGATCCCTATGGGGATACCCACTCTGGTTTGTGGATCGTGACTCTCCAGGTTGACGACTGGAGGAGACCAATCAATAGGCTCATAAGGAGGGTATATACATACTAGTATAAAAAAACCATACTCGGGACTCACACCCGATAACACACGTGAACTGGGCTTACAGCCCGAACATAGGACTCAACAAGGCTTCAAGCCGGATTTCACCATGAACTGGGCATCAAGCTTGAACTCGTAAATCAACGGGGCATCTAGCCCGAAACCTCAGGGTCAGTCACGATCCCGATCATAGCGATGCGTGCAACCATCAATCCATGACCGCTCTCAATCTTGGTATGTCTCCATGAACACATCACTGCCGCGACCATCTCGAAACCATGGTGCACTCATCACCGATCGATCTCTGATACTGTCAGTGTAACGACCCGGACATTCGAAAAAGGAAAATTTGGAAAATTTGAGGAAAATGACGATTTTGCCACTAGAATCGGGCGAACGGTTGACTTTTGGTTCGAGTTGTCAAACGGACTTTGACCGATGACTGTGACGTAGTTTGGGACGTCACGAGTTCATAGACAGGTGGCACGCCCGATTCCGACATTCGAGGAGAAAGTTATGATGTTCGGAAGTTCAAGGGTAATTCGGTAATTTGGTTAGAAGGGGAAATTTGTTGACTTTTTAAATGACATGGAATTTTCATGTAATTCGAATACCGTTGGGAAGGTCTCGAGACGCTGAGTCCGTATGACAGGACCCGTCCCAACTGGACTTCGATAACCGTGCCCGGTCCTACTGTAACGACCCATCCCGGAATTCGGAATTAAATTAGTAACTAATCATGATTAATAGGGGTCAATCGGTGATTAGTTGGGCGAAATCGGACGAACGGTGCAAAATGACCGTTTTGCCCCTAGTCGTGGGTAAAACGTTGACTTTTAATTCGGGCGGTCAAATGGACTTTGACCAATGACCGTGACGTAGTTTGGGACGTCACGAGTTCATAGACAGGTGGCACGTTCGATTCCGACGTTCGAGGTGAAAGTCATGAGGTTCGGAAGCCCGAGGGCAATTTCGTAATTTGGACAAATGGGGGAAATGTTGACTTTTTGACCGGGGGGTCCGATGACCGAGGACCGAGGACCGTTAGGACGGTCTCAATGCCCTGAGTCCGTAGGCAGGCGGCACGCGTCGATCGGAGTTCAAATGACCATGTACAGGTCTAAATTGCATGAGGGGAATTTTGGTAATTTGCCAAGTGAGGGCAAAATGGTAATTTTGGCAATTGCAATCGAAACAGCCGTGAGTGGGGAACTGTGGAACAGAGTGATGAAATTGTTTAAGTTTGTTATCAGTCCAAGGGATTGTTTAATGGTATTAGTGATATTGGGGGGAGTTATCTAACCTTGTTTTCGGGTTTGAGGCTGAGTGGGAGCATGGCATGCTCTGGACTGGGAGGAACTCAGAGCACAGGCAACCATTTTTGTTCCAATTTTGGGGCAGTTGTGGGGGACAATTCACAGAGAGCACTGGGCTGGTACTTTGTTTACTTGCCCTAGATCAGTGTGTGTGGGGATGTTAGTAGGATGGTGGACGGTTGGGCAGGGCACGGGTGCTGGTCTGTGTTTTGAATGGGAGGCAGGCGTGCCCTGGAACCATGAAGAACTGAGCAGCCAAGTTTAATCGCCTGAGTTCTGGGCAGGGCACCCTTTTGGGGGATTAATTCGACCTGAGTGAGATGTAGAGACGGAGAGACGCGAGAGTTGTCATTCAAACCTCTGTGTGAGGCTGAGGACGGTGAACTAATGGTGGAAGCTGGAGGAGGGCGGCGGCGAAAAGAAAACAGAGACCTGATCACTTGGAGCGATCGACCTTCCCCAGATTAAAGTGAGAGGCAATACGTACTGGAAGTGATTTCTGAGGGAGGAATTCGAGTGGGAGAAAAGGAAGGAACGGGAAGGAGGCCCCCAGGAACACTGAACCCGCCCGAAATCCTCAGTTTCAAACTTGAAATCAAACTTCGAAATGGGGCAGCAAATTGATGGAATCAGGGGTGAGGTTGAGCTTCCAGACATCCAAACGAGTTGAATGGGATTGGAAGCGAAGCAAATGGTGCAGAGAGGAGCCCAGATGACTTCGAGGTTCTGTTCTGAAAATCTCAGTTGAGTTAGTGGGGGTAGTGGAGCTGGAGCTTGCAATTGAGATCGAATACCAGTTTCTGGTGATCCTGCGAAACTCCTGAGTAAGCCAATTTAAAGGAATCGCTGTGAATCAACGGAATCGAGCGTGGAACGATAGTCGGTGTTCTTCGATGTCCATCGTCGAGTCGTGGGATTTTAGGTAAGTTCTTACAAATCTAATGATACAGAACAGTAATTGGACTTGAGCCGAAGATGATTGAATGCTCAATTGATGGGATGGAGGTTGATTTGGCAGGAATTGGGACGGGTTATCGCGCGAGTTGCCGGACCCGTCTTACAGTGGAAGCGGGTGAGAGAGGTGAACAGTGCCTGTCACTGTAGCAGCGCGTGAGTGTCACGCGCAGCCGCTTGCGGCGGCGCGTGACGGCGCGTGGGGCTGATTTTCGAGGTAGGTCCAACATGACTTTTGTCCTATACGTTGTAACGAACATGTTAACGTTGGCTTCGAAATTATCGGACACCGTTTCAATGTTATTTCGAGGGTCCGAAGGTCTATGTTACGTTTTTAAGTACCGATTAATTCCCGGAAAATTTTGGGAAATTAGTATGTTGTTATTTGAGACCTTAATGACCCTAGAATGTAATTTCGGACAGGAGTCGGGTTTTTTTTGGAAAATGCCGGAAATTACGGAACCGCGGACGGCGCGAAACCGAGCCTTAAGAACGGTATGTGAGTGGACGTTGCTTTCAAAATTTAATGCATGCATAAATTATTTCTATGATTTTTATGATTATGATTATAAGTTGTGATTGATCTCGATTCCCGTATTTATAATTATTTTTACTATACATGTGAAATTACACGTATTTCGAGACTATGGTTACTTTTGTGCTTAATAATGGTTTAATGAAAGAGTTGATATGAAATGGGTGTAAAATGATTATGATTGTGAGTGCGATTCACGGTGTTGACACGGTTTTCGAGGATTTTGCGGTTTTGCACGTTTTACGGGATTTGGGTTTATTGTGATTTGATCACTGTTTGATGTTTGAATTTGGAATGTGAATTGAGGGTTGCGATTTCGAGGATTTTAAATTGGATTTTGAGTATGCTTGACTCGACCGGGATTTTTGTGATTATGGTCGTGGTTTTGATGCCCGGATAATGTGATTTGAGAAATGAGGTGATTTCAAGGAAATTAAAATGGATTTTGAAAAAGATGATTTCTGGTTTGGTGCTTGGGGCATAAAAGTAACTTGGATTAACGAGTTTTCAGTTTTCGGAAATTTAAAGTGAATTCTTGGTTTGGGTTCGGGATGATGTTTCCGGATGCCGGCTTACGGAATCATTATTGCGAATTCGGATTCGGGAATGAAAAAGGATTTAACAAAATGATTTGGTCTGATTTTGCATGCCCCGTGTCAAATGATAATTTGATTATGGTTGTGAAGTATGATTTGGGGACTTGAATGTGGAAATTCGGACCATGGGTCCTGTTGTGAAAAATGTGATTTCGGGATGGATCCCGCGTTGTTGTGATTGAAAAATGTTTTGGGTTTAAAGACCCGTTGGAAACTGTTTTGGGTTTAAAGACCCGGTGCTTTGAGTTTAAAGACTCGGTTAATCGATGACGGGGGAGGGCCCTTAATGAGTTTAAAGACTCGTGAATTTAAAGACTCGGTTATTGTGATACCCCCGAGGCCTATTGATTATGTTTTGAGTTTAAAGACTCGTTGATATCCCGAGAAGGCCTGGTTATGCGCATGGTTTTGAGTTTAAAGACTCGGCCGCACTTAATATCCAGCAAATTGATTGATTGTGATTCATTGGTATTCTATGACGTTCAGATGTGTTGGGCGGTGGCCCGGTTTATGTGGTTAATGAATTTGGTGTATGATGTGTACTTGGTGTTGATTTCGTGGTTTTGGGCCGAGGCCATGTGTTTATGACGTGCGGGCTATGACCCGAAGATTAAGAAAAGGGAAAATGATTTTGTTTGTTATACACTAATTTCTTACGTGGAAATTGTAACGGATTGAAAAATGGGTTTTGTATGCATGCATTGGTTTTTACTTGGAGGGTAAAAACGTCTTTCCGTAACTGTTTTATAAACTGAATTCTTTTTGTCCACTCACACCTTTTGGTTTTTATTGACCCTCCAGGTCGTGGCGCGTTGTTCGAGGCTGTACGAGGGGCGGAGGCATGAGTAAGTACGTGTGGCTATCCCTGGTTTGGCAAGTACTGAGGGTAACTTGGGGTTTTCAGTCATCTTGCCAGTCGGGAGCAGGACCGGGCACGGTTATCGATGCCCCTTTCGGGGGCGGTCCTGTCACCTACTCCCGTCTGACAAGTCAACTGAAGTCCCGAAACTACCCTTCAGCACCTGTCAGACCAAGGATAACTTGTAATGACCCGTCCCGAATATCGGGATTGAATATTAATTAATTATGATTTAGAATGACTAATTGGGGATTAGTTGAGTGAAATCGGACGAAACGTGCCCGTTTTGCCCCTAGCATGGGCAAAATGTTGACTTTTAGTTCGGGTGGTCAAACAGACTTTGACCGATGACTGTGACGTAGTTTGGGACGTCACGAGTTCATAGACAGGTGGCACGTTCGATTCCGACATTCGTAGAGAAAGTTATGGCATTTGGAAGTTGAGGGGTATTTTGGTAATTTGGCATATTAGGGGCCAAATGTTGACTTTTTGATCGGGAGGTCCGATGGACGAGGGCCAAGGACCGTTATGTAGGTCTCGTCGATACGAATCCAACGACAGGCGACATGCCGAAATCGGAGATTCGACGACGGAGTTATGGTCAAGAGAACGAATTTACGAACCGAGGCTCGGATTAGAATAATAATATAATATTGAATAGTGACCGATGACTGTGCACATCCGGATGAGTGACAAGTGTCACCCATCCCTTGTTTCCAGCTCCTTGTTTCCCTCCAAACACAATCATTCCTACACCATCATTCCTTCTCCATCTTTTTCACCCATTTTCTTCTTCTTTGTTTTTCTTACCCGTGGACGATTTCAAAACAGAGAGAGTGTGAGGGCTGGAGGATTTGGCTGCCTTCTCACGGCAGAATTGAGGGAATTGAGAGGCTAGGGAGACTGGATTCATTTCGGGAAACACTGGGACTGAGTGTGGGTGGTGAGACAGAAAATTCGAAAATTAGAATATTAGAGGGAAAATTCGAAATCAAATCCTAAGGCCGTGAGGATCGAATTGGAGGTTACATTCAGCTTTCTGGGAATGCCACGATCAGAAACGTCGAAAGAACGAAGGGAATTGGTGCTGTTTTGGCTCTGATCACACTTGGTGACAGAAGAGGAAAATCGAGCTCGAGTCGTGGAGTTTGAAGCTTCTATTGATTCAATTGAGGTGGGGAAACTACTTCTCATGATCCCACGATGCTTCTGGGTTCATCAATTGAAGGAAAACGTTGGAGATTGGCAGACTTCCATGGTTGCACAGTGACGGCTATCGAGCTTGAGTCGTGGCGTTTGGGGCTTCGATTGATGCAATTGATGGAGGGGAACTGTCTCTCATGGTCCAGTGATGCTTCTGGATGCATCAATTGGAAGAAACCTGCAGCCATTGATGGAATTCCATGAACGAATAGTAACCAGGTGTTCTTGGTGTTCATCATCGAATCGTGAGGTTTGGAGTATGTAATCGTGTAATTGTGATTGCAGACCTTTAATTAAGCTAATAACGAAGCTAATTGAATGATCAATTGATGTAATTAAGGCTGAATTGATAGGATTGGAACCAGGTTGTATCACGGGCAAATAGGACCCGTTTACCAGAGATACGGGTTAGATGGTGACACTGTAGCAGGCGCGTGGGTTTCACGCGCAGCCACTCACGGCGGCGCGTGACAGCGCGTGGGCACGAATCTCGAGGTGAGGTCAACATGACTTCTGTCCTATTTAATGTAACGGACATTTTGGGATTGGTTTCGTGTCGATCGGACACTGTCTCGATATTGTTCGGGATGTCCGAAGGTTTTAAATCAAATTTAAAAATAGTTAAAAATTCGGGAAAATTACGGGACTTTGGTAGGATGTTAATGTGGAGGTTAGTAACCCTCTAATGTAATTTGGACAGGATTGGGAGTCCCGGTGATAGTGGTGAGGCCCGGGAGGGCCGGTGGCACGCGTATCGAGGCATACCGTTAAAACGGTCTGTGAGTGGACTTTATTTTCTAACCGTGATGCATGCATATATGATTTAAAATGCTTTATTATATGATTTGATATGCTTTGGCATGATTGGTATTTCAATTCGGTGATTTCTCGGCTTTATGATTATTATATTATTATATTCTGGCACGATTTTCGAGAAATCATGAAATTGGTTAAAAATGATATTGTGGGCGTGAGAACCCAAGTAAATAATGATGTTGACTCGGATTAGGAGTTACATGTGAATTTGATGAATTTGATGATTTTTGTATTCTCGTGATTTTGTGATTATTTTAATCAGTCTTTCGGGCACGTTTTACGAGGAACGTGCAAATGATGTTTTGGGCTAGGCCCGGATTGAAAATGATGTTTTGACTTGGGTTATGAGTCAGGAAATTGAAAATGATATTTGGACTCGGATTATGAGTCAGTGATTGATTTTATGGATTTACGTGATCGTGGCAACTCGGGTTTACGGTTGCACGGATTTACGTGAAATTGATATTTTGGGGTTGGGACCCAATGGAATTGTGTTTCTGATTGGATTTGTATTTCTATGTGATTATATGATGATATTGATGATTTCGGATTTATAAAGTAAATCGGGACTTTGGTTAATTTGGGGCTGAGACCTTGTGTCGATATGTGATTTGATTTTCTATGCAACTGTTTTCACTGGTTTTTGTGATGATAATATGTTGCGGATATTTAGGGCTTTCGGGAGAAAATATGTTTTTCCCCGGGGTGCACCCTGGAGATAACGCTCACCTTCGGGATGGAAGTGTTTACCCCGAAGAGGTCACGTAGCACGATCTTTGTCTTGCAGCCCAGGGGAGGCTTGACTCAGATCAGATGTGCTAGATTATATGGATCGGTAAGTGATGTGTTCACGAGATCCGGATCGTCGGCTGGTGAGGTTTTCACAGCGACGGATTGCTGACTGATGATGTGTTCACAGCGGCGGATGCTCGGATTTTGAGCGGTCCTTGAGCCTATTGATATGCACGCGTTGCAGGGATAAACGTGACTCTAAGCAACAGGATATGGAAATAAGTCCCGTGGATTATGGAAATGATTTTGAGGAAACCGTGGTTTAGCGGTTAAAATGATTTATGGAAACATGTTGTTTGTGATTACGTACTGGTATTGAGTACGGGTTTTTGGTCTTTGTGGCCAGTGATTATGTTTTCACATGTTTTGGCCTGAGAGCCGGGATTTGATGTTTTATAACATGAACAGTTTTGGTGAACATGAGTTTTATGGACCATGGGAAAATATGTTTTGATTTTATCGGTCCACTGTTCATACTATTACTCATGTTTTATGGTATGCATGCAAGTTTGTGAAAACTCGAGGGCATAAATGTCTTATAAATGTGTTTAATAAACTTATTGGTTTTTGTCCACTCACAGCTTTTGGTTTTAATGCCCTTCAGGTTGATTACGGATGCGATTGCAGTAGAGATTGGGACATTGCACACCTCCTCCATCGATCCTTGCGCACTCTGGATGGCCCGTTTGGGCAGTGATTCTTGGTTATCCCTTGTCTAATACCCTTGTTGGACGGGAGCAGGGCACATTCCATGGTAATCCCGGGGGGATTGGGATGGGTCCTGTCAACTTGGTATCAGAGCACAGTTGCTCTTTTGTGCGCGCAGGTCGAGGTTGTGATGTCTCTTTGGGCTGCAGTTCGTTATCAACCTGATAGATAGTCTTTGGGTTTTAAATCGCGGATAGAGTGTGGTTGGCCCGATACGCCGTGCATTAATGTGATTCGACCTAAGTGGGGTTGATTGTGATGAACTGGTATTGTGGGACCGGCGGTTCGGTCATGTAATATTAAATTGTTGTGCTGCAAGGTGCAGCCAGGTTCGGGGAACCTCATGTGAGTAATGGTTTAAAAATGTGAACCCTTGTGGTGGTTTCTAGTGTGAGGGGTGTTGGTACGTCGGAGTTGGCCGATGACCTTGGTGGTGGACCCACATTGAGTTGATGGTAGGATTGGATTTGGCGTCTATACGATGTCAGGACCACGGGGCCGGTCAGGTTGTGAGTTTTATATTACGGATAGCTGTTTGGTTCGGGGGAACCATAGGGTGTAATTGTGGAATCCTAGGGTATGATGTATTAAAAAGGTAAACCTTAATAATGATTAGTGGATAAGAACTTGTGTTGCGATGAGCAGCTGAGGTCATGGATGACCATGTGGATGGCCCAGGTGAGTCTAGTCAGAACTATGGGATCCGATCTACGGATACGGTTCTGAGATAAATTATGGATTCCCGAGTTGGATCGGGTATTAGTGTGAGGTATGGATGCGGATCTCGATAGCAATGAAAGTTAGTCGGTAGTCATATGTAGATGACTAGCTATCGAAGATAATTAGTGTGGTTACAACACTTGGGAATCAGGGGACGTTCAGGGAACGTTCATTATCATGATGTGGGTTTTCAGAATAGTGGTACCCATAGTTGTGAGGTACGGGGTCGTCGCTTGTCATGAGCGGAGATCCAGGGTTGTCAGTTTTGCACACGGTGTGCTCATACTGATACGGTTGTCTGCGTGCTGGTGTTGGTGCCGGTGTTGTGCCGACAATGAGTCACGAGTCGAGTTGTGCCTTCGCCGAGTTGGGTATGTGTCAGTAACCAGTTCAAAGGGGACACGTGGTTGGTGTCCGAGTCCGATGGTTCCAACATGGTTGGACCTACGGAATTGTGAGAGGTTGTGTTTAGGGTGAATTGCGGGTTTTCCGCATTGGGATTAGGTATTCTGAAGTCATCAGGGGTGACTTCTTATTTTCTGCTTGGTGGCAGACGATGTTGGGTTACATGGCGTGGGGAGTGCAGTGAGTTTTGTTTGCATCCACGTAGGATGAGTATTGGTGTCATTGTTTTGGATCATCCTTGGTTTTCCCTAGGTGGGATGGCAAGGATAGATACGAGGTAATCTGTGAAAACCCACAGTCGCGGCGTGTCTCGTCGTTGACTGAACTTTTTAATTGTGGGCATTGTGACGATCTAGGATCGTGATGTTCATGGTCGACTGACGTAGTGATGGATCTGGACCGTGATCCTGATGATCTAGTTGGGTTGAGAGTTTGTCACTCTTACTCCGGCATGTGAGTCGTAAATGACGGGACTGAACTTCTTTTCGAAGTGGAGCCCCTTGTGGTATATTACTCTAGTGAGTAAGTTTCCGAAGTGGTCGGATTTTGTCAACCTTAACCGAGTGGTTGTTGGATTGGCTTCCTTATGAAGTCAACCGAGTATAATGAACGGGTAACCGATAGGTTCGATTTTGGTGTGTCCGAGTGGACGTGAACGAGATTTCGGGTTTTGGAATCGAATTTCTGGGTCACGATTCAGGATTCGATTTTAGAACTTGAAAGTGGAATACTGGATTTGGGTGCGGAATGATTATTCCAAATGCTGCCTTACGGAATAATGATTTCGGATTCGGATTTGGACATGAATTAAAAATGTGATGTATGGGTTTGGATTCGGGATTTCTTACGAAATTGCGGATTCGGATTTGGAATTAGAACTAGATGATGGGTGGAGTTTCGATTTGTCTCTTGCTGGTTTGGGCAAATGGACTCCATTATTAGAACGTGTTTGATTATGACCTAGGTGGTTGTAGTCTGGTCTAGGGATAGATGTATTTACCTTGTACATGGTTTGGGGTACGATACCTTGCAGACTTGTGGTGGCCGGGGTTGATGTGAATCCCGGGAGAACAAGGCGTTCTTCCCTGTGGACACGTTGATGTGTCATTTTGAGTGCTGTCATATGGCGAGGTGTTTTTGGGTAGCGAAGGACAAGGATTGTTGATGTTAGCTAAACCCTCAGGATTTTTACTTTTTCCTTACCTGGTTTGGGATCGACCATATCAGACTATGGGTCGAGTACTGGGGTCCAGCTGTAGGATCTTGCTTGGTGTACGATGTGCTGTATCGTATGGACGAGGGTACTTGATACCTAGTGACGGTACACGGGATGTACCAGTGATGTGTCGATAAATGTGTTGGTGCATGGCCAAGTCCCAATACCATGGGTTTCGGTTGTGAACGTGAACTGGACATTGAACACGATGCATTGGGCCGAGTGATTATGATGCATTCAGTGATTGTCTGAGCAGGTGCTCTTAGCCAAGGTTGGCTAGTGTAACTCTAGTATTGAGCTGTGTGATCACTGCTAGGCTTGTGTTCAACGTGTTCCAGTTGCACCGTCTGATTGAGTGTGATGACGGTATGCGTGTACTCAGGGTGAGTGAGTTGGTGGTTAGTGTGACCGCAAGTTGCTTTGCGGCGAGAGGTTGCTGTGTCGTGACCTTACCAGCATCTGTGATCGCTGAGGGGGTGACAGTTGTAGTTACTGCTGTTGGTATTTGTCGCAGGATTGAGTTTTCCCTGCGATGGGAGATCATGTTGTTGATCTTGTGCTACATTGTCGAACGTTGTTATACGTTGTGTGGTCACTGATTTGTCACTGATTGGAGCTTTGCAAGGGTGGTAAAGCTTGGTAGTGACAGTTTGGCTTGTAGTGTCAGCATGGACTGACAGGTGAGTTTTGGTGACTCTCTATGAGAGCGAAGGTCAGGGCACATTAGTGAGTATGTGGGGCCGTCAAGCTGAAGGAGTCAGCTTAACGGTGACATTGCAAATTTCTGGTGATTAATTTTCACTCGGGGTGGTCGAGTGTAGTCAGTACGACGTGCATCTGTGATGTGACGTCTGAGTGCAGACGAGTTCTGCGTTGGCTAGTGGGTGTACAGGTGTACACGTGTTGTGAGGCCCATTTGTTCTCCACGAGGTAGTTGTGGAATACGGATAGTTGGAATTTCGGGGACGAAATTCTTTAAGGAGGGAAGGTTGTAATGACCCATCCCGAATATCGGGATTGAATATTAATTAATTATGATTTAGAATGACTAATCGGGGATTAGTTGGGTGAAATCAGACGAAACGTGCAAAATGACCGTTTTGCTCCTAGCGTGGGCAAAATGTTGACTTCTAGTTCGGGTGGTCAAACGGACTTTGACCGATGACTGTGACGTAGTTCGGGACGTCACGAGTTCATAGACAGGTGGCACGTTCGATTCTGACATTCGTAGAGAAAGTTATGGCATTCGGAAGTTGAGGGGTATTTTGGTAATTTGGCATATTAGGGGCAAAATGTTGACTTTTTGATCGGGAGGTCCGATGGACGAGGGCCAAGGACCGTTACGTAGGTCTCGTCGATACGAATCCAACGACAGACGGCATGCCGAAATCGGAGATTCGACGACGGAGTTATGGTCAAGAGAACGAATTTACGAACCGAGGCTCGGATTAGAATAATAATATAATATTGAATAGTGACCGATGACTGTGCACATCCGGATGAGTGACAAGTGTCACCCATCCCTTGTTTCCCAGCTCCTTGTTTCCCTCCAAACACAATCATTCCTACACCATCATTCCGTCTCCATCTTTTTCCCCCCATTTTCTTCTTCTTTGTTTTTCTTACCCGTGGACGATTTCAAAACAGAGAGAGTGTGAGGGCTGGAGGATTTGGCTGCCTTCTCACGGTAGAATTGAGGGAATTGAGAGGCTAGGGAGACTAGATTCATTTCGGGAAACACTGGGACTGAGTGTGGGTGGTGAGACAGAAAATTCGAAAATTAGAATATTAGAGGGAAAATTCGAAATCAAATCCTAAGGCCGTGAGGATCGAATTGGAGGTTACATTCAGCTTTCTGGGAATGCCACGATCAGAAACGTCGAAAGAACGAAGGGAATTGGTGCTGTTTTGGCTCTGATCACACTTGGTGACAGAAGAGGAAAATCGAGCTCGAGTCGTGGAGTTTGAAGCTTCTATTGATTCAATTGAGGTGGGGAAACTGCTTCTCATGATCCCACGATGCTTCTAGGTTCATCAATTGAAGGAAAACGTTGGAGATTGGCAGACTTCCATGGTTGCACAGTGACGGCTATCGAGCTTGAGTCGTGGGGTTTGGGGCTTCGATTGATGCAATTGATGGAGGGGAACTGTCTCTCATGGTCCAGTGAGGCTTCTGGATGCATCAATTGGAAGAAACCTGCAGCCATTGATGGAATTCCATGAACGAATAGTAACCAGGTGTTCTTGGTGTTCATCATCGAATCGTGAGGTTTGGAGTATGTAATCGTGTAATTGTGATTGCAGGCTTTAATTAAACTAATAACGAAGCTAATTGAATGATCAATTGATGTAATTAAGGCTGAATTGATAGGATTGGAACCAGGTTGTATCGCGGGCAAATAGGACCCGTTTACTAGAGATACGGGTTAGATGGTGACACTGTAGCAGGCGCGTGGGTTTCACGCGCAGCCACTCACGGCGGCGCGTGACAGCGCGTGGGCACGAATCTCGAGGTGAGGTCAACATGACTTCTGTCCTATTTAATGTAACGGACATTTTGGGATTGGTTTAGTGTCGATCGGACACCGTCTCGATATTGTTCGGGATATCCGAAGGTTTTAAATCAAATTTAAAAATAGTTAAAAATTCGGGAAAATTACAGGACTTTGATAGGATGTTAATGTGGAGGTTAGTAACCCTCTAATGTGATTTGGACAGGATTGGGAGTCCCGGTGATAGTGGTGAGGCCCGGGAGGGCCGGTGGCACGTGTATCGAGGCATACCGTTAAAACGGTCTATGAGTGGACTTTATTTTCTAACCGTGATGCATGCATATATGATTTAAAATGCTTTATTATATGATTTGATATGCTTTGGCATGATTGGTATTTCAATTCGGTGATTTCTCGGTTTTATGATTATTATATTATTATATTCTAGCACGATTTTTGAGAAATCATGAAATTGGTTAAAAATGATATTGTGGGCGTGAGAACCCAAGTAAATAATGATGTTGACTCGGATTAGGAGTTACTTGTGAATTTGATGAATTTGATGATTTTTGTATTCTCGTGATTTTGTGATTATTTTAATCAGTCTTTCGAGCACGTTTTACGAGGAACGTGCAAATGATGTTTTGGGCTAGGCCCGGATTGAAAATGATGTTTTGACTTGGGTTATGAGTCAGGAAATTGAAAATGATATTTGGACTCGGATTATGAGTCAGTGATTGATTTTATGGATTTACGTGATCGTGGCAACTCGGGTTTACGGTTGCACGGATTTACGTGAAATTGATATTTTGGGGTTGGGACCCAATGGAATTGTGTTTCTGATTGGATTTGTATTTCTATGTGATTATATGATGATATTGATGATTTCGGATTTATAAAGTAAATCGGGACTTTGGTTAATTTGGGGCTGAGACCCTGTGTCGATATGTGATTTGATTTTCTATGCAACTGTTTTTCACTGGTTTTTGTGATGATAATATGTTGCGGATATTTAGGGCTTTCGGGAGAAAATATGTTTTTCCCCGGAGTGCACCCTGGAGATAACGCTCGCCTTCGGGATGGAAGTGTTTATCCCGAAGAGGTCACGTAGCACGATCTTTGTCTTGCAGCCCAGGGGAGGCTTGACTCAGATCAGATGTGCTGGAATATATGGATCGGTAAGTGATGTGTTCACGAGATCCGGATCGTCGGCTGGTGAGGTTTTCACAGCGACAGATTGCTGACTGATGATGTGTTCACAGCAGCGGATGCTCGGATTTTGAGCGGTCCTTGAGCCTATTGATATGCACGCGTTGCAGGGATAAACGTGACTCTAAGCAACATGATATGGAAATAAGTCCCGTGGATTATGGAAATGATTTTGAGGAAACCGTGGTTTAGCGGTTAAAATGATTTATGGAAACATGTTGTTTGTGATTACGTACTGGTATTGAGTACAAGTTTTTGGTCTTTGTGGCCAATGATTATGTTTTCACATGTTTTGGCCTGAGAGCCGAGATTTGATGTTTTATAACATGAACAGTTTTGGTGAACATGAGTTTTATGGACCATGGGAAAATATGTTTTGATTTTATCGGTCCACTGTTCATACTATTACTCATGTTTTATGGTTGCATGCAAGTTTGTGAAAACTGGAGGGCATAAATGTCTTATAAATGTGTTTAATAAACTTATTGGTTTTTTTCCACTCACAGCTTTTGGTTTTAATGCCCTTCAGGTTGATTACGGATGCGATTGCAGTAGAGACTGGGACATTGCACACCTCCTCCATCGATCCTTGCGCACTCTGGATGGCCCGTTTGGGCAGTGATTCTTGGTTATCCCTTGTCTAATACCCTTGTTGGACGGGAGCAGGGCACATTCCATGGTAATCCCGGGGGGACTGGGATGGGTCCTGTCATAACTGCACTGATTTCCGCTCATGCCTCCGCCTCTCGATCAGCCCCGAACGTCGTGCCACGGGCTAGAGGATCATCAAAATAGGAAAGGTGTGAGTGGACAAAAATAATATCGTTTAAAACACATTTATCAAAACACATCATTTACCCTCCAGTTTATCAAACCATGCATGCATAGGAGTAACATATGACACGAAAACATCAAATCCCGGCTCTCAAGCCCAACACGTGAAAACATTTCATAAATCATACAATAAAGCATATAACTCGGGAATTACACATCCGAGGATCCTCTGTGAATTACACATCCAGATTCGTCATCCATGCTGGGAATTACACATCCAGCCTCACCAGGAATTACACATCCGGTCCCTTCGGGAATTACGCATCTGGAGTTCCTCCAGGAATTACACATCTAGAGTCACTTCAGGAATTACACATCCGAAGTCTATCCAGGAATTACACATCTGGGGGCATCAAACATCAATACACAATCAAAAGCATTATTTCAAATCATCGTTCAAATCATGCCAAAACCATTTATCAGGGGGCCACATTCCCAAATCTCATTTCTCGTAATTCCGTAAAAGCATTAAACAATTCAATGCACGTAAATCCGTAAAATTATATCTGAAAATCATTCAACTTCATCATTTTATCATTAAAATCAGTAACTCACAATACTAGTCAAAACATCCTTTTAACATCCCGGGCCTAGCCCAAAATCATCAAGTCAAGCAAATTTGTACAATCGCAACCGAAGTTTCCCTTTTCACATAAATCCATAAATTATCTCGAAAAGCATTATAAATTCACCAAATCAACTTCCCGACTCAAAATCAATCTCAAATCCCGGGCTTTCGTCCAAAACAAGAATTTCACAGTTTCACGAAAAACGTGCCCGAAACACCGATTAAAATAAGCATTAAATCCAGTAAAAAATCATACCAAATCATTGCAATTCAAATCATGAAATTAATCATATAAAACATTTATCTATGCATGTATATCAGTTTATAAAACAAACGTCCACTCACACACCGTCCAAACCGCTCGCTTTCCGAGCTGCACGCATTTCCGTAATTTCTGACAATTTCTAGAAATCTCGAATCCTGTCCAAAATCATTATTGATGGTCACTAACAACTCAATTTACATCATACTAATTCCCCATAATTTTTCGGGAATTAAATATTAATTAAACACGTAACATAAACCTTCGGACCCTTGAAATAATATCGAAACGGTGTCCGATCGACTCAAAACCAAAGCCAAAATGTTCGTTATATTGAATAGGAAAAAAGTCGTATTGAACTCACCTCGGTAATCGTGCCCACACGACCTCACGCACCGTCGTGAGTGGCTGCGCGTGACAGCCACACTCCTTGCTACAGTGCATCGTCCCTTCCCGTTTACCTGGTAAACGGATCCTGCGACCCGCGAGGTGAGCCGGCTCATTATCCATCAATTCGACATCGTTTTAAACAATTCCAACGTCCATTAGAATCGAAATAGGTTTAATTAAGGATCTGTAAACTCAATTACATTCGACCTTACCTCAATCCAAACGATTCGAAGATGAACCTCGAAAGCTATATGGGCACTGTTCATCGTCCAATCTCCATCAATCATCCTTGTTTTCCTTCAATTGACGCATCAGGGAGCTTCGTGGGATTCTTATAAACATCTTTACAAGTTCAATTTCATCGTCCCATGTCTCAATTCCCACGACTCAAGCTCGAACATTCAAAGTTTTCCCCCTCTCTATTCTAGTCCATAACATCGTCAATTTCCTTCGAAGTTCATTGAGTTTGACTCGTCTCAATCCCAGGAGGCTAAATCTAAGGTCAATTTCGCTCATAAAAATCTAACAATTTGAAATCGATCCTAAGGTCCATTTAAAGGTTTTCGGGTTTTTCTAGGTACAACTGGGTTCGAAGTTCATAATTCACCGTTCCATTCTCTTTGTTTTCCTCTCTATTTGTTGTTCAATTGTACCCATCTCTCACTTGATTTTGGTTGCTAGTAAGATTGATCAAACAAGAAGGCTACTGATACTCTGTTTTGTTTTCTTCACAGTACACACGTTTGTAATTTAAACACACACCCATAAAAATCCTAATTAATCCTCATCATCAATTTGCCACCAATCGTCCAATTATGGTGACAAATGTCACCAAGTGACCAATCCACATCCAAAGTAGTTGAATCAGCCAGGTTAATCATCACAATTATCCCTGCTGCGGCAAATTACCATTTTGCTCTTGCCATAACAAATTACCAAAATACCCCTCACCTTCACAGACCCATAACTTTCACGTCCGAACTCCGACTAACGCATGCCGCCTGTCTACGGATTCAGCGTCCCGAGACCTATCCAACGGTACTTTCGAAAAGTCCAAACAAGGTCCCGATCAAAAAGTCAACTTTCGGCCCTTATAACTAGGGGAAAAATCGTCATTTCCTTCGATTTTTCCAATTTTTCCTTTTTCGAATTTTCGGGGCGTCACACCGTAGATAGGCGGCACGCGTCAATCGGAGTTCAGAAGACCAAGTTAAGGGTCTAGAAGTGCGAAGTGCATTTTGGTAAATTGTCAAGGTAGGAGTAAAATGGTAATTTGTATGTTGGAAATTGAATCAGCCGTAGTGGAATGTTTAACTCAGTTATTTAACTAATTAAGTGACAATTGTCACTAAGAGGGGATGGATTAGTGGCTGGTTTGGCTAAGTAGGGGTATAGGTGTGTTGTGGAGGTTATGTGGAGAAGTGAGCACCGTGCTTTTGAATTGTTTTGTTCAATTGAGTGTCTGGAGCAGAATTGTTTTATTCATTTGAGTGTTTTGAGCAGAGCACCGGTTACATTTGATTAATTAATGGAAGTAGCTTCATCAAATTCCTGGGAAGGATTGAGTGAGAGAACAGAGACAGAGAGAGAGCACATCAATTCTGTTTAGTGTGTGAGTCGTGTGAGATCAAGTGGTGATGAATCTTGTTTGTGACTTTTGTGAGAAAAACAGAGGAACAGGGGGATCGTGAAACCCCAATCCTCTCAAAATTGATCAAATGGTGGTAGAGTGTGAACGAGAAAGGGAACATGGACTGTACAGAGTGTGACGGTGCTGACACGATGCGCCATCGTGGACGGTGGTTGAGGACTGGGGAAAATAACAGAGAAGAACCGTGATCTCTGTTCTTGAAATTCGAAGTTGGACTTCTAGTTCAGGCCACTGAGGATGGCTCTAATAGACTAGATGGTGATCAGGAGGGTGAGAAGTGTCAGAAAAACGTGGAATGGTGGTTCGCCGTGGACGGTGACCGTGAAACCGAGAGGTAAGGCCCTGTGATTCAAAAATAGAAATTTCGTAATTATTGGATGTTGATCAATTTGATTAATTTAGTGGTGATCTGGAAGTTCAAGGGAGTTCATGGGATGTGAAACAACGGCCAACGGTGGCCGGAATGTCGAGGGCACAGAGGAGGAAATTTCGGAGTTTAAGCTTCGATTGGAAAGGTAACTTACAATTCAGAATGTTATGTTTTAATTAGCAAGATCGATCATAGATGTTAGGACGAAGCGAATGGAACTAAAAGAAGGAAAAAACGGATGAAATTGAATGAAAACCCTTGAATGCCGGTTTAGCCTAGACTGGACCGGTTCGAACCAGGTGAACCGGGTTCACCAGAGGTTGATGGTGACACTATTCACGAGCGTGGGTTTCACACACAGAAGCTTCCAGAGGCGCGTAGGGGCACGTGAAGGGTAATTTGGGGAATCTTCCAACACGACTTTTAAAGTATTTGGTGTAACTAACATTTTGGGATTGGTTTTGAGTCGATCGGACATCGTCTCGATAAGTTTCAGGATGTCCGAAGGTTTTAGGGTTCGGTTAAAAATAGTTAAAAGCTCGGGAAAATTACGGGGCTTTAGTATGAACTTTGTGAAGTAGCTAGTGACCTTATTATGGGATTTGGACAGGTTCAGGAAAGCCGGTGATAGTGGATTGGCCGGGACCGGAGTAGGTGCACGCGTATCGAGGCAACGACTAAATGTGTGAGTGACTTTGTTTTCTAAACTTCAATGCATGCATACTTGTTTTCTATGCTTTATAATTATGATTTCTATGATTATGATTATGACTTATGGCAATTACGATTTACGTATTTATACGTATTTCAATATGCAATATGCAATTGCACGTATTTTGAGGCTATGGTTCCTCCTATGTTTTCATGATGGTTTATTGAAAGATTTTATATGATTTGTGCGTATCATGTTTTAATGATATTTTAACTATGATTGTGAGTATGATTTACTATTTGGCAAGTATTTCGAGAATGTTACGGATTTGCACGTTTTACGAGATTTCGAGTATGTTGTGGTTTGACCGTGATTTTGGTGATTTGAATTTGGTATTTAAAATATGATTTGATTTCAAAGATGTAAAACGGATTTTGGGAAAAACGATTTCGGGCTTGATGCCCAGTTCATAAAAGTGGCTTTGATGAACGAGATTTCGGGTTTCGGAAACTTGAAGGTGGATTTCTAGATTTGGGTTCGAGATGATGGTTCCGGATGCCGGCTTACGGAATCATTATTGCGAATTCGGATTCGAGAATGGATGACAGATATGATTGGGGATTTGAATGCGAAAATTGGGCATGAGTTCCATTTCGATTAAGTGTGGTCTCGGATTTGACTGGGGAAATTGGTTTACGATGGATTCTGGATTTGTTGTGATTTACAAATGGTTTTGGGTTTAAAGACCCGATACTGTTGCTAGATGATGTTTTGGGTTTAAAGACCCGGTATTATTGCTGGATCGTGCTTTGGGTTTAAAGACTTGGTTATTGGGATATCCCCCGAGGCCTATTGATTATGCTTTGAGTTTAAAGACTCGTTGATATCCCGGGAAGGCCTGATTATGCGCATGGTTTTGAGTTTAAAGACTCGGGCGCACCTGAGATCCAGCAGATTGATTGACTTGTGAATTATTGTTGATTTTGTATATTTTCGGATGGGTTGGGCAATGGCCTGATTTACATGGCTTGATGGATTTTTGGGTTATGTTCTGTACCTGGGTTGATTTATGATTTTGACCCGAAGGTTAAGAAAAGGAAAATGATTTTTATTTTCATACACGATTTTCTTATATTGGAAATGAAATGGATTGTGAAATGATTTTCAAATGCATGCATTGGTTTTACGTGGAGGGTGAAAATGTCTTTCTGTAACCTATTTTATGAACTGATTCATTTTCGTCCACTCACACCTTTTGTGTTTTTATTGACCCTCTAGGTCGTGGCGCGATGATCGAGCCTATTCGAGAGGTGGAGGCATGAGTGAGCACACGTATGATTATCCCTTGTTTGGCAATTGCTGAGGGTAAATTGGGAACTTCAGTCGACTTGCCAAACGGGAGCAGGACCGGGCACGATTATCAATGTCCCTTCGGGGACGGTCCTGTCAGTCAGCACTTCGAAGTCGAGCCTCCAGTGGCTGCTTGACAACGAAACGTGCATCGTGACCTCTCCGAAGGGAATGCATCCCAATCCGAAGGCGAGCGTCATGTCGTCCGTCGCCGTGCACACAGCACCCGTCGCGACCACGACTCAGACCCATAGGTCATCAATAGGGCCTCATGCCCTAGTCAAAACCAAATCCAAGTGGGTCTCATGCCCGGTTTTACCTTTTCAAAACCATTTCATTAAAACTGAAAGCATAAGCACGTATAAGCACGTATAAAACCCGAAAACCTCGAAATACGTGCCAATACGTATACACACCAAAATGCACTGAAGGAATCACAAAACATATATTAAAACATTTATAAAACATTTATACATGCATCAATTCATAAAAGAAATTCCATTCACAGATCGTCCGTGCTGCCGCCTCGATACTCGTGTTGTACGCCTTCCCGGGTCAATCGTCGTCTCTGAGGTTCTCAAACTTGTCCAAATCACTTTAGAGGGTTACTAACTACTTAATTAACCCCTCACTAAAGCCCCCTAATTTTCCTAGATTTTTAACTATTTTTAAACGCGTTCCAAAACCTTCGGACAGCCCAAACTATATCGAGACAATGTCCGATCGACTCAAAGCTAGTCCCAAAATGTTCGTTACATTGAATAGATGATTTCACATGTTAGAAGTTTCCCCAGAATCCCCAGCACCCGCCGCCACGCACCGCCTGAAGTGGCTGCGAGTGGGAGCCACGAGCCCAGCACCGTAGACCGTCTCCTTCCTCGGTCAGACCGGTCTGAACATCCGGCCCAGTTTTTCCTGCAACTGCGGTCCAACCGAACCGGCGTGGCCAGTTCAAGCCTCTAAACCGTTCATTCTTCATCCTTTATTTTCCTAATCAATCCTATTCTTCCTATTTTGATCCAAGGAACCTAAATATGGAATTAAAATAATGAAAAACCCACAAAAATCCCACTGTTTGATTTTCTTCCTCACGGTTCAACAACCCAGGTTTTCCCCAGGGCTTCATAGCCATTAACCAGCATCAAAACCTTCCTAACATCTTCCTAATAAACCCAATAACCCTATTCTAATCAACCTAAACTGTCCATAATGCTTGAATCCAAAGAAAATGAAAATGGGACAAAACCGATACCTTTGTTCGAGTTTGGCCTCTGTCGTCCACGACGGCGCTGCCTTCAGCCAACCACCATCATCCCAGCATCCTCACTTCATTCTCTGGGTCTCACATCTGATCATGGGGGTTAAGGGTTTGGATTGGGGTGGAAGGATGGATCGGTTTGGTTTGGGGAAATGGTCGAGCACAATGAAAATGGGAGGATATGCATGAATTGTTTGGGTGTACAATGGATGGGTGACACTTGTCACTCATCCATTGGGCTTGTCCAAAAATATCTGGGCCCCACTTGCTGCCAAATAGCTCCTATCTCATAAAACGTGCAATAGTGTGTTCGAACTTCCTTGAACCGTAACTTCTCCGTCGAACGTCCAAATTCGACGTGCCGCCTGTCTACGGATTTGTATCGTCCCGATCTACGTAACGGTCCTCGGCCCTCGGCCATCGGACCTCCCGATCAAAATTCAACTGTTTGTCCCTTTTTAACCAAATTACCAAAATACCCCCGAACTTCATAACGTCATAACTTCTTCTTCGGATGTCGGAATCGGACGTGCTACCTGTTTATAAACTCGTGACATCCCGAACTAAGTCACAATCATCAGCCAAAGTCCATTTGACCACCTGAACGAAGAGTCAATGTTTCACCTATTCTAGGGGAAAAATCGTCATTTTGCCCTAAACATCCATTAGTCCTCGTCTAATCCCCGATTATTCTTTTATTAGCAAGGCTAATCCGTCATTAAGTCTTAATTAATCCCGATAATTCAAGATGGGTCGTTACACCTCAGCCCAACTGTAAATCCATGTGGGGTCTCAGCCCATCATCCTCATTATCATCAGTCATGATTCTAATCCCAACAATACGTGCCCATAAGCTCAAGGACTGCTCTGATCTTGAGCATGAAACCGTGAACACATCACCAGATCATCGTGAACATATCATCGATCGATCTCATATACCGCACTTCTGAGCCGAGCCTTCCTCTGCTGCTCGACAACAAGTGCATCGTGATATCTTTGTACCTCAGAGGCGAGCATTATCTGCAGGGTACTCTCTGGGGAAACATATTCACAACTGGAGGCCTTATTCGTGTCTTTAAACTCCCGAGTCTTTAAACTCAAAATTATAAGGACACAAGCCCGAATATCATCAATAGGGTCACAAGCCCGAAATATCATCAACTAGGCACAAGCCCAGATACAGTGTCTATCACCACTTCATTAACCCAGGATTCCTCGAATCCTATAAAATCCACAACTAGGTCTCATGCCCGAAATATCTTTCATAAATCCAGAATTCCTCGAATCCTATCAAATGCACAACTGAGTCTCATGCCCGAATCATAACTGTGTCACAACCCGATGTATCTCACATTTGACTATACTCTAAGTCAAACCATAAATCAACTCGGTCATACGCCGGAAAGATATTTCCAAATTCAAAAACCATTTCACGGTTCAAAACACTTTTTAAAATCATCCTTGACTTCAATCCAAGTCAAGTCTTATCAACTGGGACTCATGCCTGAATATCGATTTCACGCATCTCCTTGAAATCATTCAAAACCGATAATCAATCCCTAGTTTCACGCCTCCCCGTGAAACTATCAAAATCTCAGGAAACATATACACGTATAAAACTCGGCCTAAGCTCAAATATCATATAAAATGGAAATCTCGAAATATGTGTAATATAACGGCATTTTCTATGAAAATTCCCAATCATATCCAAAACATCATGCAATCAATGCATCTCAAATCATGATCACAAAACATATAAAACATATATGCATACATCATATTTATAAAGCAAACGTCCACTCATTAACCGTTCGTGCTGCGCGTTCCGAATCCCATGTTGTAAGCTACGCCAGGGCTAGTCCATACTTTCCGGGACGTCCAGACCTGTCCAAATCATACTCAAGGGTCACTAACCATCTATACAAGTATATATCAAAGACCCTCACACATCACGGAACAGTCAAAGTGTCTCGAACGCGCTTCCCGAGGCTAAAAACCTCTAAATGACCTATCAAACGAAATTCGATCGACCTGGAACCACCACCATTAGATCCACATGCCCTCACGCGCTGGTCAAAGTTCGGTCGTCGCCGGTCAATGACAGTCCACTTCGGCGGTCAACGGCGGACGTCATCATGACATCATGCTAACGTCAGCCTAACACATCTGACACCTGCCACGTATCACTCTTTGATTATTCCACGTGTCCTGCCACCTGTCTCTAACATCTCTGACAATCTCTGACACATTGCCACGTGGCACCATCTCATTGTTCCACGTGGTTTGACAATGTTGACATGGACCTACCATGTCAGCTACCACATCATCTGACACCTTCTGACCTGTTGCCATGTGGCACCACTCCATTGGTCCACGTGGTCTCACATGTCTGACATGGCACTACCACGTCACTAATGGCTGGACCTGACACATGGCCACGTGTCACCCTCTGTTTAGCCAAGTGGCTTGACAGGTCTGACAGATGATGACTTGGACTACCACGTCATCATCGTCAACCTCTAGACGAGCCGACTGAAACCACTGTAACAGGTCGTTTGATCCGCGACCCTGACCAGGGCGTATCTCGCCCGTCCAACCACCATTTTCCTCTATTTTTCTTCCTATCAACTCGTCTTGAGCCCAGCAATCGATCTAGGACCTTAAAACCAGAAGAAAGGGTCTAGAAATTACATGTCCAAGCTCGACTCGTATGGCCAATCTTCGAAACACCACCCAGGGCTGCTCAGCCGTCCATTCCCGTTCATTTTGTTCCTACGAACTCGTCCAACCTCAGAAAACACCACCCAATCATCATAATTGTTCCCAAACGTTCTAAAACCCAAATTTGAATTCCAAATTAGAAAGGGTTTCGGGTTTACCTTTTCCTGTGGCTTCCTTCGCCGTCCACGGCGGTCCTGCCGTTCCTGCCACCTTCTCTCATCCTCCCTCACTTTCTCTATCTTTCTATTTGGTCCAAAGAATAAAGAAGATAATGGTTGTGGGGGTGGGAACGGTTTGAGGGAAGAAAATGAAAATGAAGATGATGAATGATGCATGTATGGGTATGGGTTTTGGGCTAAAGACAAACCCAAAAGTTAACCCTCGTAAAACGTGCAATTGTAAATTATTCTCGGAACCTTTCGTGACCCGTAACGTTCTCGTACGATGTTCAATTTTAACGTGTCGCCTATCTACGAACTCATATCGTCTTGATCTACGTAATGGTCCTGAGTCCATGTGCATTTGACCTCCCGGGTCAAAAATTAACATTTTGCCCTATATAAATTGATCTCTAATCCTCGATTAGTCCTTAATTAATTCTCGATTATCCATCATTAATCTTAATTAATCTCGTAGATTTGGGAAAGAGTCTTTACAATCTACCCTCCTTAAAATAATTTTGTCCTCGAATTTCCAATCGACCTTAATCTGCGCCAAAACTACGGGAATCCAATCCTGCCTCCTACCCGGGGTACACATGAGTGCCAACATCAACGTCACTCGACATCAACCACAATCCAACGGTCAATGCTGAGACTCAGCTCATTCTCTATGATCGTATCCAAGACTGACTAACCGTCACTAGAAGCTTCCAATATTCTATCTCAAGTCTCAACCGAGACATCAACACTCGTGTATCTCACCTGTCACGCTATCTTAGTGAGGATTCATGTACTTAGGGAGCTTGGATAAGGGTTGCCTCTAGCTCCGAGCCTTGAGTGGCAGACGTGCGAGTTACAGTGATCGCTGACCCAGACAGAGAGGATCCCAAGTGGCTTAGTGAGATCACAGTATCCTTCTTCTTGAAATGATTAGTGGAGGCATGGGATATGACTAGAGTGGTACCTGTTACCTTGGTTAGTTGTCATCGAATTACACGAGTGTTGTTTGCAGGAGTTGATCCCACGGAGTTGGGACATGTGAGCTAGTACTCCGACGGGTATGGTGATGGAATCACCTATTGGATGTGCATAAATGGTATGATAGAATACAGATAAGGTTCTGACCTTAAGACAGTTGGGATGTGAGACACGTGATGTCCCCAGTTAGCCCAGTGAGCTTGGAGTGATTTCAGTTATGATGAGTTTCTCGATGCGTCATCGGAAGGCTTACATGGTTGCTACAGTTAGAGGGAATTTCCCGAGTACGTAACCCAGTTTGCAACCATATTTTTGGAAGGTACCGACAACGTTGGGAGCATTAGGAGTCCTGTGACTGGACATAGTGGAATCCCAAATTTTCACGACCCGACCCTCTCCAATAAAATATTGTCTGCTTCGGCCCCAGCCCTCACAGTTTTGTTCTCGGGAGCTCACGTGCAACTTCCCAGAAGGTCACCCATCTTGGGATTGCACCAGCTCCTACTCACTTAAATTTAGAGTTCTGAAGGAATCCAAAGCCAGTGAGCTCACAAAAGGCCTCATGTTAGATACGTGCCCACACATATAAGGATCTTCACCTTTCCATCCCCGAGCGGTGTGGGATTATTTACCATTATTCTCAAGACATGGGTCTTACAATCCACCCCTTCATAGGGGCCTAGCGTCCTCGCTAGCATACTTCCGGTCGGAGTCCAACTCTGATACCAAATTGACAGGACCCATCCCAATCCCCATGGATTATCCTAAGATGTGCCTGCTCTCATCTGACACCGCATGTCAGACAAGGGATAACAACTGTAACCCACTCAGGGTCACCCAAAGTACACAAGGATCTGTGATGGCATGTGATGTCTCGATCCCTGTAGTAGCCCGCATCCGCAGTCAACTTGAAGGGTATCAAAAACGTAAAAGATGTGAGTGGACAAAAACAATCAGTTATAAAAAACAATTTCCAAAATAACATTTATACCCTTCACGTAAAAGTATGCATGCATCAGAAAACAGTATTTCAAATACTTTCTCAAAAGCAAGATGTATTGCTTTTCAAATCAAAACAAGAGGGACCTCAGCTCAACTGTAAATCCGTATGGGGTCTCAGCCCATCATCATCATCATCATCAGTTTCATCAGTCATGATTCTAATCCCAGCAACGCGTGCCCATAAGCTCAAAGACTGCTCTGATCCTAAGCATGTCGCCGTGAACACATCACCAGCTGACAATCACCAGATCGTCGTGAACATATCATCAATCGATCTCATATACCACACTCCTGAGTCGAGCCTGCCCCGGCTCCCGCCTCTCTGTTGCTCGACATCAGACGCATCGTGACCTATCTGTACCTCGGAGGCGAGCATTATCTCCAAGGTGCTCTCCTGGGAAACATATTCATGACTGGAGGCCCTATCCGAGTCTTTAAACTCAAAATCAGAGGGACACAAGCCTGAATATCATCAATAGGGTCACAAGCCCGAAATATCATGAACTGGGTCACAAGCCAGAAACAGTGCTTATCAACACTTCATAAACCCAGGATTCCTCGAATCCTATCAAATCCACAACTGGGTCTCATGAACGAAATATCTTTCATAAATCCAAGATTCCTTGAATCCTATCAAATCCACAACTAGGTCTCATGCCCGAATCATAACTAGGTCACAGCCCGATGTATCTCACGTTTGACTACACTCTAAGTCAAACCATAAATCAACTGGGTCATACACCTGAAAGATATTTCCAAATTCAAAAACCATTTCACGGTTCAAAACACTTTCCAAAGTCATCCTTGACTTCAATCAAAGTCAAGTCTTATCAACTAGGACTCATGCCCGAATATCAATTTCACGCATCTCTATGAAATCATTCAAAACTGATAATCAATCCTCGATTTCACGCCTCTCCGTGAAATCATAAAAATCTCATAAAACACATGCACGTATAAAACTTGGCCTATGCCCAAATATCATATAAAACAAAAATCTCATAATATGTGCAATATAACGGAATTTTCTATCAAAATCATGATCATAAAAAAATATAAAACATTTTTGCATGCATCATATTTATAAAGAAAACGTCCACTCATAGACCGTCTCTACTGCGCGCTCTGAATCTCGCGCCGTAAGCCACTCCGTGTATAGTCCATACTCTCCAAGACGTCCGAACCTGTCCAAATCATACTCAAGGGTCACTAACCATCTATACAAGTCTATATCAAAGGCCCTCACTTATCCCGGAACGGTTAACGTGTCCCTACATGCTTCCCGAGGATAAAAACTTCTAAATGATCTATCAAACGAACTCCGATCGACCTGAAACCACCACCATTGGATTCAGATCGTTGAAACCTTTTGAACAAAACCGATTTCACCTCCAAATTTGTGTCCATGCGCCCTCACACGCTAGTCAAAGTCCGGTTAATGATGGTCGTCGACAGTCAACGGCGGTCAACGCTGATCCATGGTGGCTGTCAACGGCTGACATCATGTTGACGTCAGCCTGACAGGTCTAACATATGTCAGGTCTGACACATTGCACTTTCTGATTGTTCCATGTGTCTTGCCCCATGTCTCTGACATCTCTGACAATCTCTAACACCCTGCCACGTGGCATCACCTCATTGGTCCACGTGGTTTGACAATGCTGATGTAAAATTACCACTTTAGCTACCACATCATTTGACAACTTCTAACAAGTTACCATGTGGCACCACCCCCATTGGCCACGTGGTCTGACATGTTTGACGTGGCCCTACCACGTCACTGTTGACTGGACCTAACACCTGGCCACATGTCACCCTCCGGTTGGCCACGTGGCCTGACAAGTTTGACAGATGATGACATGGACTACCACGTCATCGTCGTCAACCTCTGGCCTGGTAAACCCGAACCACTGTAACAAGTTGTTTGACACGCGACCCTAACCTAGCCGTATCTGATAGGTCTTCAAATAAGCATTATTTTATATTATTTTATACCCTTTATACTTGACTTTTAATATTAAAATAATAAATAATAAAATAAAATAATATATTTTGTGATATTTTTGTTCAAATAAATAAAGCTTGTAATTTGGAGCATTTTGGCGAAAGAATCGTCTCGATCGGAATTATAACGAATAAATTATGGACGAGTTTAGATGAAATTATACATTTTAATTATTATTATTATTTCTATTGCTGCAGCCCAAAATTCACAAGCCCAAGTCTATTTCTTTTATTTCAGCCTAGTAGAAAACCAAGCCCAAGCTTCAGAGCCTAGCCTAGTTCGTCTCGCATGCGCATGCCCAAGAAACCAGCCCAAGTCTCTAGCTAGCCCAGCAATTTTCGTCCACTGGCGCCTGTCGAAGCCCCCTGCATCGCCTCAGCGCACGTGTACTGACCTCTCCATTTCCAGCTCAGCGCGCTTGCGCTGAATGACTGTTCTTCTTTTCAGCTGCTCCTCACCAACTTCACATGAGCGTGTCAGCCACCTGCCACCGAATTTAGACACTGAATTTCTGCAGCTTCTCACCAACCCTTCAACTGCTCCCTTTGCAGTAGTTTTTCAATCTTTTTTTTCTGAATTTCCAGCACCCTACCATCCCTAAAATCATCATTGTTCATCATTTCATTTTTATTTATTTTTATTGTAATTTTTATTCATTTTATTTTATTTTTGGTGGCTTTTTTTTTTTTTCTATAAATAGGGGTTCATTTCTTATAACAAGGGTCCCCAATTGTCCCATTTTGTTTCTCTTTTTCGTTTAGGTTCAAATATTTCTCTCTAGTTTCTCTCTTCTTTTAGTTCACCTTCTTTTATTTTGTTCTTTATTTTTGGGGACCATTTTAACTTCTTGTAGATTTTCTTATTAATTAGTTTTCTTTTTGTTCTTATTTTATGTTATAATTTATGTTAGTTCTTAATTTCATTTCTTCTTTACTTTGTTCTTGTGATTTTTCTTTCAGATCTCTTAAACACATTTTTATGTTTTCCTTAATAAATACCTAAGTCGAGTATTTCCGAAATAATTCGAGAATTTAAGTCCAAATTCTTATGTTTTATCCTCCATCTTCATAAGGGTCCAGCCACTATTCGGTGTTCCTTATGAATAACATTCCATTGTTTCCATCCAATTTCGGAATCACAAGCTGTTCTTGGGTTCCAAAAGTGTAATTTTATTCCCTTTACTTAAATTCTTGTTATTGTTTCGGTTTACTTATAATTCAATATATGTGTTGGTATTTTTTTTCTAACATTTGTAAGTAAGAATGCAATCTCCATGTGTTTTACTTTTTGAATTTCTTTTACTTCATATGTTTTAGTGCTTAAACTTCAATTCTACGCTAAGTGTTTATGACCGTTGTTCGGTGCACTTAGTAGAAAATTGAAGAAATTTAATGTTTGATCGCTGTTCGGCGCATTAAATCACAAACATAAGATAAATCATATTGTAGATAATAATCCGTTGTTCGGTGCATTTATAATATGAAAAATGTATGCATGTATTTGAGATGATTAAGGTAGGATTTCGTGATTGGCTTAATATGAGCATGATGTTAGAGTGTTGGTAAAAATATGTGTTTGAAGAATGTTCACTTGTACAAAAGTTAAAGTAGAAGTAGAATTAAGTTCTTAATTATTTTTACTTGTTTTCTTTATTCTATGATTACAATCTTTCAAACACCCCATTTAATTTTTTATTCTTTTATTCTTTATTTCATTATTTCATTAATTCTTTTATTGTTTAATTAATTTATTTTTTAATTCTTTATTATTTAATTATTTAATTCATTATTCTTTTATTCATTATTCTTTCTTACTAACATATTATTCATGTTCCCTAATTTCCCCGGTTAAGAACGATCGCTATTTACCAATACTACATCTACACAAAAATGGTTTAAATTGCATAATACTCAAATCACGTGTTAAATTTAATGCGTAGTTTGGACGTTATCAGTATCTCGGTCGTCTGGCCACCATTTTCCTCCATTTTTCTTCCTATCGACTCGTCTTGAGCCCAACAATCGATCTTGGACCTTAATATCAGGAGAAATGGTCTACAAATTACCTGTCCAAGCTTGACCCGTACGACCAATCATCAAAACACCACCCAGGACTGCTCAACCGTCCATTTCCGTCCATTTTCGATCCTACAAACTTGTCCAACCTCAGAAAACACCACCCAATCATCAGAATCGTTCCCAAACGTCCTAAAACCAAAATTCGAATTTCAAATTAAAAAGGGTTTTGGGTTTACCTTTTCCCGTGGCTTCCTTCATCGTCCACGGCAATCCTGCCATTCTTGACACTGTCTCTTATCCTCACTCATTTTCGCTCTCTTTCTATCTGGTCCAAAGAATAAAGAAGATGATTGTTGTGGGGGTGGGTACGGTTTAAGGAAAAAGAAAATGAAAATGAAGATGATGAATGATGCATGTATGTGTATGGATTTTGGGCCAAAGGATGAGTGACACTTGTCACTCATCTATTGGTCTAGGCTAGATCTTTTAGGCCTACTAAAGACAAACCAAAAAGTCAACCCTCGTAAAATGTGAAACCGTTAATAGTTCCTGAAACTTTTCATGACCCGTAACTTCCCCTTACGATGTTCAATTTTGACGTGCCATCTAACTACGGACTTGTAACGGTCCTCGGTCCATGTGCATTTGTTGACATCTAGGGTTAAAAGTCAACATTTTACCCTTTATAGGGGCAAAATCGTAATTTTACCCAAATTATCCGCTAATCCTCGCTTAGTCCTTGATTACTTCTTGATAATCCATCATTAATCATAATTGATCCCGTATATTCGGAACGGGTCCTTATAATAACCCACTCGGGGTTTCTAGAGTTCACAATCGTTTCTAGAGTATGCATCGTTGTGTGATTTCTCGGTCTCTATTACAACTGTAACACCCCGGAAATTCGAGTAATTTAATGTATGAATTGACGTTTTTACCCTTGCGAATGGTATGGCCAAATTGTTGACTTTTTGATTGGTGGGTCAAATGGACTTTAATCAATGACCGTGACGTAGTTCGGGACGTAACAAGTCCATAGACAGGTGGCACGTCCAATTCGAACGATCAGGGAAAAAGTTATGGCTATCAGAAGCTCATGGGCATTACCGTAATTTGGACATTTGGAGCGAAAATGTTGACTTTTCGTTCGGCAACTAATTTTCACATGACTCAAGGACCGTTAGGTAGGTCTCGATGCCCTGAGTCCGTAGACAGGCAGCACGCCGAAATCGGACTTCGTACGGGGAAGTTATGGTCAGAAACGTGAAGTCGGGAGGTTCGCGTCTCGGTAATCATGTCGAATATTTTATTCTGATATTATGATTGGAGGACACCTGGATGAGTGACAAGTGTCACTCATCCATTGGCTAGATTGGATCAGATCCATTATGGGATTAAATAGCATTAAAACCAACTTTTAATCCTAGCAACTCATCAAAAGTTCCCAGATTTCCTCTTAGCCCTTGATCCCATTTCTGAGATTGAATCTGGACCCTCCAATTCATGTTATCAGATTCTCTCCCCACACTATATATATTTGTTACCCGATTGCACACACGATCCATTTCGAACAAACACTCCAACTCATCACTCATTCTCCGTGTTCGTGTGTGGCTGGATTGGACTGGTGAGGCTGAGAGACGGCGGTGAACGACGGCAGACGGCGGCGAGGTAGGTGGTTCCTAACCCGAAACGGTTTTTAAAAACTCAGAATTGGAAGCTTGTTGTTCCGCATTTATTTTCGATTCCTTTCGACCCTAATCGATTCTATGGACTGTTAGGAACCTAGAAGACGTGATTTCGTGGTCTGAGGTGACCTGAACGGAGGTTAAACGGCGACGGGAAAACCGGGTTCTGTTCATCGAGGTAAGCCTCTGATCCAGTCCTTATTTGATGATTTTAATTCGATAGAACCGTTTCTGGGATTGAGACGAGCATTTAGGAAGAAACTAGAACGAAAATGGTTGAGAATTGAAGAAATGGTGACCAGGTCAGATCGCGGGTCTGATCGACCCAATTGCAGAGATACGGGTCGACCCGTCAGGAGGACAGGGGTGATGACGTGGCACCCTGTCAGACCTATCAAGTGACGTGGACCACTCTTCGGACGACACGTGTCACATGTCAGTGCATAGTCAGCATTGACATGTCAGTGACGTGGCCCAATCAGGGTCTGCCACGTGTTACTGACATGTAAGTGACGTGGACCAGTGATGTGCTGACACGTGGCCTGACAGATCAGTGGGGTGGACCAATCGTGTGTTGACACGTGGCACCTGTCAGAGTCTGACATGTCAGACCTGACAGCTGTCAGCATGACGTCATGCTGACGTCTGCAGTGACGTCAGCAGTGACGTCAGCGATGACGTCAGCAGGAACTGTTCCTGCGTTGACCAGGGCGTTGATCGACACGTGTGGGCGCGTGTGAACAGTACTTTTGGTGGGACCACCACCATTCTTTAGGTTTCGACGATCCGGATCCAATGACGGTGGTTTCAGATCGATCGGAGATCATTAAGTTGGTCAAAATGAGGTCTATTGCCTCGGGAAGCGCGTTCGGGCGGCTTTTCCGGGCCGGTTTCAGTCTAGGGTTTCATGGTTGAATGTTAGGGGTTTATATTGACCTTTACGTATACTTTGGACATGACAGGGATTATATAATAGTACCAGGACGAGGGTATACGTTCGGTTTTCAGCAGGATTGTACTGTGAGTGGGCCCGATTTCATTAAACCCTTGCATGCTTAAATGTTTTCTGTTTTACTTATACATTCACATGCTGGAATCATGAAACGGTTTTGAGGATATTGAAATTGTGGTTATGGCACGTTTCACGGTATTTGGGTTTGAGACCCGTCCGATGAAACTTAAAGATTGGTTTGGATTTTATCTACGTATATATATATATATGTTTTCCATGTGGATATCAATGAAATGTATTTGGTACTGCACTGTATAGATCCATTCTTATGATACTGTCTCCTCCGGATGTGGTACCTCGGAGTGGTCATAGCGCATTGCCTGCAAGGGGTCATTCTACGGAGGAACCGGACCGTAAAATGACTCAGGAGCAGGATTGCTTATTTGACGTCAGGGACGTCGAGCGTCTAGGACGCTAGGCATTTGAGATGCCGTAATGGTACGCGTAGCCTTGAGACTGTGACCTTATTGGACTCGGAATTGAGACCCGAGTGGCACGCGTAGCCTTGAGACTGTGACCTTATTGGACGTCAGACATCGGGGATGTCAGGATTGGAGTGTATAGTGCAATGACTATCATTATGTTATGATTTTATTACATGCCTTATGGTTCATATTATACGATTTATGGTTTTAAATTCTGATGCATGCATGTTTGGAAAACGGAGGGGTAAATTATATGTTTTACTTATTAAACGATTTTATAAACTTTGAGTTTCGGCCCACTCACCCTTATTGTTTTGGTAACCCCTCCAGGCGGTGCTACTGAGGTAGAGGAGGATCCTGAGGCGGAGGCATAGATCTACTTCTGCGTACCTGAACCCCTGTTGGGTGGTTTACCCGCAGGTTTATTTTAGAGTCGTGCTCGCAACTTGTAATTTTGGATTTCATCCCTTGTCTGTCATCTGTTTAATCGGATTTGATGTATAACTTTAGTTTGGTTATTTATGCATTTGATTGTTTGAGGTTAATATTGGTATGTATTTTGGGTGTCAGATGGGAGCAGGGCACGTCCCCATGTGGTCCTAGGGAGGATCGGGGCGAGTCCTGTCAACAACCCGCATCCACAATCAACCTGAAGGGTATGAAAAACATTAAAACTATGAGTGGACAAAAATAAACAGTCGGTTTCCAAAAATAACATTTTTACCCTTCAATTAAAAGCATGAATGCATCAGAAATCAAATCGTAGCTCAAATACTTCCTTAAAACCAAATCATATTATTTTTCAAATCAATAAACATTGAAATCATTCATCAAATCAAATCAAGTATCTCACGTAGGGTCTCAGCCCAAAAACCAAATCACGTAGGGTCTCCGCACAAATCCAAATCACGTAGTGACAGGACCCATCCTAATCCCCCCAGGATTAACGAGGGATGACCTTGCTCCCGTCTGACACGAAGTGTCAGACAAGGGATATGTAACGACCCGAACCGAGAAAAATAATATTCTAATGTAAAAAGACTATTTTGCCCCTGAAGGGGGGAAACTTTGAATTTTGACCCGGGAAACAATTTGGACTTTGACCCATGACTATGACGTAGGTCGGGACGTCACGAATCCGTAGACAGGCGGCACGCCGAAATCGGAGTTCGTATGAAGAAGTTATGGTCAAGGAAGCGTTTTAGTGGAATTTACGAACCGAGAACAACGGAATAAAATAATAATTTATTATGGGAATCCGTGCCAACTAATATTTAAATCAAACCAGTGGATTGGTGACAAGTGTCACCCATCCAAGCCCATACTATTCCATTAAAGCAACCTTACACTATTTACCTATTTTTTATTCATTTATTTTCCCTCCATTTAATCATAGCCATTGGATTTTCTGCCCAAATGCATCCTAGCCCTCAATTTATTCTGATTTTTCTGCTTCATGCACGATCACTCCTTGTTTTCTCTCAAACACACACAAACACATTCAGCCCCCCCTAACCCGTGCTTCTCCTTCCATTTTCTCTCAAACCAGGCGATCGAACCAGCCACCCTCATCGCACCAGCCAACCACCAGCAGCACCACCATCATCTACTCATCATCACCGTGCATCACCAGAGACCACCAGCCCATTTCCCCGCCTGAAAATCCCGTCCAAAACTCAGACCCGAAACACAGAGGAATCGGGTCCAAGAAGCAAACCGTAACAGCCACACCACCTCGACGCAGGGGAAGCTCCAGTATGCACCGTGAGGACCCCAGGAGCATAACTAGACGACGGCGCGGCCTGCGGCGGCGACGCGGCGGCGGTAAGGTCGAAAACCCGAAAGCCCCGTTTTTCTTCCCTGTTTCGAACCAACCTGTTTTAATGCTAGGAAATCGATTTTTTGGTGATAGAAATGTCCTAGGGTGAGAGACGAGCTGTTTGGGACCAGTTTGGACGACTGAAACGGCGTGGATCGCCGGAGAAGACGATCAGACTTTGGCCGTGAGTTTCAGTGACGAACTGGTGAGTTTCTTCCCGTTTTCTTTCTATTTTGAGGTTGTAGAACCATAGAACAGACCTAGACGACCCTATAGGGATGAATCCCGTCGAAAATGGTGGCCGGAATCGTACGGTGGAATCGGGTCAGGCCGTGGGTCGACGGCGACCCGGTTCCAGTCAAACGGGTCTGACCCGGTACTGTAGCATGATGACGTCATCATGCTGACGTCACTTCTGACGTCATGATGACGTCATCCTGTCAGATATTGTCAGACCAGGGACCAATCAGAACATGCCACGTGTCACCTGACAAGTGTCAGTGATGACGTCATGCTGACGTCAGCATGATGTCAGTGGTACTGTAGCAGCGTTGACCCACGCGTTGACCAGGCGCGTGGGGCCGCGTGTGAACAGTGATTTTGGTGGGGCCGGTACCATTTTCAAGGTTTCGACGATACGGATCCAATGGAGGTGGTTTCGTGTCGATCAGAGATCGTTATATTAGTCAAAATGAGGTTTGAAGCACCGGGAATAGTGCCCAGGATGCGATTTTGAGGCGGATCTTGTTGATTTATCCTAGCTTATACACTACTATTGTAGTAATGGTAATGCACAAGTAAGGGTGTCGAACCACAGAGACTGATTAGGATTCACAATTACCTCTAAATAACCCTATACTGACTCAATTAACTAGTGGAATTAAAAGAACTGAAAATAAAACAGAATTGTGTTTTGATTTGTGATATGTAAGGACGTTAAACTGAAATTAAAACTTTAAGTAAATGAAGATAGATAGAAAAGACTGAGAAAAGTATGGAGATGGAAGCTAGGGTCTTGACTTCACCTATGTAACCTTGATTCTATGAATACAGTGACTAAAGTACCTGATCTTCCAAACCTGCTCTAAGGATCGTTTTCACTTAAGTAAGATAGGCCATGGCATGTGGAACACTATCTAGTCCTTCTAATTGCAACCTAAGTATGGCATGTACTTTAGATTACTCCTAGAAAGCCTTTAAGTATGAGAAAAGAAATAAATATGACCAAACAGATTTAGTGGCATGGCATGTACTCACTAACCCTATTCTTTCATTCATAAATCAATTAAACTTAGGCATGGCATGTGCTCTAAATCTAACTAGGCATATGGAACCCTAATGGTGATTAAGAACTAGAATCACATATGAATCAATAATTAAAATGAATGAAACAAAGAAGAGTTTTCAGAAATCAGAATACTTCAATCATAACATAGACTGAGTTTACATGGTTACATCAAGAACCCTAGATGAGAAATTAGCTACACATGTATCTAATCAACATAAAAGCATTAATTAAAGACATGGATGCAGCAAACTCTAAGTAGAAGGCAGTCTTCTTCTCCAGTACTGAAAAGGGCTTCTTCTTCACACACAAAGATGATGGATGACGAATTTGATGAAGGAATTTTGGAGCTTTTATGATGAGAGATTGAGGTACATGGGAAAGAGATGCAAAAGGATGGAAGAGGGGAAATGGTTATGGAATTCTTGAGGTTTTCTCACTGGAAGAGAAGGGGAATGAAAAAGAAGAGCAGATCTGATTTCTTTGTTGTGTGGAGGCTCTCTTATTTTGAGAGTGAAGAGGGCTTAAATAGGCAAGAAAGCATGAGGGCAAATAAGGAAAGACATGTAATCTGCTATTAGTCATGTGAATAGTGTCAGGCGTGCATAGTGATTTCTGAATAGTGTCTGGCCTGCATAGTGATTTCTGAATAGTGTCTGGCCTGCATAGTGATTCCTAAATAGTGTCTGACCTGCATAGTGATTCCTGAATAGTGACAGCTTTTTGTTTTCCACATTATTTTTCCTTGCTCCATAAGTAAGCTCTTTCAACTCCGAATTTCCTCCTTTTACACCGAAAACATTCTAATTCGACATAATGTCCAATCCTGCACAACTCTCACAAAAATTATCATTTTCTCCTATGTGATGAAAGATATTAGTAGTACATCAAAGATAATAATGCATGGAAAATGCATAAAATATGACCTAACAAAGACCCCCAAACCTATCGTTTGCTAGTCCTCAAGCAAAACAAATTACATAAGCACAATTAAATTAATGACTCGATCTTCCTATGATAGACCATTTAAACCCCTAGGTGTGCCTAGTAGGAGGAGTTTTGTCTCCTGAGGGTTTAACAGATGTGACACCCACAAACACCATCAAGACTATTGAAAAAACAAGGGTTAAAACATTATGGAAACAAAGTAAGGTGAACCAATGAAACCGTAGTCATACCTTCACCTTCTTGAATTCACCATGCCAGCAACTAATTAGTGTGCAAGTGAACACTTCTATTCTATGTTTCAAGGCTTCATAGGTATCATTTTCAAACCCGAAGATAGAATTTGTCTCAACTCTAAGTCTCACAGATTCACTCAATCACTCGAACCTAAGGTTTAATCTCTCCATCAAACATATGTGAGTGAAGTTATGTAATATGAAAGCAAGTATTCTCACTTATGAAGTATAAGGAAAAATGGCACAATTTCAGGATAGATCTCATGAGAGAATCGAAAACTAAGAATTAGATAGAGCACATACCTCCCAGCATTCGTGTCATTGCCCAAATGATCAACATAGGTCTTAATCTATATAGGTTGTAATGACGCTTGGTTGAGGGAAAAATGAAAAAAGGATAGGAAAAACAAGTAACTTAGAATCATACCACGGGCTCTTGAAAAATTCCTTTGCACGGCTTGATGTTATTCCCAGCATCTGCTCACTTTAAGTTGAATGGAAAGAACTTTTCTCAGATCATACTTGAACTTTTTCTTTTGCTTTTTTTTTCTCATCTTTTTTTTTCCTTGAAGTCTTACTTCATTTAAGTTCTCTTTTCTTTTGATATGAACTTCTTTTGACCTGAGCTACTTTTGATTTTTCATAGACTTTTGATTTAACAGTGGCCATACTTTTCCTTGCATCGAATTTCCACTTTCAGCAACCTTGGCAGATTCCAAGCTATAGGGTATGATCACAATTAAGCTAGGTACCTCAAAGAGAGATACAAAAGGGAAGGAGTGATGTAGGTTATGAAAGAAATGGCTACATGTGTTTGGCTACAAAATGGCTAATGGAGCACACACAGGTCGGGTTTAGAGAAGGCTTTTAGAAGGTTATGCACACAAAGCCTAGCATCACTTCAAAAGGGCTACTCCACAAATGAAGGGCATGTGATATATGAAATTATGATAAATTCTTAGTAATCAACCAAAAATGATAATGAGATCATATTAGATGAATTAGAAAGAAAGAATTGGAGCAGAAACAAATTAAACCCTCTCAAGAAAGCAAGTAGGCTCAAAACATCACAAGGGTAGTCTCCACTATTCTTCTTCATTTGTTTGATCAAGTACCTTATTCACCATGATTCTAAGAGCAAAAGAGGTCAGAAAGAACACCTAATCAGAAGACTAATCAAGGATTCCTTCTAACTGACGATTGTATGCCATAGTTTGCATAAAGATTCCATTACAATGTTTCAACAATGCTCTAACAGACTGACTCTTTAGCACCCAAAAATTTGCAATTCCTTACCCCCAAACCTAAACTAAACATTGTCCTCAATGTATAAAATAGAAAAAATGCATGTAATGCAAAGGGAGTATCAAAGCAGAGAAAGAAAAGAAGTAATTAAGTTCGAGGCTTAAAAGATAGAACCTGGTTGGGTTGCCTCCCAACAAGCGCTGTATTTAATGTCTAGGCAAGACGTGGTTGCCAATGGGCTTAATGGAATGGAAGAGTATCCACCATATGTGCAATGGGAACACCCATATCAGACATCAAGTACGGCTTTAATCTGTGGCCATTAACTTTGAAACTGTTACCATTGCTGAGATTCTTTATTTCAACTGCTCCATGAGGATACACTTTGATCACTTTGAAAGGTCCAACCCATCTAGACTTAAGTTTACCTGGAAAAAGACGTAAACGAGAGTCATATAATAAAACATTTTGATCAGGGAAGAATACCTTTCTCGTAAGAGCTTTATCATGGTAAAGCTTGGTCCTTTCTTTGTAAATCTTTGCACTTTCATAAGCCTCATTCCTTAGCTCCTCAAGCTCATTGAGTTGCAGATTTCTTGACATTCCAGCTTTTGTAAAGTCCATGTTAAGCTTCTTGATTGCCCACAAAGCATGGTGCTCCAACTCCATTGGCAAATGGCAAGCTTTCCCAAAAACAATTCTGTAAGGGCTCATCCCAATATGAGTCTTATAAGCTGTTCTATAGGCCCAAAGTGCATCATGTAACTTTGTGGACCAGTCTTTCCTTGTCGAATTCACAGTCTTCATTAGAATATTCTTGATCTCCTTATTGCTTATCTCCACTTGGCCAGAAGTTTGGGGATGATATGGTGTGCTCACTCTATGTGTGATTCCATACTTCTTCATCAAGGCTTCAAATGGCTTGTTGCAGAAGTGAGTTCCACCATCACTGATGATAGCTCTTGGCATTCCAAACCTTGAAAAAATGATGTCCTTGAGGAAGTTAATCACCACTCTATGATCATTGGTCTTTGAAGCAATTGCTTCCACCCATTTAGACACGTAGTCTACTGCCACCAGGATGTAATTGTAGCCAAAAGAGGGTGGGAATGGTCCCATGAAATCGATGCCCCAAAAGTCAAAGATCTCCACAACCAAAATGTTATGCAAAGGCATCTGATTTCTGCTGCTGATGTTGCCCACTCTTTGGCACCTATCACACTTAGCACAAAATTTAAAAGCATCTTTAAACAAAGTAGGCCAAAAGAAACCAGATTGAAGAACCTTGGCTGCTGTCTTCTTGGCACCAAAATGACCCCCACATGCGAACTCATGACTGAAATTGAGTATGCTTTCTTGCTCAACCTCAGGAACACATCTTCTAATAATCTGATCAGGTCCATATTTGAAAAGGTAGGGCTCATCCCACATGTAGTGCTTCACTTGCGAAAAGAACCTTTTCTTCTCTTGAAAGGTTAGATCATCTCTAATAATACCACAAGCAAGAAAATTGACAAAATCAGCATACCATGGTTCATCATCTTGGATGGCAAGAAGTTGTTCATCAGGGAATGATTCATTCAAGGGCAACTGTGCATTTCTGTCAATTGCTTCACTTTTCAAACGTGATAAGTGGTCAGCAACTACATTATCTTTGCCGCTCTTGTCTCTTATTTCCAAATCAAATTCTTGTAATAAGAGGATCCATCTAATGAGTCTTGGCTTGGCATCCTTGTTGGTCATTAGGTATCGTAGAGCTGAATGGTCTGAGTAGACAATGAGTTTTGATCCTACAAGATAAGATCTGAACTTCTCCAGAGCAAAGACAACAGCAAGTAACTCTTTTTCTGTTGTGGAATAGTTTAGCTGAGCATCATTCAATGTCCTGCTTGCATAATAAATAACATGAGAGAGTTTTCCAATTCTTTGGCCTAGTACTGCACCAATAGCAAAATCAGATGCATCACACATCAATTCAAAGGGTAAAGACCAATCTGGAGCCATGATAATTGGAGCAGAAGTTAGTTTCTTCTTAAGCATTTCAAAGGCCTGCAAACATTCGTCATTAAAGTCAAAAGAAGTGTCCTTAGCTAACAAGTTACATAACGGACGAGTTATTTTTGAAAAATCCTTAATAAAATGTCTATAAAAACCTGCATGACCTAGGAAGCTTTGAATTCCCTTAACAGATGCTGGGGGAGGTAGTTTAGAGATCAAGTCAATTTTTGCTTTATCTACCTCTATTCCCTTGCTTGAAATTACATGACCTAGCACTATACCCTTCTTAACCATAAAATGGCATTTCTCCCAATTCAAAATCAGATTGGTGTCTTGGCAACGTTTTAGAACTAATGCAAGATGATCAAGACATATATCAAATGAGGAACCAAACACAGAAAAATCATCCATAAAAACCTCGATGAACCTCTCAACCATGTCAGAGAAAATGGCCATCATGCATCTTTGAAATGTAGCTGGTGCGTTACACAAACCGAATGGCATCCTCCGATAAGCAAACGTGCCAAATGGGCAAGTAAAGGTCGTCTTCGCTTGGTCCTCAGGTGCAATTGGGATTTGGTTATAACCTGAATAACCATCAAGAAAACAGTAGTGTGAGTAACCTGCTAATCTTTCAAGCATTTGATCAATAAAAGGAAGGGGAAAATGATCTTTTCTAGTCATAGCATTTAACTTCCTGTAATCAATGCACACCCTCCATCCTGTCATGACTCTTGTTGGGACAAGTTCATCCTGATCATTTTTTACGACAGTCATGCCACTCTTCTTTGGTACAACTTAAGTAGGACTAACCCACTTGCTGTCAGAAATAGGATAGATGATCCCAGTGTCAAGTAGCTTAAGTACTTCAGCTCTAACCACTTCTTTCATGTTGGGATTGAGTCTTCGTTGAGGTTCACAGCTGGGTTGGCTATCCTCCTCCAAAAGTATCCTATGCATGCACATAGAGGGACTGATTCCTTTGATATCTGCTATAGACCATCCAATGGTGGATTTGAACTCTCTCAAAACTCTTACTAGCTTTTCTTCCTGCAAAGAGGCCAGATCAGAAGCTATGATAACTGGAAGTGAATTTTGGTCACCCAGAAAGATATACTTAAGATGAGAGGGAAGTAATTTAAGCTCAAGCTTTGATGGTTTGATGATTGAGGGTATGAGATGATCAATGGATGGCTCGAGTGGCTCAAGGGGGACTAAATAGGTGTGAGGATATGACTTCAAAGCCTCCAAAGCAGAAACTTCCTCTTCCAACTCCCATTCATCTTCGAAGTCATCCAGAAAATTGGTCAAGACAATCTCTAGTGGGTCTTTAGGGGGGCCTTGAGAAAATTTGGTGAACACAAAAGAATCCAATATATCAACAGAGAAACAATCTAAAGAAGAATACGGATGAGTTAAAGATTCAAACACTCTAAATTGGACAGTTTCTCCAAGAACTGTCATTGTGAGCACTCCATCATGCACATTTATGATTGTCCTTGCTGTGTCCATGAATGGCCTCCCAAGAAGAATAGGTAACTCACGATCTTTGATTGGTGATTCTTCCATGTCAAGCACTACAAAATCAGCAGGTATGATCAATTTATCAACTTGAACTAGAATGTCTTCAACTATACCTCTTGGATACTTTACTGAACGATCAGCAAGTTGTAAAGAAACTGTGGTCGGTTTCAACTCTCCCAAACCTAGATGCAAGTAAACCGTGTATGGCATAAGATTGATACTTGCACCTAAGTCTAGCATACCCTTCTCAATCTTCTTGTCCCCAATGGTAATAGGTATGGAGAAGCTGCCAGGATCTTTAAGTTTGGGTGGAAGCTTTCTTTGAAGCACGGCAGAGACATTCTCGGAGACTAAAACCTTCTCATGTGGTTCATATTTCCTCTTGTACTTGTTCAATTCTTTAAAGAACTTGCCATAGGCTGGAACATCATCAATTAAATCAAGTAAAGGCAGATTAATATTAACTTTACTGAGAATGTCATAAAGTTCCTTGAAGGCCTTATCCTTGTTGCATTGAGCAAGTCTTCTTGGAAAAGGAATGGGTGGCACGTAGGGCTCGGGAGCCTTGTGTAAAACAGGTTTATCTTTGTTAGTCCCAAGAGGTACATCAGTAGCTTTCTTGGGTGCTTGTTCCGCCTCTCCTTCCTCCCCACCTGCATTCACAATTTCAGAAGTATTAGGAAGATCATAGTTAATACCATTATCAATAACCTTACCACTTCTAAGTGTTGTTATGGCTTTTGCTTGCTCTTGATTCTTTTGAAGCAACTGAGTTTGACTTGGAAGCTTCCCAAGTTCTCTCTGGTTAAGAGCAGTAGCAAGCTGTCCAACTTGGGTCTCAAGCTTTTGAATGGTGGCAGCTTGGTTTTGGAACAAAGTGGAAGTGGTTTGCATGAACTTCTGTAATGTCTCCTCCACAGAATTGCTTGGGAGAACTTGGTAGTTGTTAGGCTGCTGCTGAGCATGGCTTTGATTCTGATTTCCACCCCAAGAAAAGTTAGGGTGGTTCCTCCATCCGGGGTTGTAAGTGTTTGAGTATGGATCATTCCTTTGCCTTGAATGATAGCAATTCATCATATTGGCTTGCTCTTGATCGTAATCAGCATATGTAGCACTTTGAGAGGCATGAGATGAGCCTAAATTTGAAAGCACAGCGTCAAGTTTCCTTTCCAAGTTGTCAACCTTGAAAGAAACGTCATTAGTTGAATGAACTTCATATGCACCACCACTCTTCCCTCTTGATTGATGCATATTAGAACCCAGCATCTCAAAGAGTTCTTGAGACTCCTCTGGACTCTTTTTCTTTAGAGCACCACCAGCTGCATTATCACACATTGATTGACATGTAGGGGTTAATCCATCAAAGAAAATTTGCATTTGAAGGTAAAGAGGTAACCCATGGTGTGTACACTGCAGCAATAGTCCTCTAAATCTTTCCCAGCATTCACTAAAGGTTTCAGTATCATCTTGTCTGAAATTGAAAATTTGAGCTCTTAGGGTTGCTGTCTTTTGGGGGGAAAAGAACTTGTCCATAAACTTCTTTACAACCTCATCCCATGTCTCCAAGGACTTAGGCTTCAAAGTCATGAGCCAAGCCTTGGCCCGTTCCTTCAATGTGTAGGGAAAAATCCTACACCTCAAATCATTCTCCGAAAGTCCCTGCAAGGGCAATGAATTAACAACTATGTAAAACTCTTTAATATGAGCCAATGGATCCTTATTAGGCAAACCAAAGAATGAAGGAAACATAGAAAAATATGAAGATTTAAGTTCATAGTTCCTTGCTGCCTGTGACAGTACTACGCATGAAGGTGAATCAGGGATTATTGGTTGAGCATAGAACTCCAAAGCATGGGTTGCAGCCTCAGCCATCTTTTCTTCAATTTCTTCTTCAAACTCTTCTGACTCTCCTGAATGAATTGAGACAGAAGTCTTATCCTTGATGATTTCTTGAAATGCTCTTTTAGCTACAATTTTTGTAGTAAGATTTCCTCTTGTTTCCCTGGATTTCCTTATCGCTGCTGCAACGGAGTCTAGCAAAGGCGTACTGGACATTCAAAACCTGACACACAAATATATGAATAACTCAAGCTGTAAACAAACTAAAACAGAAAACAGATTATAGGGCTAAGTTGGTAACCAATTGCAAAGGACTTAAATCAGTCCCCGGCAACGGCGCCAAAATTGTTGATTTATCCTAGCTTATACACTACTATTGTAGTAATGGTAATGCACAAGTAAGGGTGTCGAACCACAGAGACTGATTAGGCTTCACAATTACCTCTAAATAACCCTATACTGACTCAATTAACTAGTGGAATTAAAAGAACTGAAAATAAAACAGAATTGTGTTTTGATTTGTGATATGTAAGGACGTTAAACTGAAATTAAAACTTTAAGTAAATGAAGATAGATAGAAAAGACTGAGAAAAGTATGGAGATGGAAGCTAGGGTCTTGACTTCACCTATGTAACCTTGATTCTATGAATACAGTGACTAAAGTACCTGATCTTCCAAACCTGCTCTAAGGATCGTTTTCACTTAAGTAAGATAGGCCATGGCATGTGGAACACTATCTAGTCCTTCTAATTGCAACCTAAGTATGGCATGTACTTTAGATTACTCCTAGAAAGCCTTTAAGTATGAGAAAAGAAATAAATATGACCAAACAGATTTAGTGCATGGCATGTACTCACTAACCCTATTCTTTCATTCATAAATCAATTAAACTTAGGCATGGCATGTGCTCTAAATCTAACTAGGCATATGGAACCCTAATGGTGATCAAGAACTAGAATCACATATGAATCAATAATTAAAATGAATGAAACAAAGAAGAGTTTTCAGAAATCAGAATACTTCAATCATAACATAGACTGAGTTTACATGGTTACATCAAGAACCCTAGATGAGAAATTAGCTACACATGTATCTAATCAACATAAAAGCATTAATTAAAGACATGGATGCAGCAAACTCTAAGTAGAAGGCAGTTTTCTTCTCCAGTACTGAAAAGGGCTTCTTCTTCACACACAAAGATGATGGATGACGAATTTGATGAAGGAATTTTGGAGCTTTTATGATGAGAGATTGAGGTACATGGGAAAGAGATGCAAAAGGATGGAAGAGGGGAGATGGTTATGGAATTCTTGAGGTTTTCTCACTGGAAGAGAAGGGGAATGAAAAAAAAGAGCTGATCTGATTTCTTTGTTGTGTGGAGGCTTTCTTATTTTGAGAGTGAAGAGGGCTTAAATAGGCAAGAAAGCATGAGGGCAAATAAGGAAAGACATGTAATCTGCTACTAGTCATGTGAATAGTATCAGGCGTGCATAGTGATTTTTGAATAGTGTCAGGCGTGCATAGTGATTTCTGAATAGTGTCTGGTCTGCATAGTGATTTCTAAATAGTGTCTAGCCTGCATAGTGATTCCTGAATAGTGTCTGGCCTGCATAGTGATTCTTGAATAGTGACAGCTTTTTGTTTTCCACATTATTTTTCCTTGCTCCATAAGTAAGCTCTTTCAACTCCGAATTTCCTCCTTTTACACCGAAAACATTCTAATTCGACATAATGTCCAATCCTGCACAACTCTCACAAAAATTATCATTTTCTCCTATGTGATGAAAGATATTAGTAGTACATCAAAGATAATAATGCATGGAAAATGCATAAAATATGAGCTAACAGATCTGTTCTAGGGTCTTGGTATTGATGTTATAGGGTCCTTAAGTAACCCTCAGGTATAAAAATACAGGTTTTAGAGATCGTTGAGCAGCAAGGACCGAGTGTGAGTGGGCTGTTTGATTTATAAAAGGCTTGCATGCATAAACTGTTTTACTATTTCCACTTATGATTTCGATGAGTCTTATGAACTGTTTATATATGTTATCACAATGTTTTGGGCATGAGACCCGTCTGGATTATATGTGGATTTTGTTTGGGATGTCCGGGGGACATAGGGTAAACTATACTGTTATTGTACTGTACTTTCCTACCTGTGTATATTGTCTCCTCCAGGGAGGGTCGTTGGCCTGGGTGGACCCTGGAGTAGTCACGGGGCTCTGACTGAGTGGAGTTGACCCCCGTTGGGCTGCTTACTCTCAGGAAGGCATGTTCGTATACCTCGGGCAGTGACCGGGATACCGGGAGATGATGTACCTAGAGAGTCTCGGGTGTGAGACCCTGAGTGGCAACGCGTAGCCTTAGAACCGTGACATCATTTGGGTTGGGTTTTACAGTGCGCTGATATGTTAGTTTCACCTTTCGATTATTATTGTGGTTTATTTGTTAAGATTTCATTATTATATTATATTTTCACTGCATGCAAGATTTGGAAAACGGAGGGGTAAAACCTTATAATTATTTTATTATTAAATTGATTTCTAAACTGTTGTTTTTGGCCCACTCACCCTTGTTTTACTGACCCCTCCAGACCCTGACACGGAAATTGAGGAGGAGGACCCGGAGGAGGAGGCAGAGGTTTAGTTTGCCTAGCTGTGCACCTGTACACCCACTTGTGGGTAGGTTGAGCACCGAATAAATGTACTCTGACTATTGTGCTCACATGTTGTATTTTACTTTCCCTTGTCTGACAGTATCACTTTAAACACTGTGGTTGTACGTTATCTATCTATTTAAGTCTTCGGTTTTTATTTAAGGGTAATTTTGGTATGTTTAGAGTCATTGTCAGACGGGAGCGGGTCACGTCCCCGGGTGGTCCCAGTGGGATTGGGACGGGTCCTGTCAGCTTGGTATCAGAGCATTAGGATTAGTAGTCAGAGTACTAGGTTAGCGGTTTGTACTTTGTACATGGTCGCTTTCGATGTCTTTTAACCTGTTTGCCCCTTAACAGTTGGATATGCCTCCCCGACGTGAACCTCGTGCACGTGTTGACGAGGGCAATGGAGGAAATGGAGACACTGCGAGCATTGAGCGGGCCCAGCGCCTGGGTGCTACGCATTTCAGTGGGGGAACCGCCCCCGAGGAAGCACACCAGTGGATTGACCGCTGGGAGAGGATTTTCGAGGTCATGCACTGTCCACCGGAGGAGCGTGTCGTACTGGCGACCTTCCTACTGGATGGGAGCGCCTATCGATGGTGGCGAAACCTTGTCCTGGCCGGCTGGACCGTTTACACCATTCCATGGGAGACCTTTCGAGAGCGGTTTCTCAACCAGTTCTATCCACGGTCGTTCCGCAACGCCTGTGAGGCGAAGTTTCTGCAACTCCGGCAGAGAGATCAGACTGTAGCAGAGTACGAGGAGACCTTCCTGATGTTGTCTCGCTTTGCTGAGAACTTCGTGATCACCGAGGAGGATCGATGTCGCAGATTTGAGTGGGGCCTGCGACCTGAGATCCAGGCGATGGTGACTGCAACGCCCTTTGCTTCCATGAGGGATCTGACTGATGCGGCGACCAGGGTTGAGATGACAGGACCCGCCCCGATCCCACAGGGACCACAAGGGGACGTGCCCTGCTCCCGTCTGACACCCAAAAATTCATACCAATTTTAACCTCAAACATTTAAATGCATAAAAAAAACCAAATTAAAGTCATACATCACATCCAAATTAAACGAATGTCAGACAAGGGATGAAATCCAAAATTACAAGTTGCGAGCACGACTCTAAAGTAAACTTGCGGGTACACCACCCAACAGGGGTTCAGGTACGCAGAAGTAGATCTATGCCTCAGCCTCAGGTTCCTCCTCTACCTCAGTATCACGACCTGGAGGGGTTACCAAAAACATTAAGGGTGAGTGGACCGAACTCAAGTTTATAAAACCATTTGATAAGTAAAACATATAATTTACCCCTCTGTTTTCCAAACATGCATGCATCATTGTTTAAAATCATAAACCATATAATATGAACCATAAGGCATGTAATAAAACCATAAGTATAATTTTAGTTGCTGCACTATACACTCCAATCCCGGCATCCCTGATGTCTGACGTCCCTGACGTCAATAAGGTCACAATCACAAGGCTACGCGTGCCACTCGGGTCTCAATTTCCGAGTTCAATCCCCGAACCCCGTTCGGGTACAGCATCCCCGATGCTTAGCGTCATAGACGCTGGACGTTCTAGACGTCTGTGACCTCTCCGGGGTACCTCATCCGGAGGAGACAATATAATATGGAAGGACCTATTTAGTGCAGTACCAAATACATTTTATTGATATCCACATGCAAGACATATATATACCTAGATAAAATCTGAATCAATCATTAAGTTTCATCAAACGGGTCTCAAGCCCAAATACCGTGAAACGTGCCATAACCATATTTTCCATATCATCAAAACCATCATTGTTTTTAGCATGTGAATAAGTATAATAAACCAGAAAACATTTATGCACGCAAGGGTTTAAGAAAATGGCCCACTCACAGTACAGTCCTGCTGAAACCGAGCGTTTACCCTCGATCTGGTACAATTACAAAATTCCTGTCACATCCAAAGTATACGTAAGGGTAAATACAAACCCCTAACATTTAACCATGAAACCCTAGACCGAAACTGGTCCGGATAAGCCGCCTGAACGCGCTTTCCAAGGCAATAACTCTCATTTTGACCAACTTAATGATCTCCGATCGACCCGAAACCACCGCCATTGGATCCGGATCGTCGAAACCTAAAGGATGGTGGTGGTCCCACCAAAATTACTGTTCACACGCGCCCCCACGCGCCTGGTCAACCCTCTGGTCAACTGTGCTACAGTACTGCTGACGTCAGCATGACGTCACTGCTGACGTCAGCATGACGTCATCACTGACAGTGTCAGAGGACACGTGTCAGCAGTCCATTGGTCCCTGGCCTGACTGAATTCTGACATGATGACATCATCATGACGTCACTACTGACGTCAGCATGATGACGTCATCAGCTACAGTAACCGGGTCTGAGAACCGGGTCATCGCAGACCCACGGTTCGACCCGATCAGTTCTCATCAACCCGACCACCATTTCTGATGGGATTTGTTCCTATGAACTCGTCACAATGTGTTCTATGGTTCTGTGGACTCAAAACTAGTTTCTAGGTTCAAAAATCTACCTGAAAATCGACAGGAAACCGGCTGCCGGCTCTGGTTCGTCTTCTCCGGCGAGTCGTCAAGCTTCCAGCCGCGAACCTTGGTTTAAATTGGTCGTCTGGGTCCCTTAAGTGTGTCTTAGAAGCAACCAAACAAATTCAACGTCAAAAACGGTCGTTTCGAAGAAGGGAAGAAAATCGGGTCTCTCGGGTTTTTCAACCTACCGCCGCCGTGTCACCGCCGTACGTCGTCCAGTCCAGCTCTGGGTCGTCCTGCCGTCACAGTGAACCCAACCGTACGTTGGTTCGAGTCCCAGAGTGAAGGTTTGGATGGTTTGGTGACTTGGGCTGTTCGGGTTTCCTTCTCGGGTCTGGGAGGATTTCCGGCCGTGCAGGTGGCTGTGGGGTGGTGGCTGGCGCCTGAGGGTGGCAGTTGGCCGCCTGGTGTTGCCGTGAGTGTGAGGTTGAGAGGTGAGGTGCTGAAGTGTTTGTTCGAAGGGGTAGCCGTGCTCACGGTTTGAGAGAATGAAATGTGAGAGTGAAAAATCTGAGAATTATTAAACAGATGGCTGGATGGAATGAAGGGCTGAGATTCAATCTCAGCATAGGATCAATGGTGAGGATTTAAGGAAAATAAAACAATAAACTAACCTATTGGCCAACACAGATCCTTAATTTGGGGAATGTAGGGGATGAGTGACACTTGTCACTCATCCAAGGGTCCAGATTGAGTTGATTAAAATAATCAGATCCCATAATAAAATATTATTTTAATCCGGTTCTCGGTTGGTTTGGTTAAATGCGAAATACTTCCGTGACCATAACTTCCTCGTACGAAGTCCGATTTCGGCGTGCCGCCTGTCTACGGACTCAAGACGTCGAGACCTACCCAACGGTCCTTGAGTCAACTGAAAATTATTTTCCAAGAGAAAAGTCAACATTTCCACCCCCAAATGTCCAAATTACGGTAATGCCCCTGAACTTCCGATAGTCATAACTTTTTCCCTGATCGTCCGAAATGGACGTGCCGCCTGTCTATGAACTCGTGACGTCCCGAACTACGTCACGGTCATAGGTCAAAGTTGATTTAATTTATAAATCAAAAATTCAACAATTGGCCATACCCAACGCAAGGGTAAAAGCGTCAATTCAAACATAAATTTACAATATTAAAATCCTCGAATTTCCGGGGTGTTACAACCTTCCCCCCTTAAGAAATTTCGTCCCGAAATTTCAAAGAAACAAGTAAGGAAATTGTTCTTGCATCTGAGCCTCAGGCTCCCATGTGGCTTCTTCCACATTCTGGTTTCTCCAGAGAATCTTCACGAGAGGAATCGTCTTCCGTCGTAGTACCTTGTCTTTCCGATCCAAGATCTGTACTGGTTGTTCTGCGAAGCTCAAATCCTCCCGTAGTTCGACAGGTTGTTCCCCAAGTACATGCGAAGCATCATGTACGTACTTCCGCAGCATCGATATGTGGAAAACATCGTGAACTCTAGAAAGTTCTGGAGGTAGCGCCAATCTGTAAGCAACCTTGCCAATCCTCTCCACGATCTCATACGGTCCGATAAAACGCGGACTCAGTTTCCCCCATCGGCCAAAACGGATAATCCCTTTCCACGGAGATAACTTTAGGAAGACAAAATCTCCTACCTCAAATTCCAAGTCTCGAATCCGTCGATCAGCATAACTCTTTTGGCGATCCTGTGCCGCCTTCATTCTCTCCTTGATAACTCGAACAGTTTCCAGGGTTAAGTCCATCAATTCCGGCCCTACAGCCACTCGCTCTCCTATCTCCGTCCAGCAGATAGGTGTCCTGCACTGTCGACCATACAGTGCCTCATATGGTGCCATTCCGATGCTTGCCTGATAGCTGTTGTTGTAAGCGAATTCCATCAATGGAAAATGAGTATCCCAAGAGTCCTGAAACTGTAGTACACATGACCTCATCATGTCCTCCAGAGTCTGAATAGTTCTTTCAGACTGTCCATCGGTCTGAGGATGGAAAGCAGTACTGAAACGTAGGGTTGTTCCCAGAGTAGCTTGCAAACTCCGCCAGAACCTGGAAGTGAAACGCGGATCACGATCGGACACGATCGATTCCGGTGTACCATGCAATCGTATGATTTCCTTCACAAACAACTGAGCCAATCGGTTAGGTTTATAAGTCTCCTGAACGGGCAGAAAATGGGCTGACTTGGTTAACCGGTCCACGATCACCTATACTCCGTCAACTCCACTCTGAGTCCTCGGTAACTTAAAGACGAAGTCCATGGTGATGTGATCCCACTTCCACTCGGGAATTGGAAGTGGCTGCATAGCCCCATAAGGTCTCTGCCGTTCCGCCTTAACCTGCTGACAGGTTAAGCATTTGCTCACGAATTCAGCAATATCCTTCTTCATTCCTGGCCACCAGTAATGGTTCCGGAGGGTACGGTACATCTTTGTACCTCCCGGATGCATAGCATAAGCCGAACTATGGGCCTCCTCAAGAATCTCGGCCCGTAACTCTGCCACTGCAGGTACACACAAACGGCCCATCTTCACAAGTGCTCTATCGTCCCGGATGGTAAAATCCTGTCTCCCATCCGCATCGACCTCAATTCTGTAAATACAGAGTATCGGATCCTGAAGTTGTGCCTCAATGATCCGATCAATCAGTACTGGTCGTACATGGAAGCTGGCCAACAAAGCTCCATGCTCGTCCGTACCCAAAATAACTCCCGCCTTCCGGAGTTCCACCAGTAAGGGAAGATACACCATCCCCAGGTGTGCAACTGATCCCGCTGATTTTCTACTGAGTGCATCCGCCACCACATTGGCCTTACCCGGATGGTACTCGATCGTACAGTCATAGTCCTTCAGCAGTTCCAACCATCTCCGTTGTCTCATGTTAAGCTCCTTTTGAGTGAATAAGTACTTAAGACTCTGGTGGTCGGTGTATATCCGATACGTTGCGCCGAATAGATAATGTCTCCAGATCTTTAGAGCATGAACCACCGCCGCCAACTCCAAATCATGGGTATGGTAGTTCAACTCATGAGTCTTCAGCTGCCGGGATGCATAGGCGATAACCTTGCCAGTCTGCATCAACACGCAGCCCAGACCTTGCAGCGATGCATCACTGAAGACCACAAACTCTCCACTGTCATCCGGCAATGCAAGGACAGGCGCAGTGGTCAATCGATCTTTCAACTCTTGAAAGCTCCGATCGCACTGCTCGTCCCAGATAAACTTTACTCCCTTCCGAGTCAAACGAGTCAATGGTGCAGCAATTTTGGAGAAACCCTCCATGAATCTCCGATAGTAACCTGCTAATCCGACGAAACTCCGCACCTCGGTCACTGTTGTCGGTCTAGCCCAGTTGGTCACCGCTTCTGTTTTCTAGGGATCCACGCAAATCCCATCCGTCGATATCACGTGTCCCAGAAAACCAATACTGCTCAGCCAAAACTGACACTTGCTCAGCTTGGCGTACAACTGTTCTTGTCTCAGTCTCTCCAAGACCAACCGTAGATGTTCTTCATGTGCACGGGCACTCCTCGAGTACACCAAAATATCGTCGATGAACACAATCACGAACTTATCCAGGTAGGGTCTGAAGACCCGGTTCATCAAATCCATGAATGCTGCTGGAGCATTCGTCAACCCAAAAGGCATAACCAGGAACTCGTAGTGTCCATAACGGGTTCGAAAAGCAGTTTTCGGAATATCCTCCTCCGAAATCCTTAGTTGGTGATACCCAGACCGCAAATCAATTTTCGAGAAGCACTGAGCTCCCCACAACTAGTCAAAAAGGTCATCGATCCTGGGTAGAGGATACTGGTTCCTCAGTGTCACCTTGTTGAGTTGCCGATAGTCAATGCACAAACGGAGACTTCCTTCCTTCTTCTTCACGAACAACACCGGTGCTCCCCACGGTGAAGTACTCGGTCGAACATATCCCAAATCCACCAGCTCTTGCAATTGAGCCTTGAGTTCTCGTAACTCAGCCGGCGCCATCCGGTATGGTGCCTGGGATATAGGTCAGGTACCAGGGAGTAGTTCAATTGTAAATTCGATCTCCCGCGATGGTGGCAATCCAGGTAAGTCTTCCGGGAATACATCCGGAAACTCACATACCAACGGTATCTCGTCGATACCCGGAGTATCAACCTGCTCCGACATGACATGCGCCAGATAACCCTGGCATCCCTTCCGTAGAAGTTTGGTAGCAGTAAGTGAAGAAATCACTTCAGGAGGCGAACCATCACGTTCCCCCTGAAAGATAACCTCCGGCAAACCCGGGCTCCGCAAAATCACTTGCTTGCTACAGCAGTCGATGAGCGATCCGTGCTCCGACAGCCAATCCATCCCTAGGATTATATCGACGTCGTGGATATCCAGAATAATTAAGTCTGCTGGGAAATCCACATCTTCAATTCTTACCGGGCACCTCCGAATCACCTGATTCACAAGGTACACGATACCCATCGGGGTGCCAACACCCATTTCGCAATCTAAAGCTGATACCACACAATCAAGCATACCAGCACAACTCTTCGAAATAAAAGAATGTGTAGCCCCCGCATCCATCAATACACGTACAAGAAGGTTAAAGATATGTAGTGTACCTGTGACCACGCCTGGGGCAGTCCTCGCCTGCTGCTGGGTCATTGCAAACACTTGGGCCCTCGGCCCTCCGTTCCGTCCGCGCCCGCGCGCGCCACGCCCAGCACCACGGTCACCTCCCTGACCGCGACCTCCATTAGTGTGGGAATCCGTGCTCTGCACCACACTAGAGCCCCCAGCGTCGTTGTTCTTGGACAACTGCGGCAATCACTGGCATAGTGGCCCTCCTCTCCGCAAGCAAAACAGGTTACAGACCTCGGCCAGTTTGAATGCCCACCAGAAGCACCGCTCCCAGATGAACGCTGCCCAGAGTTATATCCAGATCCTCTGCCCTGAGAGCCTCCACGTCGACCTGACCAGCCACGACCCTTGAAGGATGAGGGTGCTCCCCTGTATTTCCCTCCCTTGTTGTTCATCTGGCCTGATGGCCCACGATGTGGGCGATCCTGACGTCGCCCCTCGCCCGAAGGCTGTCGTGTCTGGTGTGCCGCCAGACTGGCCTCGACATGCACCGCAGCGTCGACCATATCTCTCAGTGAAGTATGAGTAGCAGCAGTCACACTTGCCCGGATATCCCCTCGGAGTCCAAGCTCGAGCCTCTGGCATTTGTCCTCCTCCGTGCTCACGAATGATGCAGCGAACCGGGACAGTTTCCCGAAAGTTTGCTCGTAGTCCGCAACGGACATATCCCCCTGCTCCAGCCGCAGGAACTCAGTCTCCCGTGCCGCGCGGAACGACCGCGGGTAGTACTGGTCCAGAAATCGGGAACGGAAAACTTCCCAAGTAGTGGTAGGGACCAACCATCCAGACATTTCAAGTCCTTGCCACCACTGGTAGGCTCCTCCTTCCAGTAAGAAGGCCGCCAAGGTTACTCGTTCGCCCGGAGGGCAGTGCATCACCGAGAAGATCCTCTCCCACTTGGTGATCCAATCATGAGCATCCTCGGGGTTCGATCCCCCGCAGAAAGGAGTGGCTCCTAGACGTTGAGCCCTTTCAATGCTCGCGCATTCCATCTCCCTTTCCAAATCCTCGTCCGTTCGTGTATGAGGAATTCTCCTAGGAGGCATAACCAACTGTCAAGAGGCATAGATCAGATAACAATACTCTTAAAAGTCGAAAAGTAACTATGCTGACCAAAACCTAGTACTGACCACAACCTAGTGCTCTGATACCAAGCTGACAGGACCCGCCCCGATCCCACAGGGACCACAAGGGGACGTGCCCTGCTCCCGTCTGACACCCAAAAATTCATACCAATTTTAACCTCAAACATTTAAATGCATAAAAAAAACCAAATTAAAGTCATACATCAAATCCAAATTAAACGAATGTCAGACAAGGGATGAAATCCAAAATTACAAGTTGCGAGCACGACTCTAAAGTAAACCTGCGGGTACACCACCCAACAGGGGTTCAGGTACGCAGAAGTAGATCTATGCCTCAGCCTCAGGTTCCTCCTCTACCTCAGTATCACGACCTGGAGGGGTTACCAAAAACATTAAGGGTGAGTGGACCGAACTCAAGTTTATAAAACCATTTGATAAGTAAAACATATAATTTACCCCTCTGTTTTCCAAACATGCATGCATCATTGTTTAAAATCATAAACCATATAATATGAACCATAAGGCATGTAATAAAACCATAAGTATAATTTTAGTTGCTGCACTATACACTCCAATCCCGGCATCCCTGATGTCTGACGTCCCTGACGTCAATAAGGTCACAATCACAAGGCTACGCGTGCCACTCGGGTCTCAATTTCCGAGTTCAATCCCCGAACCCCGTTCGGGTACAGCATCCCCGATGCTTAGCGTCATAGACGCTGGACGTTCTAGACGTCCGTGACCTCTCCGGGGTACCTCATCCGGAGGAGACAATATAATATGGAAGGACCTATTTAGTGCAGTACCAAATACATTTTATTGATATCCACATGCAAGACATATATATACCTAGATAAAATCTGAATCAATCATTAAGTTTCATCAAACGGGTCTCAAGCCCAAATACCGTGAAACGTGCCATAACCATATTTTCCATATCATCAAAACCATCATTGTTTTTAGCATGTGAATAAGTATAATAAACCAGAAAACATTTATGCACGCAAGGGTTTAAGAAAATGGCCCACTCACAGTACAGTCCTGCTGAAACCGAGCGTTTACCCTCGATCTGGTACAATTACAAAATTCCTGTCACATCCAAAGTATACGTAAGGGTAAATACAAACCCCTAACATTTAACCATGAAACCCTAGACCGAAACTGGTCCGGATAAGCCGCCTGAACGCGCTTTCCAAGGCAATAACTCTCATTTTGACCAACTTAATGATCTCCGATCGACCCGAAACCACCGCCATTGGATCCGGATCGTCGAAACCTAAAGGATGGTGGTGGTCCCACCAAAATTACTGTTCACACGCGCCCCCACGCGCCTGGTCAACCCTCTGGTCAACTGTGCTACAGTACTGCTGACGTCAGCATGACGTCACTGCTGACGTCAGCATGACGTCATCACTGACAGTGTCAGAGGACACGTGTCAGCAGTCCATTGGTCCCTGGCCTGACTGAATTCTGACATGATGACGTCATCATGACGTCACTACTGACGTCAGCATGATGACGTCATCAGCTACAGTAACCGGGTCTGAGAACCGGGTCATCGCAGACCCACGGTTCGACCCGATCAGTTCTCATCAACCCGACCACCATTTCTGATGGGATTTGTTCCTATGAACTCGTCACAATGTGTTCTATGGTTCTGTGGACTCAAAACTAGTTTCTAGGTTCAAAAATCTACCTGAAAATCGACAGGAAACCGGCTGCCGGCTCTGGTTCGTCTTCTCCGGCGAGTCGTCAAGCTTCCAGCCGCGAACCTTGGTTTAAATTGGTCGTCTGGGTCCCTTAAGTGTGTCTTAGAAGCAACCAAACAAATTCAACGTCAAAAACGGTCGTTTCGAAGAAGGGAAGAAAATCGGGTCTCTCGGGTTTTTCAACCTACCGCCGCCGTGTCACCGCCGTACGTCGTCCAGTCCAGCTCTGGGTCGTCCTGCCGTCATAGTGAACCCAACCGTACGTTGGTTCGAGTCCCAGAGTGAAGGTTTGGATGGTTTGGTGACTTGGGCTGTTCGGGTTTCCTTCTCGGGTCTGGGAGGATTTCCGGCCGTGCAGGTGGCTGTGGGGTGGTGGCCGGCGCCTGAGGGTGGCAGTTGGCCGCCTGGTGTTGCCGTGAGTGTGAGGTTGAGAGGTGAGGTGCTGAAGTGTTTGTTCGAAGGGGTAGCCGTGCTCACGGTTTGAGAGAATGAAATGTGAGAGTGAAAAATCTGAGAATTATTAAACAGATGGATGGATGGAATGAAGGGCTGAGATTCAATCTCAGCATAGGATCAATGGTGAGGATTTAAGGAAAATAAAACAATAAACTAACCTATTGGCCAACACAGATCCTTAATTTGGGGAATGTAGGGGATGAGTGACACTTGTCACTCATCCAAGGGTCCAGATTGAGTTGATTAAAATAATCAGATCCCATAATAAAATATTATTTTAATCCGGTTCTCGGTTGGTTCGGTTAAATGCGAAATACTTCCGTGACCATAACTTCCTCGTACGAAGTCCGATTTCGGCGTGCCGCCTGTCTACGGACTCAGGACGTCGAGACCTACCCAACGGTCCTTGAGTCAACTGAAAATTATTTTCCAAGAGAAAAGTCAACATTTCCACCCCCAAATGTCCAAATTACGGTAATGCCCCTGAACTTCCGATAGTCATAACTTTTTCCCTGATCGTCCGAAATGGACGTGCCGCCTGTCTATGAACTCGTGACGTCCCGAACTACGTCACAGTCATAGGTCAAAGTTGATTTAATTTATAAATCAAAAAGTCAAGAATTGGCCATACCCAACGCAAGGGTAAAAGCGTCAATTCAAACATAAATTTACAATATTAAAATCCTCGAATTTCCGGGGTGTTACATGAGAACAGTATCCTGGCACGTCAGCGAGCTGAGGGGGAAACACGGCGACGTGATCGTCCACACTTGGGATTCTCGGGCCGTCGTGGCTCAAAGGGAGGACATTCTGGTGGATCTTCTTCTTCTGGCAGCCGAGGACGTTCTGGTCAGTTCAGGAGTCCTCAGCGGTCTGGACAGCGTTCTGGAGCTTGGCAGCAGCCGTACTCACCGATGAGCATCTCACTGGGAGGATACTCGGGTCGACCTAGGGAGGTCACTTGCTTCGCTTGTGGTGAGCTGGGGCACTATGCTTCTGAGTGTCCACTGATTCGGGGCAGTACTACGCCAGCACAGAGCTCAGCATCTCAGACTGACAGCAGCCGGACACGCGGTGTTGTGCGTGGCCATGATCGAGGAGCTAGAGGACGGGGACGACCTGCAGAGTCTATGGCTCGTGTCCATGCTGTTACCCAGCAGCAGGCCAGATCCATTCCGGGAGTGTTGACAGGTACTGTACATATTTATGGCATGGTTGTTCGTGCATTGATGGATTCGGGGGCAACTCATTCTTTTATTTCACCTGGTTGTGCGAGTCTGTTGGGCCGTGAGGTGACCGCACTTGAGCACGAGATGGGAGTGGGGACACCGATGGGTGTGACCTACCAAGTGAACCAGGAGATACGAGCTTGTCCTGTGGAGATTGAGGGAGTCAAATTTCCAGCAGATTTGATTCTTATGAATGTGCACGACTTTGATGTGATACTTGGAGTTGATTGGTTGTCGAGGTACAATTCGCTCATCGACTGTAGTAACATGCGGTTGACTTTGAGAGGTTCGGGATTACCGGAAGTGATATTTCAGGGGGAGTGTGGAGACGCATCACCCAAGGTAATATCTGCACCCACAGCTACAAAACTTTTACAGAAGGGGTGTCAGGGTTATCTTGCTTATGTGGTAGAATCTACAGATGAATCTTTGAGTATTGAGGATATTCCGATTGTGCGGGAATTTCCTGATGTCTTTCCAGGGGATTTACCTGGATTACCACCACCCAGGGAGATCGACTTTACGATCGAGTTACTCCCCGGGACTCGACCGATTTCACAAGCACCGTATCGTATGGCACCGGCAGAGCTACGGGAATTGAAAATCCAATTACAGGAACTGGTGGATCTAGGGTTTATCCGACCCAGTACATCACCATGGGGAGCGCCGGTCTTATTTGTGAAAAAGAAGGAGGGTAGTTTGCGGTTGTGTGTGGATTATAGGCAGTTGAACAAGGCTACGGTAAGGAATCAGTATCCCTTACCCAGGATCGATGATTTGTTCGATCAGTTACGAGGAGCACGATATTTCTCCAAGATAGATATGAGGTCGGGGTACCATCAACTGAGAATAGCCGAGGGGGATGTTCAGAAAACAGCTTTCCAAACGAGGTATGGGCATTATGAGTTCTTGGTGATGCCCTTTGGACTGACGAATGCACCAGCTGCATTCATGGACTTGATGAATCGGGTTTTTCGAGCATACTTGGATAAATTTGTGATCGTGTTTATCGACGACATCTTGGTGTATTCCAAGAGTGTCAGGGCTCATGAGGAGCACTTACGAATGGTATTGGGTAAACTACGACAGGAGCAGCTGTATGCTAAGTTAACCAAGTGTCAATTCTGGCTAAATAGTGTTGGATTCTTGGGTCACATTATATCACCCGAGGGGATAAGTGTGGATCCTCAGAAAACGGAGGCTGTGACAAATTGGCCAAGACCGACCACCGTGACGGAGGTGCGAAGTTTTGTTGGGTTAGCAGGCTACTATCGGAGATTCATGGAGGGTTTCTCCCAGATTGCCGCACCATTGACTCGGTTAACCCGGAAAGGGGTGAAGTTTGTGTGGGATGACCAGTGTGAACAGAGTTTCCAGGAATTAAAGTTCCGATTAACCACTGCACCTGTCCTTGCATTACCAGACAGCAATGGAGAGTTCGTGGTATATAGTGATGCATCGCTGCAGGGTTTGGGTTGTGTATTGATGCAGAATGGAAAAGTGATTGCTTACGCATCCCGGCAGCTGAAGACGCACGAGTTGAACTACCCTACTCATGATTTGGAATTGGCAGCGGTGGTTCATGCTCTAAAGATCTGGAGACATCATTTGTTCGGTGTGACATGCCGAATATTCACCGATCACCAGAGTCTTAAACATTTGTTCACTTAGAAGGAACTCAACATGAGACAGCGGAGATGGTTGGAATTGTTGAAGGATTATGATTGTATCGAGTACCATCCTGGAAAGGCAAATGTTGTGGCCGATGCACTTAGTAGGAAGTCGTCGGGATCAGTTGCGCACTTGAGTTTGGTATACCTTCCTTTGCTAGTGGAACTTCGGAAGAGCGGAGTTATGTTAGGGATGGACGATCAGGGAGCCTTGTTGGCTAGCTTTCATGTGCGACCCGTGTTGGTCGACAGGATCATCGAGGCTCAACTACAGGACCAGATACTCTGTGACTACAGAAACGAGGTTGAATCCGGACAGAGACAAGATTTCTCTATCCGGGGCGATGGAGCGTTAGTGAAGCTTGGGAGATTGTGTGTACCTGCGGTACTAGAGTTGAGGAGAGAGATTTTAGACGAGGCCCACAGTTCGGCCTATGCTATGCATCCAGGAGGGACAAAGATGTACCGTACCCTCCGGGACTATTATTGGTGGCCAGGGATGAAGAGGGAGATAGCTAAGTTTGTCAGCAAATGTTTGATCTGTCAGCAGGTCAAGGCAGAACGGCAGCGTCCGTATGGGGCTATGCAGCCACTTCCAATTTCGCAATGGAAGTGGGATCATATTACAATGGACTTTGTCTTCAAGTTACCAAAGACAAGAAGTGGAGTTGATGGGGTCTGGGTAATAGTGGACCGGTTGACTAAATCAGCGCATTTTCTGCCTGTACGTGAGACGTACAAGCTCAACCGTTTGGCCCAGCTATTCATTAATGAGATCATCTGACTACACGGTACCCCAGAGTCGATCGTGTCGGATCGGGATCCGCGTTTCACATCTAGGTTTTGGAGGAGTCTACAGACTAGTTTGGGTACGAAATTACACTTCAGTACGACATTCCACCCACAGACCGACGGACAGTCTGAAAGGACAATACAAACTCTCGAGGACATGATGAGAGCCTGTGTGTTGCAATTCCAGGATTCGTGGGCTGATCGATTGCCATTGATGGATTTTGCCTACAATAATAGCTACCATGCGAGTATAGGGATGGCACCCTATGAGGCACTGTATGGTCGACTGCCAGAGCAACCACTGGAACTGATGTACTTCGGGATGACTCTAATTGGCCGAGAGCCAGTGGTTGCTCTGGCAGTACATGGCTTTCCTTCCTACCTTCGGAGCTTTCCCGAGTACATGACGTACTTCGGGATGACTCTCATGCACTGCCAGAGCAACCACTGGAACTGATGACAGATTTGAGTTTCGAGGAACGGCCAGTGCAGATTCTGGATAGGAAGGAAAAGGTCTTAAGGAACAAGACGATTTCTTTGGTTAAGGTGCTATGGCGGAACCACGAGGTGGAGGAAGCGACATGGGAACCCGAGGAATTGATGAGAGGGCAGTACCCACACTTGTTTGAGTAAATTTCGAGGACGAAATTTATGTAAGGTGGGTAGGTTGTAACGAACCGAACCGAGAATAATAATATTCTAATGTAAAAAGACTATTTTGCCCCTGAAGGGGGGAAACTTTGAATTTTGACCCGGGAAACAATTTGGACTTTGACCCATGACTATGACGTAGGTCGGGACGTCACGAATCCGTAGACAGGCGGCACGCCGAAATCGGAGTTCGTATGAAGAAGTTATGGTCAAGGAAGCGTTTTAGCGGAATTTACGAACCGAGAACAACGAAATAAAATAATAATTTATTATGGGAATCCGTGCCAACTAATATTTAAATCAAACCAGTGGATTGGTGACAAGTGTCACCCATCCAAGCCCATACTATTCCATTAAAGCAACCTTACACTATTTACCTATTTTATATTCATTTATTTTCCCTCCATTTAATCCTAGCCATTGGATTTTCTGCCCAAATGCATCTTAGCCCTCCATTTATTCTGATTTTTCTGCTTCATGCACGATCACTCCCTGTTTTCTCTCAAACACACACAAACACATTCAGCCCCCCCCCTAACCCGTGCTTCTCCTTCCATTTTCTCTCAAACCAGGCGATCGAACCAGCCACCCTCATCGCACCAGCCAACCACCAGCAGCACCACCATCATCTACTCATCATCACCGTGCATCACCGGCGACCACCAGCCCATTTCCCCGCCTGAAAATCCCGTCCAAAACTCAGACCCGAAACACAGAGGAATCGGGTCCAAGAAGCAAACCGTGACAGCCACACCACCTGGACGCAGGGGAAGCTCCAGTCTGTACCGTGAGGACCCCAGGAGCATAACTGGACGACGGCGCGGCCTGCGGCGGCGATACAGCGGCGGTAAGGTCGAAAACCCGAAAGCCCCGTTTTTCTTCCCTGTTTCGAACCAACCTGTTTTAATGCTAGGAAATCGATTGTTTGGTGATAGAAATGTCCTAGGGTGAGAGACGAGCTGTTTGGGACCAGTTTGGACGACTGAGACGGCGTGGATCGCCGGAGAAGACGATCGGACTTTGGCCGTGAGTTTCAGTGACGAACTGGTGAGTTTCTTCCCGTTTTCTTTTTATTTTGAGGTTGTAGAACCATAGAACAGACCTAGACGACCCTATAGGGATGAATCCCATCGAAAATGGTGGCCGGAATCGTACGGTGGAATCGGGTCAGGCCGTGGGTCGACGGCGACCCGGTTCCAGTCAAACGGGTCTGACCCGGTACTGTAGCATGATGACGTCATCATGCTGACGTCACTTCTGACGTCATGATGACGTCATCCTATCAGATATTGTCAGACCAGGGACCAATCAGAACATGCCACGTGTCACCTGACAAGTGTCAGTGATGACGTCATGCTAACGTCAGCATGACGTCACTGCTGACGTCAGCGGTACTGTAGCAGCGTTGACCCACGCGTTGACCAGGCGCATGGGGGCGCGTGTGAACAGTGATTTTGGTGGGGCCGGTACCATTTTCAAGGTTTCGACGATACGGATCCAATGGAGGTGGTTTCGTGTCGATCGGAGATCGTTATATTAGTCAAAATGGGGTTTGAAGCACCGGGAATAGTGCCCGGGATGCGATTTTGAGGCGGATCTGTTCTAGGGTCTTGGTATTGATGTTATAGGGTCCTTAAGTAACCCTCAGGTATAAAAATATAGGTTTTAGAGATCGTTGAGCAGCAAGGACCGAGTGTGAGTGGGCTGTTTGATTTATAAAAGGCTTGCATGCATAAACTGTTTTACTATTTCCACTTATGATTTCGATGAGTCTTATGAACTGTTTATATATGTTATCACAATGTTTTGGGCATGAGACCCGGTACTGTACTTTCCTACCTGTGTATATTGTCTCCTCCAGGGAGGGTCGTTGGCCTGGGTGGACCCTGCAGTAGTCACGGGGCTCTGACTGAGTGGAGTTGACCCCCGTTGGGCTGCTTACTCTCAGGAAGGCATGTTCGTATACCTCGGGCAGTGACCGGGATACCGGGAGATGATGTACCTAGAGAGTCTCGGGTGTGAGACCCTGAGTGGCAACGCGTAGCCTTAGAACCGTGACATCATTTGGGTTGGGTTTTACAGTGCACTGATATGTTAGTTTCACCTTTCGATTATTATTGTGGTTTATTTGTTAAGATTTCATTATAATATTATATTTTCACTGCATGCAAGATTTGGAAAACGGAGGGGTAAAACCTTATGATTATTTTATTATTAAATTGATTTCTAAACTGTTGTTTTTGGCCCACTCACCCTTGTTTTACTGACCCCTCCAGACCCTGACACGGAAATAGAGGAGGTGGACCCGGAGAAGGAGGCAGAGGTTTAGTTTGCCTAGTTGTGCACCTGTACACCCACTTGTGGGTAGGTTGAGCACCGAATAAATGTACTCTGACTATTGTGCTCACATGTTGTATTTTACTTTCCCTTGTCTGACAGTATCACTTTAAACACTGTGGTTGTACGTTATCTATCTATTTAAGTCTTCGGTTTTTATTTAAGGGTAATTTTGGTATGTTTAGAGTCATTGTCAGACGGGAGCGGGTCACGTCCCCGGGTGGTCCCAGTGGGATTGGGACGGGTCCTGTCAGGATATTTCCGACCTTTGCCCTCCCGGGCTATCAGAGTACGCCAGGATCCGGAGGAGGCATGTGATATCTCGGTCTCTGCTATAGTCCACATCGTATCACACCTGAAGGGTATTAAAAATAGAAAGACTGTGAGTGGACAAAAATAAAGAGTTTATAAAAATATTTCATCAAAAACCTTTATACCCTTCACTAAAAGGCATGCATGCATAGTAAAACCATTTATTCATATATGTTAAAACATCCATAATTAGGGTCTCAGCCCCAAATTCTGTAAATACAAGTCACCCAGGCTCCTGCCCAAACAATTTACAGAAAACCATAGTATAGTAAACATATGTGGGATCTCAGTCCAAATCCATTTATCATTATAAAATATAATTTCTCAAACTAATTGAAATCACGTTTATCCATTATATTCATATCCAGAACCTGTCACGGTAAAATAAAGCTACGCGCGTGCTAACCGGGGTCTCAAACCCAAGTCTCTCCAGGGTCCACCCAGGTCAATGTCCGTAGATCAATGACCCTCCCTGGAGGTAACGAACCATGCCCATCCTGTGAGTAAGGAACCCAACTGGGGGGGCGACTCCACTCAGTCAGTGCTCCGTGACTACTCTGGGGTCCACCCAGGCCAACGTCCCTCCCCGGAGGAGACAATCATATATAAAGGATGGAATATGAAAAACCTTTTGAATCATTCTTTAAACCTTTCATGGGTTCATGCCGGTTCCCATAAACCGTCATGACCCGTAAAATCCTTTCCAAGGGTTCATGCCGGTTCCTATAAATCGTCATGACCCGTAAAAACCATTTGTAATCCATAACTGGGCCCTAGGCCCGAATCCACATAGAAACTGGACCTCCGGTCCGAATCGTAAACCAACTGGGCCTCCGGCCCAATTCCATAAATCAAATGGACCTCAAGTCCGAGAGTTACCTTTTCAAATCCAAAATGATTTCATTAATCTATTTCCAAAACCATAAGAATGGAAAATCGGAGTAAAATCGGAAAACCTCAATTTACGTGCAAGCACGTAAATCGCCTCGAAATACGTGAAACCATATAATTCATAAGCATCCAAATCAACATCATAAAATCGTATGCATAATACATTTGGAAATCCAAAACCATTTCATTTAGACCAATAAACACTTACAGCCCCGTATAGGCACCGTATAGGGCCAAAACCTCGAAATACGTGCCTATACGTAACCACACATCCAAATGCACTCATGGCATCACAAACAAGTATTTAAAACATATAATAAACATTTATGCATGCACCAATTTAGAATACAAGGTTCACTCACAGACCGTCCGAAGCTGCGCCTCGATACGCGTGCCATAATCGTCTTCCTGGTCAATCACCATCACCGGGACTCCCAAACCTGTCTAAATTAATTTAGAGGGTTACTAACTACTTATATAACCCCTCATTAAAGCCCCGTAATTTTCCGGAATTTCTAACTATTTTTAAAATCGATCCTAAACCTTCCGATGCCTTGAAACATATCGAGACGGTGTCCGATCGACTCGAAACCAGTCCCAAAATGTTCGTTACATCGAATAGATGATTTCACATGTTGGAACCTTCCCCAAAATCTCCCCCACGCGCCGCCACGCGCCGCCTGAAGTGGCTGCGCGTGGGCTTCACGCGCTAGTGAACAGTTCATCTTCTTCCTTCGATCGAACCGGTCCGGCCGGTTCACTTTGTACAGCCGGTCCAGCTGGACCGGCGTGACCGGTCTGGCCTGGTTCCTCCCTCAAATTCGGTATGTTTTCCTCCATTTTGGTCCCTAAATTCCTATTTTCTCATTTCCTATCCATTCCAATTAACACAACTAACCAAAACCTCCTAAATCCTAACCAAAATTAAAGGGTCTCACGGCCCTGTTTTTCCCGACCACCCTCACGGCTGCCTCCGCCGTGAAGCACCCTCCAAATCCTCTTAAAACCTTCCTAGTGACTCCCTAATCATCTCCCAATCACCCAATACAGCCCATAATGCATAAATAAAAAAATGGAAGAAATGGGGTCTAACCGGGTAGTTTGGTTCGAGTCCATGGTCACCGTCCACGGCGGCGCCGTCCTGGCCGTCCACCATCATCCACTCTGTCCTTAGCTTACTCTCTGCCTCTCATCCATGATCATAGGGTCAAGGGTAAGGTTTTGGGGAGAAATGGGATCGGGTTCAATTGGGTAAACATGGAGAAATGGGTGCACGGTTATATGGATGGATGCATGTATATGGAATGGTAGCCAGTGGATGGGTGACACTTGTCACTCATCCATTGGTTGCTGAAAAGTAACTGGCCCCACTAAAAACAAACGGTCATCGTAAAACGTGTCATCATGAATAGTACCCTGAAACTTCCGTGAATCGTAACTTCGCCGTCGAACGTCTGAATTCGACGTGCCGCCTGTCTACGGATTCGTATCGTCGTTATCTACGTAACGGTGCTCGGCCCTTGGTCATCGGACATCCTGGTCAAAAAGTCAACATTTGACCCCTTTTATCCAAAATTACCAAAATGCCCCTAAACTTCCGAACGTCATAACTTCTTCCTCGAATGTCGGAATTGAACGTGCCACCTGTCTATGAACTCGTGACGTCACGAACTACGTCACGGTCATTGATCAAAGTCCATTTGATCGCTCCGAACGAAAAGTCAACGTTTTGCCCACGCCAAGGGTCAAAACGGTCATTTTGCATCGTTCGTCCGATTTCGCCTAACTAATCACCGATTAGCCTCACTAATCGTGATTAGTCGCTAATCTAATCTAGGAATTTGGGACGGGTCGTTACAACCTTCCCTCCTTAATTAATTTCGTCCTCGAAATTCCAGCCGACCTAAATCCAACCGATCTTCCCTCCTTAATTTGTTTCGTACTTGAAACTCCAACTATCCTGATTCCACATCCACCTCTTGGAAAGTAGAATCGACCGAAAAACATGTGTACACTAGTACACCCATTAAACAAAATAGTACGTACTCGTCTGCAACCAGACGTACCACTAACGCTCACGTTGCCTCGTCTACATTCGACCACGTCGAATAGCAGAAGTCTTACGCTCCGAACTGACACCACCTGTCAGTATCAGAGTAGCCCAAGTATCCTATGATCGACCCACTTGTCAAATCTACCCTTTCGCTGACATAAACAACTCTACGGTTCCTTCCACAATCTCTAACCTATCCTGACGTCTGCTCCCACTGGGAGTCACCAAACCGCACTCAACGATCTACATTGACACCTCCGAAAAACTGTCACCACTTGACAGCCGTCAGTCGACAACTGACACTATACCCACTTGTGGTTATACTAACCGCCAACTCACTCAACCTGTGTGTAACTAGACCCATCAGAAATACCGTGACCCAACGCAGAGTATCCAATGTCTAGTCCACGACCTCAACTAATATGATGGTATCGGAACTAAGCCGACTACCAACACATTCACCAATGTACCCCTGGTATAACCTATATACCGTCACCAGGCACGACAAGTCTACCCGGTATCATACCTCGAACAACGTACAAGGTACGTACGTCTACCCATCAATCAGACTACAACCACAACAACAATGACGTCAACACGACGACCTAGGTTGTAGGCAATCACGTTTCAATTATGGAGTTCACTTGTCCAATCCAGCATTAGACAAATCGAAACTCCAACCCATTATTCATTTCCAAATCCGAATCCGAATCCGCAATTTCGTAAGAAATCCCGAATCCAAACCCAGAACTCATATCTATAACCATGTCCAAGTCCGAGTTCGAAATCATCATTCCGTAGACTAGTATTAGGAATAACCATTCCGAACCCAAATCCATAAAAGAAAATCCATAGTCAAGCTTCAGAATCAAATCCTGAATCGTCACCCAGAATCCGATTCCAAAACCCAAATCCAGAAATCCTCTTTCAAGTTCCAAAATCAAATCCTGAATCGTCATCTAGAAATCTGATTCCAAAACTTGAAATATCTTTTACGTCTACCCAGACGCACCAAACCGAACCTATCGGTTACCTGCTCAACCGATTACCACATTACAATCGATTGACTTCATAGGGGAGCCAATCCCAACATCAACACATCTCTAAGGCTGACCATATCCGACCACGTCGGAAAACTACTCATCGGACAACTACTCAGGCGAGTAGTAAGCCATATGGGATTTACCTCGAAAAGAAGTTCAGTCCCAACATGCTCCACTCAAACATCCAAGTATGAGCAATAAAATCTCCACCCATCTGGATCATTAAGATCACGATCCAGATCTATCACTACGTCAACCGACCATAAAATCATCGATCGCCACAAAGCCCAAAGTCCATAACCGTTTCCCACATCTAAACAGATCAGTCAACGACGAGACACGTCGAGACTGTGGGTTCTCACCACTTACCTCGTATCGATCCTTGTCATTCCACCGAGGAAAATCAAGGATGATACAAGACGAGGACACAAAATCCATCCTCGTAATTGAAAATAAAACTCGCTGCATTCACCACGCCATGTAATCCAACATCGTCTGCCACCAAGAAGAAATGAGAAATCTCAGTCACCTAACTTCGATATACTCACTCCACCTAATGACCCAAGACAAATCACAATTCCATCAACCAATACACGATCAGCGTACTGGTGACGCAACCATCCTCTACCGTCATCTACCATCATCTACCACGGTAGGAACTGAGTAGTCACCCAAAATGACGTCGAAATACCAAATACCAATGCGGAAAACCCGCATTCCTCTCGTCACCTCAATCGCAACCTCTCGCGATTCAGAAGTTCCAACAAGATTGGAAACAACATTCTCGGACATCAACCACGTGTCCCCTAACCAGTTTAACTCTATCTGAGATCCACTCCTGAACCACAGATACCGAACATATGCCCATTATGGCGGATGTGACTCAACGTCATCACAATCACCGGCACCAGCACCAGCACGAGTACCAGCACCAACGCATTATCACCTGCACTAGTATCAGCACACAGGCATCCATACTAGTAGCAGCACACTAACACCAGCACACCGTGAGCAAAACTGACAACCCTGGATCTCCGCTCATCCCGAGCAACGACCTTGAACCTCTGCTCGTTTTGGAGAAACTCTGCCTCCATCGTACCCAACACCTCTGGGTACAGGCACCCTGATAACTCATATGAGAAAAGGAAAACGTCCCCGATTCCCAACAACCGTAACTACAACCACTCTCGGTAGTAGCGCCTTCCACAGACTCGTGCAGACCTAACTACCAAACATCGCTATCGAGGTTCACATCCAACGGAATCAACCACCCGTATTAACCACTCTGTATCCCACTCAGGGATTCCATCGACAAGTACCAACCTTGATAACTTGTCCAACCAATTACTAACCAGTCGTAACTCGACTCAATCAATGTCGTCTACCAGGTCGCCCATGACCTTAGTTGTACCAACAATCCATCACAACTAAAGTAGTATGACAACCAACTCGGTCTAACCGATAAGTACAACCTCGACTGCGAAGGTGCAGTCCCAACACAAGCTGACATGATTAGACCGACTAACGAACCCAAATCCGAATAGTTGTCAAAGTCACACCACTCGTCAACTCACATTTCTGAACCATACACCCAAGGTAGGGTTCCACGATCACACCTAGAGTTCCTCGGAACCCAACTGCTACTGCCAACCGCAGTACACTCCACGAATTGACCGATTACACGGTCTGGACATCGTAAAGACGTCAATCCAACCCTATCATCAAATCCACTAGGATTCCACGAATTCGACCGCTAACTGCCAACCGCAGTAATCCATTTAACTCACCAATATCCGATCATCGGATGGTCATAATTCCCAACCAGTCGTCGGAACCAATCCTACGACATCGTGAAAGACGATCCCAACTAACCGTCTCACGATCAAAATCTATAAGAATACGTTTATCCCTTTGTAGGGTCCCATACTATCATCCACGACAGAACTACGGCAATCCCAACATCGAATGCCGAACCAAGACGTTCCACGATCCAATCCTACTAACTATCGTATCGGCACCCCAACTATCAGGTTGATCACGAACTGTAGCCCATTGAGATATCACATCCTCGACCTGTGTACATACTCCAAGAGCTCCGCGGTTGCTTGAATAGAGAAAACCCCGCTCTGATAAGCATCCTATGAGCAATCCTATGCTCTGATACCACATTGACAGGACCCATCCCAATCCCCCAGGATTAACGCGGGATGACCCTGCTCCCGTCTGACACGAAGTGTCAGACAAGGGATATTTCCGACCTTTGCCCCCACGGGCTATCAGAGTATGCCAGGATCCGGAGGAGGCATGTGATATCTCGGTCTCTGCTACAGTCCACATCGTATCCAACCTGAAGGGTATTAAAAACAGAAAGACTGTGAGTGGACAAAAATAAAGAGTTTATAAAAACATTTCATCAAAGACCTTTATACCCTTCACTAAAAGGCATGCATGCATAGTAAAACCATTTATTCATATATGTTAAAACATCCATAATTAGGGTCTCAGCCCCAAATTTTTGTAAATACAAGTCACCCGGGCTCCTGCCCAAACCATTTACAGAAAACCATAGTATAGTAAACATATGTCGGATCTCAGTCCAAATCCATTTATCATTATAAAACATTTCTCAAACCAATTGAAATCACGTTTATCCATTATATTCATATCCAGAACCTGTCACGGTAAAATAAAGCTACGAGCGTGCTAACCGGGGTCTCAAACCCAAGTCTCTCCAAGGTCCACCCAGGTCAATGTCCGTAGATCAATGACCCTCCCTGGAGGTAACGAACCATGCCCATCCTGAGAGTAAGGAACCCAACTGGGGGGTGACTCCACTCAGTCAGTGCTCCGTGACTACTCCGGGGTCCACCCAGGCCAACGACCCTCCCCGGAGGAGACAATCATATATAAAGGAAGGAATATGAAAAACCTTTTGAATCATTCTTTAAACCTTTCATGGGTTCATGCCGGTCCCATAAACCGTCATGACCCATAAAATCCTTTCCAAGGGTTCATGCCGGTTCCCATAAACTGTCATGACCCGTAAAAACCATTTGTAATACATAACTTGGGCCCTAGGCCCGAATCCACATAGAAACTGGACCTCCGGTCCGAATCGTAAACCAACTGGGCCTCTGGCCCAATTCCATAAATCAAATGGACCTCAAGTCCTAGAGTTACCTTTTCAAATCCAAAAATCATTTCATTAAACTATTTCCAAAACCATAAGAATGGAAAATCGGAGTAAAACCGGAAAACCTCGATTTACGTGCAAGCACGTAAATCGCCTCGAAATACGTGAAACCATATAATTCACAAGCATCCAAATCAATAGCATAAAATCATATGCATAATCCATTTGGAAATCCAAAACCATTTCATTTAGACCAATAAAGACATACAACCCCGTATAGGCACCGTATAGGGCCGAAACCTACTCGAAATACGTGCCTATACGTAACCACACATCCAAATGCACTCATGGCATCACAAACAAGTATTTAAAACATATAATAAACATTTATGCATGTACCAATTTAGAAAACAAGGTCCACTCACAGACTGTCCGAAGCTGCGCCTCGATACGCGTGCCATAATTGTCTTCCGGGTCAATCACCATCACCGGGACTCCCAAACCTGTCCAAATTAATTTAGAGGGTTACTAACTACTTATATAACCCCTCATTAAAGCCCCGTAATTTTCCGGAATTTCTAACTATTTTTAAAATCGATCCTAACCTTTCGATGCCCCGAAACATATCGAGACGGTGTCCGATCGACTCGAAACCAGTCCCAAAATGTTCGTTACATCGAATAGATGATTTCACATGTTGGAACCTTCCCAAAATCTCCCCCACGTGCCGCCTGAAGTGGCTGCGCGTGGGCTTCACGCGCCAGTGAACAGTTCATCTTCTTCCTTCGATCGAACCGGTCCGGTCGGTTCACTCTGTACAGCCGGTCCAGCTCGATCGGCAGTGACCGGTCTGGCCTGGTTCCTCCCTCAAACTCGGTTCGTTTTCCTCCATTTTGGTCCCTAAATCCTATTTTCTCATTTCCTATCCATTCCAATTAACACAACTAACCAAAACCTCCTAAATCCTAACCAAAATTAAAGGGTTTCACGACCCTGTTTTTCCCGACCACCCTCACGGCTGCCTCCGCCGTGAAGCACCCTCCAAATCCTCTTAAAACCCTCCTAGTGACTCCCTAATCATCTCCCAATCACCCATTACAGCCCATAATGCATAAATAAAAAAAATGGAAGAAATGGGGTCTAACCGGGTTGATTGGTTCGAGTCCTTGGCCGCCGTCCACGGCGGCACCGTCCTGGCCGGCCACCATCATCCACTCTGTCCTCAGCTCACTCTCTGCCTCTCATCCTATGATCATAGGGTCAAGGGTAAGGTTTTGGGGAGAAATGGGATCGGGTTCAATTGGGTAAACATGGAGAAATGGGTGCACGGTTATATGGATGGATGCATGTATATGGAATGGTAGCCAGTGGATGGGTGACACTTGTCACTCATCATTGGTTGCTGAAAAGTAACTGGCCCCACGAAGACAAACGGTCCTCGTAAAACATGTCATCATGAAATAGTACCCCGAAACTTCCGTGAACCGTAACTTCGCCATCGAATGTCCGAATTCGACGTGCCGCCTGTCTACGTATTCGTATCGTCGTTATCTACGTAACGGTGCTCGGCCCTTGGTCATCGGACATCCTTGTCCAAAAGTCAACATTTGACCCCTTTTATCCAATATTGAACGTGCCACCTGTCTATGAACTCGTGACGTCACGAACTACGTCACGTTCATCGGTCAAAGTCCATTTGATCGCCCGAACGAAAAGTCAACGTTTTGCCCACGCCCAGGGGCAAAACGATCATTTTGCCCACGCCCAGGGGCAAAACGATCATTTTGCATCGTTCGTCCGATTTCGCCTAACTAATCACCGATTAGCCTCACTAATCATGATTAGTCGCTAATCTAATCTAGGAATTTGGGATGGGTCATTACACGTAGTCCCAAATCAAATCTCGTAAATCACCTCAATTAGCCTTTGCTAGAAACATAGCTTTTAAGTACACATGGACTCACACTCGGAGTCTTATTCGGAGTTGTATGAAAATAAACCAAACCATAAAAATATTAGTACTCAAAACGTGAGAAACCAATCCTCAGTATCCAATATCCAACATCCATACAATAGTCATGATATCAATGCAACGCGGTGCGACTCGGTATTACCACGTCTGAGTGTACACCCAAGATCTACGACATTTGAGTGATGGTATTCTAGGATCTACGACGTCGGGTAATGTCCATATCTGACACTCTTGAGCCTCCCCTCGGAGCTACTCATATCCATGGAATGTAATCGTGACCTCTTCAGGATCTACAACGTTTGGAGGATACCACTCCGGGATCTACGACGTCCAAAGGGAACAACCACATTATAGAGGATGATAGTGTGGAAAACAGTTCACAAGGACTCACAATTTGAGTCAAAATCATTTTCAACGGGGTCACAAGCCCAAAATATCATTTCATATATCCACAACATGGTCACAAGCCCGAAATCTCATATCATAAATCAGAACTGGGTCACAAGCCCAATATATCATTTCAAATCTGAAAACCATTTCACTATTGAAAACATTGTTCAATTTCACATTTGACTATACTCTACGTCAAACTATAAATCAATTAGGACACAAGCCCGAAATGCATTTTCTCGCATCTCCATGAAAACATTCAAAATCAAAAATAAAACATTATTCAAATAATTAAAATTCCAAGCACGTAGAAAACTCAGCATAAGCCCAAAGTATCACATAAAATACAAATCTCGAAATACGTGCATAATAACATTTTCCAAGAAAATGATAAACAACCATACTCAAATCATTATGCATTCAATGCATTTCAAACCATAATCATAAAAGACCTAAAACATTTATGCATGCATCAAATTTATAAAACAAATGTCCACTCACTAACTGTCCAACCTGCGAGCTCACAATCCACTTCCTATGCCAATATGAGGCTAATCCAACGTCTCCGAAATGTTCGGGCATGTCCAAATCATACCCTAGGGTCACTAACGATCTATACAAGTCTATAACAGAAACCTTCAAAAATTCTGGTACAATAAACTTGTCTCAAACACATTTCCCGAGGGTAAAAAACCTCCAAATGACCTATCAAACGATCTCCGATAGACCGAAACCACCACCATTGGATTCAGATCGTCGAAACCTTTTGAACAATACCAGTTTTAACCTAGAAATTTGTGTCCATGCATCCACATGCACCGGTCAAAGATCAGTCAACGAAAGTCAATGTTGACGTCAGCCTGGCATCTGATAGCTTTGACAACATGCCACATGGCACACCCTAACCAGTGCCACGTGTCACCCGCTAACACTGCCACGTCACATGATGACATCACCCACCGACCTCATCACTACCACGTGTACTGCAACATGCCACTGATAATGCTGACAAGTCTCTGACACACTGCCATGTGGCACCACCTCACTAGTCCACGTGGTTGACATGTTTGATGTGGAATGCTGCGTCACCTGACAGCTCCTGACACATTTCCACGCCACACCACCTCACTAATCCACGTGGTCTGACATGTCTGATGTGGCACTGCCACGTCAGTTGCTGAGTGGACTAACACCTGTTGACAACTAGCCACGTGGCACTAACCAGCCACGGTCATATGGCCTCACATGATGACATGGATCACCACGTCATCACCATCAACCTCTGGATGGGTTGACTCGTTTCACTATAATGGGTCGTTCGACCCATGACACTGGCCCAACCATAACTCAGCCATCCAACCACTGAAACTCGCGATTTTTTGACCATTCGACTCGTCCCTAACCCATAAAGAGATTCACGACCTCAAAACTAAAAAAGATGGCCTGAAATTACTTGTCAAACTTGATCTTTCACGGGTCACCTTCAAGCTTCCTTTCTAGGCTGTCTAGTGGTCCTTAGCCTTCCATTTTTTTCCCTACAAGCTCATATGAGCTCAACAAACACAACCATGGCGTCAAAACAAGCCCAAACGTCTAAAAACCAAAACCAAAATTTCAAACTCACGAGTTTACCTATTTTCAAGGTTCTCGTGCCACCACCGCAGCTCTGCCGCGTCCCTCGCCGTCTCTCACGGCTTCTCCACCTAACTCCCACTCTTAATCTCTCTCTCTCTGTATAGTACAGATGATGAAGAAGATAATGGTTGGGGTGGGTTTCGGGCAAAAAGATGAAAATGTAAGCGAAGTGAAATGAGAGATGATGCATGTATGCAATGTGAGGGCTATTGGCTGGTGACACTTGTCACTCATCCTATGTTCCCTTCAAAGATATTTTGGGTCCAAATTTTAAAACACCAAAGTCATCTGCCTCGTATTTCGTGCAATTGAAATAGTACAAAAATATTTATAGACTTGTAACTATCCAGTACGATGCTCGATCTCGACGTACTACCTGTCTACGGACTCGTAACATCTGGATTTACGTAATGGACCTTGGTCCATGTGCATTTGATTGAAAGGGTCAAAAGTTAACATTTTCATCCATCTAGGGGTAAAATCGTCATTTCACCTCGATCATCCAATAATCCTCGATTAATTCCCAATCAATCCTTCTTGATTAATCCTTAATTAAAACTCGTTAATTATGAAATTCGAGACGGGTCGTTACATGTGTGGTTTCCGAAGCAGGCATGCAGGATGAAGGCTCTCAATATGAGTATGGATGCCTCGACGGTTATATCTGCAAAAGAAGGGGTTGAGTTTGATGTCAGCGTGAGAGGGGGGGGGGGGGGGGGGGGGGGTGGGACACGGTGCTTGCCTGAACCGTTTTCTCTTGGTGGGCAGCCTATGGACGACTAAGGGTTACAACTGTGAGGCTCGCATTCAGACTCTTCGGCGAATTTGGTTCACATAGAACCCCTTCACGGTGGTTTCGATAGGGGAGGAAGGGAGACTTCTCTTCCCTTTTGCGTCCATGAAGGATCGAGACAGAGTTGTCCAAGGTTCTCCTTAGAATTTTGATCAAGCTCTTTTTACGGTGGCTGTGATTGTGGGGCTTATCGATCCAACAGAAGTCTGTTTAGAGTGCATCAATTCTAGAATAGGGTATGTAAAATTCCTCCCATTTTTTAGAGCCCGAGCTGGGCAGGTATGTAATGGTGGACAAGAGGAAGAATGGAGACTGTTTGGGCAGCTTCTTTCAGATAATAGTGGCCTTGAGAGTGTGGGAACCTCTCAAATGGTTCATTATGTTAAATTTACTCTGTGATGAACTTTCTAGGAAGCATGAAATTGAGTGTGAACGCCTTCCCTTCTTCTGCTTTCGTTGTGGTCGTTTGACCCATGTAGTGGGTGGTTGTTTGCTGCCGGTGGCGGATGAAGGAGCAATGATGCCTTTTAGACATTGGAAGACATTGGTTAAAGACTTGTACTGCATTCAACCCGAGGTTGGCTTTAAAGGTACTGTTTTTGGCCTTACAGATAGGGAAAAAGACATCAATGGAGGTTTGATGGCTCCTGGAGTGTTGCAACGAATAAGACGCAGGGCTGGGGTTTCTTTCGATAGGAGAACGTCGACTACTGCGCCTGGTTTCCAGGGACTCAGTTCGATAGGGGAAGAAGGAATCAAGCGAAGGAGGCTGGAGGGTGATTTGATACTCGGTGGTAGAATTCTGTGGCCCTCGTTAGGGTTCGGTGATGCACCTCCGAGTAAGACGGGGGAATCTATAACGTGCATGAATATGGACATAACTCTCGTAGGTGGGCGTGTACCGAACACCCCTGTGCCCTTTTTAGTAGGCACTGTCTTTGTTGTCCCTTCTCCTTTTGGGTCCCTACTACGGAATTTAGTTATTAGTCTTTCTAAGGCTCCTACGGCTTCTCTAAACAAGGATTTTTTGCCAGATGCTATTGCTGGACAGTATCACAGCATGGATGATGATTTTCAGGGAAATGGTGGTCGCTAAGAGACAGTTTTGGGGGGTTTTTGGTTAAAGAAAAGTCCCCAAGCCGGATGGTCTTCATGTAGAGCTTCTGGTGGTTCGATCTCTGGTGTTTCTACTAGACAATTGGTGGATTCTCAATGCACAAAAGTGATGAGGGCACCCCATCACGAGTAATGAGTCTTTTTTTGTTGGAATGTGCGTGGGCTGGGATGCCCACGCGTGATGCGGACTCTAAAGTACTTTTTTTAGGGAAAAGCAGCTAGGTATTTTATTTTTGATGGAAACTAGAAAAACTGTTAGATATATGGATATTGTGAAATATGATCTAGGGTGAGGTGGTTTCTGTGTTGGCAGGGAAGGTGGGGGGGACTAGCTTTATTATGGGCCCCGAGCGTACGGGTATCTATTTGTTCTTATTCTACAAGTGACATTAATGTGATGATTAAGGGGGTGGGGGACTAGCTCTTTTGATTCACTGGTTTTTATGGTCATCTAGAAGTTCGTTTCCAGAGCTGTTCTTGGGAGTTGCTTCAGAGATTTAACCATGATTGTGGGACTCCTTGGATGGTGGGAGGGGACTTTAATGAAATCGAGGTTTCAAGGGAGCAGTAGGGTAAATGCCCCAAAAAGGAATAGTCATTAGGGGAGTGTGGTCTAATGACTATTCCTTTTCGGGGACATAAGTTTACCTGGAGTAATCGATGGAAGGGGGAGGGGTTGGTGATGGCTCGTCTGGATCGTGTTGTGGTTAATCAGGCCTTTCTTCAGTGCTACCCATATGTGGTAACTCAGCATATCAACTCTTGGGGGTCTGACCACTTGCCTATATGGGTTCGCCTTCTCCCAAATGTCCCTAGGAGGAAGGGGCGCCGACGTTTCTTCTTTGAGGAAGCTTGGGTTTCCTCTGTGTAAGGATGTCATGTGGGCAGGTTGGGTGGGTAATCAGAGTGGTGGTGCGCTTGGGAAGATAAAGGATGTGGAAGGAACCTTACAAAACTGGAGTCATGACATAATCGGTAATGTACCTCATAAAATTAGGCAGCTTCAGGCACAATTGGAGGATTTTAACCCTTTTTTGAAGCTCACAATCTTCAGGTGGCTGAAGGGGTGGAAAAGAAACTTGATAGATTTTGGGTTCACGAAAAATTTCTTTGGAGACAGCTTTCACGGTTTAATTGGCTTAATGGAGAGGATAGGAATACCAGATTTTTTCATTAGTTTGAAATAGAAAAAGGTAGGAGGAACTTTCTTACGAGGCTATTTGATAGACAAGGGGTATGGAGGACCTCAGACCGAGCCATTGGTGGGGAGTTTGTGGACTACTTCAACAAGTTATTTACCCCTTATGGGATGGATAATTTGGTGGACATATTAGGGGTGCTCTCACCAGTTCTGGGCACAAAGGAAAATTCTGATATGGATAGGCTTTTTATTCGCCCTAAGGTGTAGGCGGCTCTTTCATGTATGTTTTCCACTAAGGCTGGCACGACCCATCCCAAGCTCCCCGGGATTAACGAGGGATGTGCCATACTCCTCTCAGACACCACGTGTGAGACAAGGGATAACCCAAAACTTGACCCTCTCGGGGCTTCTTGAGCGTGCCAGGATCCGTGGAGACATGTGATGTCTTGGTCTCTACTACAGCCCGCATCCGTGATCAACCTGAGGGGTATTAAGTGGACAAAAATAAATAGTTTAATAAAACACATTTCAGAAAAGACATTTATACCCTTCAATAAAAAACATGCATGCATTTGAAAACCAATTAACTCAACCTTTCCTCAAATCAAATCAAACTTAATAAAATCGTTTATCAATTAAAGCCATTTCTTTCCTCAAATCATTAGGGTCGTAGCCCAAAACCGTAAAACCGAAGTATGTGGCCCAAATCCATTAACACTAAATAACCGGTTTATTGAAATACAGTTTAACCAATCCTCGGCATCCCAGATGCCTAATCAATACCATTATCACGGTCTCTAAGGCTACGCGTGCCACTCGGGGTCTGAAGTCCGAGTCTCCCCAAGGCCCAAGGTCCACCCAGGTCAATGACCCTCCTTGGGGGGGGGGGGGGGGGGGAGGTTTTAACCTCTAGCAATCCTGATACTGAGTCTCTTTACGGTTTCTCATGTATAGTGGCCCCTCTCAGGAAATGCTCCATGACCACTCCAGTGTCCCTGAAATCTGGAGGAGACAATCCACATATAAGGATGGTATATGGAAAACATTTCACAAATCATCTCAAAACCTCTCAAAGGGGCCTATGCCTGGAATATAGTTTCATCCATTCCATTTCCATAAAACCATCGTAAATCCACAACTGGGTCTCATTCCCGAAGTATAACTTTCATAAACCATTTCCACATATCATATACGTAAACCACAAGTGGGACTCAAGCCCGATATCATAAACCAACTGAGCCTCAAATCCGATATCATAAACCAACTGGGCCTTAAGCCCGATAGTATAAACTAAATGGGCCTCTAGCCCGATACCTCATTAAATCAAATGGACTTCAAGTCTGATAGTTCATACGTCAAATAGGTCTCAAGCTCGATTCCATATTTCCAAATTCGAAATCTTTCCATTAATCAAACTATTGAAAACACAGGCACGTATAAACCCAATATAAAACCATAAATCTCGGAATACATGCAAATACGTAAACACCAAATACCACAATCATATGTAGTCAAGACATTTCAAATCATAGATATAAAACATATAAAACAGTTATGTATGCATCATATTTAGAAAACAAGTGTCCACTCACAAACGGTCCTTGATGCGCCTCAAAATCCATGCCGTAAGCTTCTCCGGTATAATCCAACCTCTTCGGGTCATCCGGACCTGTCCAAATCACACTCAAAGGTCACTAACCATCTATACAAGTCCTCATCATAAACCCCCAAAACTCCAAGAAAAGTCAATGTGTCCTGAGCACGCTTCCCTAAGATAAAAACCTCATTTTAACTAACCTAACGATCTCTGATCGACTTGAAACCACCATCATTGGATTCGTATCGTCGAAACCATTAAAATGGTACTAGTCCTACCTTGAGATTCATGCGCACGTGCCCCCTCACGCGGTTCAAAGTTAAAAAGTCAACGGTCAGCTCCACACTGGAGTCAGCAATGACGTCATCCTGACAGCTGTCGGGTTTGAGACATGTCTAACCTGACATGTGCCACGTGTTAGCAGCCCATTGGTCCAATCATTGGCATGTTAGTGACACGTGGCACTATCTGATTGGTCTATGTCATTGACATGTCAGTGCTAATTGGGCACTGACAGTGACATGTGTCAACTCCTGATTGAGCCACCTGACCTGACCACCTGACATGATGACGTCAGCACATCCTCTTCTTCATCTTACCGAGTCGCACAGCCCCTCGTTTTGAATTGGCTCCCATTTCTTCATTTCTAGTCCATTTTCTTCCTAGTTTGTTCCTAAATGATCTTCCTCAACCCAGTAATTGTTCTAACTAATCAAAAATACGAAAATCGATCTACAAATTACTTGTTTCATGCTTGTTTCATGATGAACAGTAACTGTGATCTTCCCCCTCTGTTTCCAGGCGTCACAGGCTAACAAGCTTCTTCGAATCAGTCCCAATGCACTTGTCTAAGTGCTAATAACACGTTAGGATCATCCAAATCGATCAAAAAACGTTATAAAATGGTTTTCTAAAAATGAGGTAAAAACGAGTTACGAGTTTCTTACCTCCGCCGTGGTCCTCGCCGTGCTCAGTCGTCCCTCTCCCTTCCTCTAGTCTCACTCACGCTCCTATTCATTCGTCCAATGATGAAGATGATGGAGAAATAGAAGGGTGAGGTGAGGTAGTGTTTGGCTGTTTGGGTTTGGGAGGTTTTCGGGTTAAGGAAGAACAAAAAGATGAAGATGATATGAATGATGGTGATGATGCATGCATATTTTAAATGGGCCATAGGGTGGGTGACAAGTGTCACTCATCCTATGGTCCAAAACCAGATATTTGGGTCCAACTAAAAACAAACTGTTTTGAAAACTGAACAATTCGTGAATAGTTCCTGATTCCTTCTATGAACCATAACTTTCCTGTCGAACGTCTGATTTCGACGTGCCACCTGTCTACGTACCCATCTCAATCCCCCCAGGATTAGTGCGGGATGACCCTGCTCCCGTCTGACACGAAGTGTCAGACAAGGGATAATTACGACCTTTGCCCTCTCGGGCTATCAGAGTACGCTAGGATCCAGAGGAGGTATGTGATATCTCGGTCTCTGCTATAGTCCACATCCGATGTCAACCTGAAGGGCAGTCAAAACATTAAAAGTTGTGAGTGGACAAAACCAAAGTTTATAAAAAAATATTTCATAAAAGACCTTTGTACCCTTCACTAAAAAGCATGCGTGCATTCGAAAACCATCTAACCAAAGAAAACATATGTGGGAACTAAGCCCAAAACCAAGATTGAAAGAACCATAATGAAAACGACCATACGGGCCACTGCCCAAATCCATAAGGGACTCGGCCCAAATCATAAGAAACCAACCATACGGGCCACTGCCCAAAACCCGTGTAAACACACATCATATATCATATCATATATCATACATCATATATACATATAATTCACACAACCAATCCTGTCACGGTTCCAAAGATACGCGCGTGCTACCCAGGTCTCAATCCGAGTCTTCTCAAAGTCAAGATCAATGTCCGTAGACCACTGACCCTACCTGAGGTAATAGTAACCATAGCCTTCCTGAGAGTAAGGAACCCAACTGGGCGGTGACTCCACTCAGTCGGTGCTCCGTGACTACTCCGGGGTCCACCCAGGCCAACGACCCTCCCCGGAGGAGATAATAGAACAAGTAAAGGAAGGTATATGAACATATATATACATAACATAAACATTCATGCCCGGTTCCCCTGAACCGTCATGATCCATAATATCCATTATATACATATACATATAGACAACATCCTCCATGACCGGTTCCCACAAAACCGTCATGTACCATAATGACCAACAAGGGTTCATGCCGATTCCCATAAACCGTCATGAACCACAATACCATAACAAGGGTTCATGTCGATTCCCATAAACCGTCATGAACCTGGGAATCCATTTAAGGTTCCCCGACCTGAAATCAAAACCATAAAGTAACCTGGGTCTCGTGCCCGAATATAGGACATCAGCTAGGCACCGTGCCCGAAATCTGAGGTCATATGCCCAAGAAAAAACCAAATGGGTCTCATACCCAAGTTTATCCTTTTAGAAATCCAAAACCATTTCATTTAGACCAATAAAGACATACAAACCCGTATAGGCACCGTATAGGGCCGAAACCTCGAAATACGTGCCTATACGTAACCACACATACAAATGCACTCATGGCATCACAAACAAGTATTTAAAACATATAATAAACATTTATGCATGCACCAATTTAGAAAACAAGGTCCACTCACAGACCGTCTGAGCTGCCGCCTCGATTTGCGTGCCATATGGCTCTCCCGAGCCAATTGCTATCACCGGGACTCCCAAACCTGTCCAAATTGTAATAGAAGGTTACTAACTACTTAATTAACCTTCCACTAAAGCCCCGTAATTTTCCCGAACTTTTAACTATTTTTAAACCGACCCTAAACCTTCCGATGCCCCGAAACATATCGAGACAATGTCCGATTGACACGAGACCAGTCCCAAAATATTCGTTACATCGAATAGAAGATTTCATATGTTGAACACTTTCCCAAATTACTATTCACGCACCCCTAGAAGCCTCAAAAAACTATTCATCATCACTAACCTTGGACTCGACCGGTTTTACTGTTCATTGAACCGGTTTTCTCTGGTTCTTGGACCGGTTCAGGGTCCATTTTAGGTCCATTTCATCTCTTTTTAATCCTTAAATGTTCCTAATCCTATTTCCTATCTTTTAGACATTATAAAACCGAAGAAAACCATCACAAAACCGTCCATTTTCGATCGGCCATGGTGGCCGGATTTTCCCCCGCCGTTCACGGCCATTTCCGGTCATTCTAACCTTCAAAAACAATCCTATTAGACTCCTAGAGTGCCCAGAAATATTTCCCAATCCTTAGAATTAGCTCAAAACCTACAAAACCGAAACTTGGATTTTTGAATATTTCCTTACCTCACGGTCGAGCTCCGCCGTCCTCCACCATGAGCCACCACCGTCATGTCCTCAGCTTCTTACTCACTCATGGTCACACTCAGCTCACACGTTCATGGTGGTGAGGTATGGGTGGTGTGTTTTGAAGAAAATGGAGAAATGATTCATAAGGGGGGTTTCAGGTTTTTGTGTGGAAATGGAGAAAATGAACAAAGATGAAGATGGTTTGATATGATGAGAGAAGAGAGATTTAATTGAAGGGTGGGGATTTAAAGATTAACTTGTGATGGATGGTTAGGATTTAATGTGGGGTGAGATTAATTATATAATAATAATTATAATATTATTTAATTAGTTAGATCCACAATTTAGGGGTTTGGACCAATGGGATGATTGACACTTGTCACTCATCCATGGGACCCACCTAAAATATCTAGCCCAATCAGATTTTGCCAAATCATCCCCGTCTCGAAGTACGTGCATAGTGAAATCAAACTTCCATGACCTATAACTTCCCCGTTCGAAGTCCGATTTCAGCGTACCGCCTGTCTATGGATTCGTATCATCCCAATCTACGTAACGGTCCTTGGCCCTTGGCTATCGGACCACTCGATCAAAAAGTCAACATTTGACCCCATTTAACTAAAATTACCAAAATGCCCCTAAACTTCCGAACGTCATAACTTCTTCCTCGAATGTCGGAATTGAATGTGCCATCTGTCTATGAACTCGTGACGTTACAAACTACATCACGGTCATCGGTCAAAGTCCATTTGACCGCCCGAATGAAAAGTCAACATTTTGCCACGACCAAGGGTAAAACGGTCGTTTTGCATCGTTCGTCCGATTTCGCTCAACTAATCACCGATTAACCTCACTAATCGTGATTAGTCACTAATCTAATCTAGGAATTTGGGACGGGTTGTTACACCAAAAATATCCACGATACTCGTCTGTACTCAACCACGTCGAGTGATGTTGACCACAATCCAACTCATCGGCAGGTTCGACATACTAGTCACCTACACAGGTACCACACTGACAATTCTGCTATTATGCTGACACCTTTCCAAGATGACAGATCAAATTACCATCCTTCTCAGCTGGCAATTCAGGATTGTCGGCCTGCTAAACCCAGTTGATATACCAAACTGACATCTTTCAGCTTTCAGCATGACGACCCTTCTCAGTTATCAATCCAACATCATTCCCGATAGTTTATAGTTGGAGACCGTCGTACTAGGCCAATACTCACTGCTCCACCATTGCTATTCGAGTCACCAATAAAATTCTTGACTCACTTCGAAGTAGTACTGGGGTACCTCGTATTAAGTCTCGTCTTACTCAGTGCCCAACACTGTGATTGTTGACTCATGTTCCATACTCAAACTGACTCTTACCGGAGTCCCACTACAGTATCTCATCTCACCCTGAATGTACTACGCTAACATCTTACTCAACATGTGATTACACTAACCACCAACTCACTCAACCTGTGGATACATAAACTGACAACTCACTAAACCTGAGTGTATCTAGACCTCACCGAATACTTGCTCTAGCAGTAATAACACCACTCACTCTAGGGCTCCACTGGCCATCCACGACTCTGAGCTCCAGCTCATACACTCACTAAACCCTTTAAAATCATTCTGGTCTAGTGCACAGTATTCAATGTCCAGTCCACATTTTCAACAAACTAACTACATCGGAGCAAATCCGATTACCAACACATCCACTACATGGTTGGCATGGTAACCATTCCCGTTCCAATTCCAAAGTTTGTCTGTCTGATCTTGTGAGGGTTCACCAACACCTGAACAAGCTCCAATCCCACTCACGTCTACCAAGACATATCAATCCCAAACCTGCCAACATCCTACCCTAGGCATCGACTATTCATCCTTTCCTGATTGATACATCAGGTATAGTCTCACGTACCTCGAGAATACTTCTTCTCGATAATCAAAACGGATGAGTGTTTTGACTATAACTCCAAACCTTATCATACTGATTGGCCACCGACAATCCCAACTCTCTCTGTCCTCAACTACTCGAGCTCCAACCAACTCGCCCACAACATCTCGATCTCCTTGATTATCGCGATCCCAGCTCGTAAGCTATAGTACATGTCACCTCTTACTTCATGGGTTGCAGATTCCTTCACTTAGCCCATGATAATGTCCACTTAGGGTAATCCAAGATGATGAAATCAAAATTCATCCTACGTGAGTGTAAACATCAATCCTATAGAATTTTGACATTTTTGTGGAATCTTTGTATCTATATTTCTTGACATTTTAGTTTGGTTTGACAACTTCCATATATCTGAATCTATTCTATTTTGTTTGAAATAACCATTACCTCATTATTGAAACAGGACGGTGGAGGATTTTGATGATTGGGCCGGTTGGCTTCTTTACAGAGGTGGAGTAGGAGTTAAGGGAGACAATAGCTGGGAGTCTTGGTGGGAAGAGGAGCAGGTCTGTAACTGAACTGACGTTTGAACTTACAAAATTGTTTCTTTTTAATTTAACTAATATTTTTGTTTTTTGTTTTGCCTTACATAAGTTTTCATGTTGCGTTCATGTATACAGGTTGAATATAAGGAATTTATGTTATTGTTTTCATATATATTTTGAGTTTTTATTTTGGGAATATTTTCTAGGGTACAGTTTATGTTTCATTTCATTGGTTTGAATTTTTATTACTCTTATATACTATTTTTTTTTTCGAATGGTCATCTCATTTGTTCTGTTCAGATGCATATTCAAACACTGAGAGGTCGTATATTGAAAACAATTCTAAGCTTGAGATTCTTTATGTTTCAATACGGCATTGTTTACAAGCTTCATATAACTGGAAATGACACATCACTGGCAGTATACTTCGTATCCTTTTCTTTATATTTTTATTTTTCTTATAGAGCTATCCTTCTGTTTCTATTGTTGTTTTGGTTATAGAGCGTGCTAATAATCCACATATTTTATTGCCATGTTAACCAAAGTATTTCATGTACCCCCTGCCATCAAAATATTCCCTTTCTTGCTTCTTGGCAACCCTAGGGGAGAATTATACTCATTTGGTCGTGGAACTAGCTTAGAACAAGCTCCTTTTTTTTTTATTGAAGTTTCTAGAAAATAATTTGTACGGGTTGTGCTCTCTTTTTTCACACAAAATTAAAAGAAGGAAACAGAAGTTTCGGAAAATTCTGTTGGTTGGGATCAAGCCGCATCTACAACTAGACCTTAAAATTGTGTTTACAACCTCCTAATAAGTCATGAGATGGGTTTTGATATCTGTCAACAAAGCTAGTTGATGGAATTTGAGTCTCTTGGCGGTTCTACTCAGATTTGATTGGAATCTGTCTCCATTTGGGGAGGCTTGGATAGGTTAGTGTTGGCCATGTTTATAGTTTAAAGGGTGTTCTTTGATTATTGAATTAATTATGGTTATGTAGGGATCATTATGATATTACGAGATTGTGAGGAAAGTTGGGTTATATTGGGTGATATTTATTATAAAGTTTATGTTTGTTCTGTGTACTTGGGTGATATTTTGTTGAGTAAGGTCACTAGATTCCAATTGAGTCATGCTTATGTTTGAGTGATAATTGGGTGATATTTGAAGAATAGCATAGTGAAGAGTTGAGTGTACTGGGGTTTGAATGTTAGAGTTTAGGGTTTATTAATATCACGATCCTAGGGAACTGAAAAGAATATGGGAAAACACGACCCTAATCTTCTGTGGGAGAAAGGCAGATATAATGAATCAAATACGTTGTTGTTAGGTGATTCTCCCTACAAAGCCTTGCTTAATCCAGTAAGCTATATAATTATCTTTGCCCTTCTTTTGTGCTGACCATGTAATGTAAGTAGTTCTTTTCATTTATTGATGGGTTTGTTCTTAACTTCTTATAAGCACGTAGCGCAGTCTTTGAATGCTTTGGTCTCAATATCCGCGCTGAGAGTTTGAAATTAGGAATGGTATCAATGTGTGCTATTAATTGGCCATTTATCTTAGATTATGAATTTGCCTCTTTATTTTCCTTGCTTCTTTACTAACTTCTTTGGAACATTATGATCATGTTCCTCATTTGTTTGACTCTTTTCATCTGTTATTCAGCTTAGTTGCACCAGTTGTAGTAGTGGCCATGAATCCATGATGATATGTTGGTTTAAAATCATTTATTGATTTCATATTGGACACTCAGCTGTTTTATTTTTGAGACTTAATGTATGTATTGTTGTCTCCCTGAACTAGTGAAAACAGGACCAGGTTTTGCAGATGCTGTTGTCACAAGACTTGCTCAGAGCACAAAAGTACTAGTAGAAGGTGGTTATGAGAAGAACTTTCCTCAAAATTTTGAGACTGTCCCAGAGAAGCAACTTCTCAAGACATATGCATGCTACCTATCCACATCTACTAGCCCAGTATCAGAAATCTTATATTTGTCATCAGCAAAGCTTGCATTTTGCAGCAACGACCCTCTGTCATACAAAAATGGTGATCAGACTGAATGGAGCTATTATAAGTTATGGTGGATTATTTTTGTTTGCTCTTCATATTGAGCCATCTGCCACCTTTAATGATTGAGTTACAACTTAGAGCCATTCAAGCTTGCCAATTGTGATAGTGAAATTTGAATTTCTTTCAAGTTTTCTATTTGCATATCACAGGATTGATATTATAACCAGTTAGCCAACTTCTTGAGTATAGTGAAGTTGCAGAATCTTCCCATCTATCTTAGACATTATATTAATCGCTCGGATCATATTAGGTTCTAGAATAACATTTAGTGCTGGATGAAACATAATTTCACTTTCCTAATGAGAATTTAGAATTACAATATGCATGTGTCAAATTTGTTAACTTTTTTGAACGTAGGACAAATATAAAAGCAATGGGATTAGGCCAATGATCTTTCTATGGTTTACCCCTCTTTTGATTGTTAGTTTTTACTTGAAAAGCACATTGGTAAGAAGGATAGTACGCCTTATATTAAATCACCTAAATCAGCATTCCATTGTTTTTTATAGACACCTTATATTAAATTTGTTTTCTCTGAACAAGCCATCATCTTTGCTTATTACTTATCACAATGCTTGTGGTCAGGTTGTATGCTAGGAAGATTTTGTTGATTGTTGTTAAACCTATTTTCGGTTTAACCACAATAATGCTACTGATAATATCTTGATATAGTTCTATGATTCATTGGTAGGTGGAATGGTAGTGAGTTTAACTCTCTTGTGGGTTAATATTCTTCGATGTGTTTATATATTGAGATTCGGAAGCATGGACATAACAAAGAATGTTTATTGAGATTAGGAAGTACTGGCAAAGAATATATCCAAATTTATTGGGAACGAGTCAAATCCCACAGTTTGATTTCTTCCCATAAAATGGCTAATTGATGCTGAACACTTGGTTGCTTCAGTTGGTAATCAAGTTTGGGGAAAAACAAAGCTCAAACAGAAAAATTGAAGAGAGTATCTGCAGCCTAGGAACCATATATGTTTTTACCAAATTTCGAGGAGATATTTATCTTCTTGTGCTTAAACTGCTAGCTGTTTTTGGTCACAAATTTATTTCAACTCTTTCCTGGTATCATGCATGTCAGCATCCCGTTGTAAATCTTGTCCCTTTACTGATGTTGTTTCATGATAGACTTAGGTGATTACGCAAATAATAGGATGATGCTATGATAATGTGGAATATAGATGAACAATAAAGTAAACACACCACACACACGAACACAAGAATTTAGCGAGGTTCGGCTAATCTTTGCCTATGTCCTCGTATGATCTCCTTGAGAGATCACTAGCACTATGAAGATAACAAGATTACAAGAACTTATGTAGAATCCTGACCTAATCTCCAAACCCTAGCTCACGATTTCTCAAATCACTCTCTTTCTCTTATTCCCGTGTATGACTTCTTTGTTTACTGCTGTCTTATTTTTCTGTGTGTATGTAAGGACTCCTAAGAGGCCTATTTATAATGTATAGGACTTAAGCTACACTCCTTAGCATATTACAATTCCTATTCCTCTTTAGAGATGGAAATATAGCTTATTTCCTAATCCCTAGAGGGCTATGAAATTCTTTTCCTAATCCTATATGGAAACACTAAAAAAAAATCAGATTTCCTAGTTTAACACTTGGAATCCTAGTCATGTCAGGACCCGACCCTCCTCGGTCAGGACCCGACTCATCTAGCACCATATTGTCCGCTTTGGGCCTCGCCCTCACGGTTTTGTTTTCAGGAGCACATGGTGCAACTTCCCAGGGGGTCACCCATCATGGAATTGCACCAGCCTCAACTCGCTTAACTTTGGGGTTCCAATCCCCCCAAAGCCACTTGTGCTCCCAAAAGGCCTAGTGCTAGATAGATGTGTTCCTACACCTTTAAGGCACACCACCAACCTCTCCCAGACTATTCCCCCTCGCAGGAATGTGGGATTGGTCACAGTTCCCTCCAAGACACGGGTCTTACAATCCACCCCCCTTAGGGCCCAGCGTCCTCGCTGGCACACTTCCCGGTCGGGGTTTGGCTCTGATACCATTCTATTAGGACTCGACCCTTCTCGGTCAGGACCCGACTCATCTAGCACCATATTGTCCGCTTTGGGCCTCGCCCTCACGGTTTTGTTTTCAGGAGCTCATGGTGCAACTTCCAAGGGGGTCACCCATCATGGAATTGCACCAGCCTCAACTTGCTTAACTTTGGGGTTCCAATCCGCCCCAAAGCCACTTGAGCTCCCAAAAGGCCTAGTGCTAGATAGGTGTGTGCCTACACCTTTAAGGCACACCACCAACCTCTCCCAGACCATTCCCCCTCGCAGGAATGTGGGATTGGTCACCGTTCCCTCCAGGACACGGGTCTTACAAGTCAACCTAGTATTCCTAGTCAAACTCTAATTCTTGGTATTTTCCGAGCCAATTTTCCAACACATCCCCACATTAGCTTTATATATGTATTATCATAAATCTAGGCTAAAAAATATATTATTATAAAGCCTAAAACACTATATTTCACTTTCTTTCATTCTGCATGATGATCTCCTATTTAAAGGTGCATGTAGTGGAATTAAAATCCCATATATTTTTCCCATTGGAACGTCTGTTATGATCCTACTTGATTAGTTTTAATTGGTATCGAGATATATTAAAAGCTCCATGTTGATCTAGTACACTTTCCTCTCGTATGTAGGTGGTTCTTCCATTACTCCAGCTGAAGGCAGTTAATGCATCAACAAGCAAAGTAAAACCAGCTGAAAAATACATCCAGGTCGTCTCCATTGACAACCACGAGTATTGGTTCATGAGCTTCGCAAACTATGATAGCGCTGTGTGATAGCGCCCAAACTACGCATTAAATTCAACACGTAATTTGAGTATTATGCAATTTAAACCCTTTTTGTGTAGTTATAGTATTGGTAAATAGGGATCGTTCTTAACCGGGGAAATTAGGGAATATTAATAATATGTTAGTTAAATAGAATAATGAATAATCAAAGAATAATGAATTGAAGAATTAAATAATTAAATAATCAAAAAATTAAATAATTAAATAATTAAATAACAAAGAATTAAAGAATTAGAGAATAAAAAAATGAAAGAATTAATGAATAAGAGAATCAATGAATTAATGAAATAAAGAATAAAAGAATAAAAGAATAAAAGAATGAAGATGGGGGGTTTTAGGGAGTGTGATCATACAAAACAAGTAACAACATAAATTTTTAACTTATATACAAGTGGACTTTCTTTAAACACAAATTCTACCAACACTCTAACAATTGCAAAATTTGAACATATTACAAAATTCTACTTTCACCATCTCACTCATGCATACATTTTTTTTATATTATAAATGCACCGAACAACGGTTATAAACACTTATAAAACCTGATGTTTATGATTTGAATGTGTGTCAAACATTTAAATCTCTTCAATTTTCTACTAAGTGTACCAAACAGCGGTCATAAACACTTAGCATAAAATTGAAGCTTAAGCACTCAAATGTATGAAGTAAATGAAGTTCGAAAAGTAGAACACATTATAATGATATTCTTGTATACAAAAGTTAGAAAGAAAATACCCACAAAAATATTGAATTAAAGAAAATAAAACCGAAACAACAATGAGAGTTTAAGTAAGGAAAATAACCAGTTACACTTTCGGAATCCAAAAAAGCTTGTGATTCCGAAAATGGATGGAAAAAATGAAATGTTATTCATAAGATTTTCTAACAGCAGAAAAAACCTTATGAAGATGGAAGAATAAACACGAGAATCCGAACTTAAATTCTAGAATTGCAACGGAAGTCTTGATATTTCTAAAGGAAGAATACAATTTGTGTTTTTGGAGCTCTCTCTCAAAACAAAGTCCCCTAAATAAGTGAATTGAACCCCTATTTATAGGGGGAAAAAGCTACTAAAAAAATAAAATAAAGTAAAGAAACATTACAATAAAAAATAAATAAAAATGAAATGATGAATAATGATGAACAATGATGATTAATGATGAAGTTAGGCATGGTTTGGAACTGATTTGTGGCTGGAAAATCAGAAAAATCTGAAGCAAAAGGGAGAAGGTGGAAGCAGGAAAGTGGTTCGGCAGAGAGCAGTTGAAAATCGTAGACTGAATTCGGTAGGTAGCGGCTGACAGAGTGGGTGGAGAGTTGGTGAGCTGCTGCTTGGCTGCCGTACAAGCATTCAGTGCACGCGAGCTGACTGGAGGGCATCAGTTCGACACACGTGTGTCGATCGTGAGAAGGTTGCTTCGGCAAGCGCGCGCCGAAGGGAATTTCTGGGCTGGGGAGGTTGTGACGCTGCTTGGGCTTCAGGCGAGGGTCGGGCCGGGCTGGAGAAAAAAAACTTGGGCTTGGGTTTGCAGAAAATGGGTTGCAGTTGGGCTTGTCATCCGGATTGGGCCGCGGCAAGGATCATGACGCGAGCCTAGGCTAGTTGATGACTTGGGCTAATTTTTATGAGCTGCACAGAAAAATGGGCTGGATAATATTTTGGGTTTGCAAAATAAATATTAATTATAATATATAATTCAACCAAATTTCTTCCATAATTTATTCGTTATAATTTCAATCGGGACGATTATTTCGCCAAAACGCTCCAAATTACAAGCTTTATTTACTTAAACAAAAATATCATAAAATATATTATTTTATCTAATTATTTATTATTTTAATATTAAAAGTCAAGTATAAAGGGTATAAAATAATATAAAATAATGCTTAAATAATGACCTATCAAATTCCCCCACACTTAAACTTTTCTAGTCCCTAGCTGTCACGACCCGTCCCGAAATTCATGATTAGATTAGTGACTAATCACGATTAGTGAGGTTAATCCGTGATTAGTAATACTAACGGGCAAATACCAAGAATTAGAGTTTGGCTAGGAATACTAGGTTGACTTGTAAGACCCATATCCTGGATGGAACAGTGAACAATCCCACATTCATGCGAGGGGGAATGGTTTGGGAGAGGATGATGGTGTGCCTTAAAGGTGTAGGCACACACCTATCTAGCACTAGGCCTCCTGGGAGCTCACTGTCTTTGGATTCCGGGGGAACTCCAAAGTTAAGCGAGTGGAGGCTGGTGCAATCCCATGATGGGTGACCCACTGGGAAGTTGCACCGTGAGCTCCCAGGAACAAAACCTTGTGGGTGCAGGTGTGCCCAAAGAGGACAATATAGGGTTAGATAGAGGGTGCCGCTGCGCAACTCTGATCTAAACTAGGCCTTCTGGGAGCTCACTGGCTTTGGATTCCAGGGGAACTACAAAGTTAAGGGAGTGGAGGTTGGTGCAATCCCATGATGGGTGACCTACTGGGAAGTTGCACCGTGAGCTCCCAGGAACAAAACCTTGCGGGTGCAGGTGTGCCCAAAGAGGACAATATAGGGTTAGATAGAGGGTGCCGCCGCGCAACTCTGATCTAAACTAGGCCTTTTGGCAGCTCAAGTGGCTTTGGGGGGATTGGAACCCTAAAGTTAAGCGAGTTGAGGCTGGTTCAATTCCATGATGGGTGACCCCCTGGGAAGTTGCACCATGAGCTCCCGAAAACAAAACCGTGAGGGCGAAGCCTAAAGCGGACAATATGGTGCTAGATGAGTCGGGTCCTGACCGAGGAGGGTCGGGTCCTGACAATTTGGTATCAGAGCCAGACCCCGACTGGGAAGTGTGCCAGAGAGGACGCTGGGCCCTAAGGGGGGTGGATTGTAAGACCCATGTCCTGGATGGAACGGTGAACAATCCTACATTCATGCGAGGGGGAATGGTATGGGAGAGGATGATGGTGTGCCTTAAAGGTGTAGGCACACACCTATCTAGCACTAGGCCTCCTGGGAGCTCACTGGCTTTGGATTCCGGGGGAACTCCAAAGTTAAGCGAGTAGAGGTTGGTGCAATCCCAAGAACAAAACCTTGAGGGCGAAGCCCAAAGCAGACAATATGGTGCTAGATGAGTCGGGTCCTGACCGAGGAGGGTCGGGTCCTGACAGTCTGGTTGCAGACGAATACTATTCTGGTTAGTGGGTGTACGAGTGTACACGTGTTTCGAGGTCGATTGTACTTTCCACGAGGTGGTTGTGGAATCAGGATAGTTAGCGTTTCAAGAGCGAAACTAAATTAAGGAGGGAAGAACGGCTAGAATTAGGTCGGTTGGAATTTCGAGGACAAAATTAATTAAGGAGGGAAGGTTGTAACGACCCGTCCCGAAATCCATGATTAGATTAATGACTAATCATGATTAGTGAGGTTAATCCGTGATTAGTAGGGCGAAATCGGACGAACGATGCAAAATGACCGTTTTGCCCCTAGTCGTGGCAAAACGTTGACTTTTAATTCGGACTGTCAAATGGACTTTGACCAATGACCGTGTCGTAGTTTAGGACGTCACGAGTTCATAGACAGGTGGCACGTTCAATTCCGACGTTCGAGGAAGAAGTTATGACGTTCAGAAGTTTATGGGCATTTTGGTAATTATGGTTAAAAGGGGTCAAATGTTGACTTTTTGACCAAGAGGTCCGATGGCCGAGGGTCGAAGACCATTACGTAGATAAGGACGATACGAATCCATAGACAGGCGGCACATCGAATTCGGACGTTCGAGCGGCGAAGTTACGGTTCACGGAAGTTCAAGTGCACTATTGCACGAATTACGAAACGAGTTAAATTTTGGAATTTAGTGGGGCCCAGATATTTAATGGAGGCCCAATGGATGAGTGACAAGTGTCACCCATCCATAGGCCACCCAAATTGATTCATGCACATTTCCTTCCATTTTCTTCATTTCAAAACCATTCCCCCGATCTCACTTTCTCATCCAAACCATTCCCCCAAAACCCATCCAACCTTCACTCAAGGGACCAGGACTGAGACCAGGGATGGAAGAGAGGACAAGAGGAGGTGGTTGCCGGCCAGAACCGCCGTCCACGGCGGCGAGAGGAGGAGAAACCCGCAAGGTACCCGGTTAGCCCATTTTGATCCATTTTTCCATTTTTGTTGTTATGGTTGGTTTTTAATGGTTTTAATGAGTCCATTAGGTTGCTAGGGACATGTTAGGAAGGTTTTAGGAAGCTTGGGAGGGCTGTGAAGCCATGGGTGCAGTTTTGGAAGTTTGAACCGTTGGGTTCAAAAATCAAACCATGGGTTTATGCGGTTTTTAGGTTGTTTTAAGGATTGTAATGGCTAGAAAACATCAAAATAGGAAGAAAGGAACCAAAAAGGAAGAACTAGGATGAAAATGGGGTGTCTAGGGCTGTGAACCGGTCACGCCGGTCTAGTTGAACCGGCCAAACCAGGTGAACCGGCCCGGAACAGTAAAACTGGTCTGCTGGAGGTTAGTGCCGATGAATAGTAATTTTTCCCTTCTTGGAGCGCGTGAGGGCGAGTGGCCCATAATTTGGGGAAGTGTTCAACATGTGAAATCTTCTATTCGATGTAACGAAGATTTTGGGACTGGTCTCGCATCAATCGTACATTGTTTCGATAGTTTTCGGGGTGTCGGAAGGTTTAGGGTCGGTTTACAAATAGTTAAAAGTTTGGGAAAATTACGGGGCTTTGGTAGGAGGTAATTAAGTAGTTAGTAACCTTCTATTAAAATTTGGACAGGTTTGGGAGTCCCGGTGATGGTGATCAGCTCGGGGAGCCGTATGACACGCAAATCGAGGCGGCAACTCGGACGGTCTGTGAGTGGACCTTGTTTTCTAAATTGGTGCATGCATAAATGTTTATTATATGTTTGAATACATGTTCGATAATGCCATGGGTGCATTTGTATGTGGTTACGTATAGGCACGTATTTCGAAGTTTCGGCCTTATACGGTGCTTATACGGGTCGGTATTTCCTTATTGGTTTTAATGAACTAGTTTTGGATTTCTAAAAGGATAAACTCGGGTATGAGACTCACTTGGTTTTGTCTCGGGTATATGACCTCAGATATCGGGCACGGTGCCCAGCTGATGTCCTATGTTCGGTCACGAGACCCAGGTTACTTTACGGTTTTGATTTCAGGTCAGGGAACCTTAAATGGATTTCACAGTTCATGACGGTTTATGGGAACCAGCATGAACCCTTGTTATGGTATCGTGATTCATGACGGTTTATGGGAACCGGCATGAACCCTTGTTGGTCATTATGGTACATGACGGTTTATGGGAACCGACATGAACCCTTGTTGGTCATTATAGTACATGATAGTTTATGGGAACTAGCATGTTACCCTGGTTATGTTATTACGGTACATGACGGTTTATGGGAACCGGTATGTTACCCTGGTTATGTTATTACGGTACATGACGGTCTATGGGAACCGACATGTTACCTTGGTTATGGATATTATGGATCATGACGGTTCAGGGGAACCGGGCTTGGATATTGTGTTATGTATATATATATGTTCATATACCTTCCTTTACTTCTATTATCTCCTCCAGGGAGGTTCGTTGGCCTGGGTGGACCCCAGAGTAGTCACGGAGCACCGACTGAGTGGAGTCACCCCTAGTTGGGTTCCTTACTCTCAAGAAGGCTATGGTTACTATTACCTCGAGTAGGATCAGTGGTATGCAAACATTGACCTTGACTTAGAGAAGAATCGGATTGAGACCCGGGTAGCACGCGCGTAGCTTTGGATACCGTGACAGGATTGGTTGTGTGACTTATATTATATATATATATATATATATATATATATATGGATATATGATATGTGTGATATGTGGTGTGCACAGGTGTGCACAGGATTTGAGTAGTGGCTCGTGTATTTGGTTTCAGTATGTTTATGGTTATGGGCTGAGTCCCTTATTGGTTTTCTTATGGGTTTGGGCAGTGGCCCGTATGGTCGATTTCATGGTGGTCCTTTCGACCTTGGTTATTTCTGATTTGGGCTTAGTTCCCACATGTGGTCCATTTGGTTAAATGGTTTTCGAATGCATGCATGTTTTTTAGTGAAGGGTACAAATGTCTTTATGGAAATGTTTTTATAAACTTTTGTTTTGTCCACTCACAGCTTTTAATGTTTTGACTGCCCTTCAGGTTGACATCGGATGTGGACTGTAGCAGAGATCGAAATATCACATACCTCCTCCGGATCCTGGCGTACTCTGATAGCCCGGGAGGGTAAAGGTTGGAAATATCCCTTGTCTGACACTTCGTGTCAGACGGGAGTAGGGCCATCCCGCACTAATCCCGGGGGGATTGGGATAGGTCCTGTCACTAGAAAATACTGAATTTAAACTACGAAGTCAAAACAAGTAAACCCTTAACCATTTGTCTCAAATTTTCATCAATATTATGGCATACAAGCATTCAGTGCACGCGAGCTGACTGGAGGGCATCAGTTCGACACACGCGCGCTGAAGGGAATTTCTGGGCTGGGGAGGCTGTGACGCGGCTTGGGCTTCAGGCGAGGGTCGGGCCGGGCTGGAGAAAAAAAACTTGGACTTGGGTTTGCAGAAAATGGATTGCAGTTGGGCTTGTCATCCAGATTGGGCCGCAGCAAGGATCATGACGCGGGCCTAGGCAAGTTGATGTCTTGGGCTAATTTTTATGAGCTGCACAGAAAAATGGGCTGGATAAGATTTTGGGTTTGCAAAATAAATATTAATTAATTTATATAATTCAACCGAATTTCGTCCATAATTTATTCGTTATAATTTCAATCGGGACGATTATTTCTCCAAAACGCTCCAAATTACAAGTTTTATTTACTTAAACAAAAATATCACAAAATATATTATTTTATCTAATTATTTATTATTTTAATATTAATAGTCAAGTATAAAGGTATAAAATAATATAAAATAATGCTTAAATAACGACCTATCACTGTGAAACATCTTCAAGAAGTACTGCAGCTCATCCATCCACAATCCCAGCCCCAGCCCCAGCCCCACAGCCTATAATGAGAGTAAGTGCAAATCTCTGCCAGGTCTAAAAAAACAGCATCATCTTGAGCAATGCATTTGTATACAAATTATCTTGTGGATGTTGTATGTGTTCTTAAGTAGTTATTTCTGATAACTATGTCAAATCAAGAACTAATCAATTCTAGAACGAAAACAATGGATGAGGCTGATCAGGTCATTGAATGCTCTAAGAAGGTAAGTAGCTGCTCTGAAGTAGCTGCTCTTTATTTGCCCCATAGGTTGTTGAGCAAACAATTGAAGTGGGAAGTCAAACTGCTGGTACCTTAAAGGGCCAAGTAAGTAGGTTCACCAGTCATATCTAGTTTCTTCATTTCAAGAAATTAGCTAAAATGGTTTTTCTTTATCCTTTAATGTTTTCAGGTGGCAACAGATAAATGTATCATGCTTTTTCTTTTGTTTATTGTGAGTGTATATATATATACATATACGAATAGTTTTGTGGGTATACATATATACATATATATATATATGTATATACGATTAGTTGTCACTTGTGAGTATACATATATACATATATATACAATTAGTTTCCACTTGTAATTATACATACATATATGATTTTTTTTGTCTAGTTTTGTGGATCATATAGTAAATTTCTAAAGAATTAATTAATACGTTTATGTTGTGGTTCATTGCAGTTTTAAAGGGAAAATGACTTTATCACGGAGGTTGGAAGCTCTCAATCGTCAGCAACTACTCACCACTTGCAAACGGAGGTTGACAATTTGAAGGATGAGTTGACAATTGCAAAGGCATCTCAAGAAGCAGCTAACAAGAAACTTGCACATATGCAATTGTATCTCCAACAACTAGTACAAAACATGTCAAGAGTCACTGGGTTTGAAGCACCAACAGTTGATTTTGAAGTACCATCGACTGATGAACACGGTACGAATGAAGGTCAAAGCTCCCTAGGATAGTCTTTTTTCCATGCTTATGTAGAACATAGTTTGACATTTAAAAAATTAGCTACTACATACTTGTTTTGTATGTTATGTTATTAATTCATATAAATATTACCTTTTCTATAATTTTTGTGACTTTCCATAAATTAGTTACTATTATTGCATTTAAAAGTCAAATCCTTGTAATATATAGTTGATGTGTATTTTTGTTATGAGATAAACTTTAGACGACAAAGATGTTTGCCATAATAGAACATCTCTTGTGACCAATCTACTTTTCCAGGATAAAGCATCTATTACGACAAATAGAATGTCATCATAGAAGTTTTATCGCGACAAATGTATTTCTCGCTATAGATACTTTATCGCGGAAAATGAGATTTGTCGTGACAGACCACCTATCGCAACAAAGATGTTTGCAGGTATATGGCTTCTACGTGTTTGTGGATGTCCTATTGTGACAAACATATTTGTCATGATAGATGTGCTATGGTGGCAAATATGTTTTGCGAGGATATAATAGTTAAGGCGACAAATTCATTTGCCGGGAGAGAATTGATGTCCCGGCGAATTAGGTTTCGCCATGGAAGACATACACAGACAAATACTTTGCCGTGGAAGGTTTGCCGTGAAAAAAATTCTTAGGCGGCAAATGTTGAAAATTTGTCGCGAAAGATCTTTGCTGGCGAGCGTTTACTGACAAAAATCGCAACAAATATTTTCGTCTCGAAAGACTTTAGCCGGCAAAGTATGGCTTTTCGCGACAAATATTGTTTGCCACCAAAGCCATATTTTTTACTAGTGTCAACCAGACGATGGTGCATAAAAAATGTCATTCGTGTTACAAAAATCTAGTAAATTTTAATACCCGTTACCTTATATCATTATGTAAAACACGTGTTATATATTTATAATATGTTAGAAACATTATCTACTAAACAAAATAATATTAAATTTTTATATAATTATTACATTTATCACTGTATAAGAAACAACTAATAATACTTATTCTTCACCTCCTATATGTGTCCTATATTATACTATTTAGAGAAAACTGTTGCTACAGTTCTAAAATTTTAATTTAATATTTAGTTATATTCCCTAAACTTCATTATTAATAGCAGATGTTCATTGAACTATATCCAAATGTGCAATAATCGTCCATCCTTTAAAATTATTAACTTTTTCTATTTAAAATATGGGTAAGATGGTTATTTCAAATTTATTTATACAATTTCATCCATTCAAAGTCTTTTTTAAAGTTAACTATTTCTTCTTTTTCTTCACATTTTATTTTCTTTTTGTCTTCTTTGCTAATTCTCTTACTTCTTCTTTCTTCCCACAAACACTAATCCATGGATGTTTAGAATTTCTAAAGCCACTAACTAGTATAATAATTGATTAAAATTAAAAGAAATAACAAAAAATAATAATAATTTTTTTGATGAATATATATATGCATTTTCCTCATTTAAGGTAAGAACACCATTAGTGGCGAATTATTCTGATGAACATCGTCACCAAAACATCTTTTTTCGACAATGTTCAACAAAAAATTTGTCATTAAAGGTCTTCAATGACAAAAAATGCATATACATTCAAGTTTTTCTAGATATTTTTTTTCTGAAATTCCAATTTTTTTTGTTCTTTCTTTCAATTTTAATTTTAATCAATTATTAAATTTGTAGCCTCAAAAATTCCAAAATATCCATGGGTTGATGTTTGTGAGAAGAAAAAAGAAGAGAAAAAGAAGGAAGAGATGAAGAATGAGATGAAAAAGAAGAAAAAAGGCAGGAGAATGAGTCTTTCTATTTTTATTTGATTTTTTAATTTTTTTAATTTTTTTCCTTTACACAAGAAACAGAATTTTTAAAAATATACTTAAAAAGACCTATCTTACCCTTGTTTTAAACAAAAAAAAAAACTAACAATTTTAATGTAACAACCCGTCCCAGATTTCAGGATTAGATTAGTGACTAATGAAGGATTAGTGAGATTAATCGATGATTAGGTGAGTGATTTCGGACGGACAGTGCGAAATGACTGTTTTGTCCCTAGAATGGGCAAACTGTTGACTTTTGTTTCGGACGGTCAAACGGACTTTGGCCAATGACTGTGACGTAGTTCGGGATGTCACGAGTCCGTAAACAAGCGGCACGTATTCCGACATTTGAGGAAGAAGTTATAGGTCTCAGAAGATAAGGGGTAATTTGGTAATTTGGTGCAAGGGGCAATTTGGTCTTTTTGCTATGCATTGGGATCTGTGCCCAATAAAATTGGGACACTTGGTTGCCTTGGGATTTGTGTCCAATGGATGTCGAACACTTGTCCCCTCTCTAGACGTCTGTGAACTCTCCCTCACCGCCTCAGATGGTTTTAAACGGGTGCGGATTGTTTTGATCAAATGGTTGGACAGAAAACAGAGAGATCGTGAGAATCCTTCCATCCAATTTCCTTTGATCTTCACCCTTTGCCTGTGCGTTGTGAATGAGAGATGGAGAATAAGTGGTGGCAAACATGATGGTAGCCACGGTGGTGATCACGACGGTGGAAGTAAGACTGAATTCATGCAAGGTCCTGTTTAGGGTTCAAAATGGTAAATGATGGTTTAGTAGTTTATGATTGATTTGGTTCATTGGCACATGTTTCTGAAGTTGCAAGGAAGTTGTAGTGCTTGACCTAGAGGCGTGCCGTAGACGGTGGCCAGCACATCGTGACTGGTAAGGTTGTTAGGGACCCGTCCCAATCCCCCCCGGATTAATGCGGGACGTGCCTGATCCCTTATGACATGGATTGTCAGATAAGGAAAATTCTGATATTAGCCCGTTCGGGGCTTCAGAGTACGCTAGGATCCGAAAGCGGTATGTGATGTCTCGTTCTCTGCTACAGCCCGCATCCGCGATCAACCTGAAGGGCAGTCAAAACATTTAAAAGTTGTGAGTGGACAAAACAAATAATTTATTAAAAATATTTTCACCAAAAGACATTTATACCCTTCACTAAAAAAGCATGCATTCATTCCAAAGACCATTTACCAAAACACTATATAGTGCCTTGGCCTAAAATCGTAAATGAAACCAGTCATATGGGCCACTGCCCAAATCCATGTAGGACTCAGCCCAAAACTAGTATATATCATATATATATATATATATATCACATAACCGGTCCTGTCACGGTTTCTCAAGCTACGCGCGTGCTACCCGGGTCTCAAATCCCAAGTCTACCTAGGGTCCACCCAGGTCAATGTCCGCAGATTAATGACCCTCCCTGAAGGTTATAATCCATAAGCCTTCCTGTGAGTAAGGTACCCAACGGGGGTGACTCCACTCAGTTAGTGCTCCGTTACTACTCCGGGGTCCACCCAGGCCAACGACCCTCCTCGGAGGAGACAATCAATAAAATAAGGATGGTAGATGAAAATCTATATGAAATCATCCGTAAAAATTTTCAAAGGATTCATGGCTGGTCCCCATAAACCGTCATGAACCAGAAAATTCATTCAGGGTCCCCGACCCGAAATCTTAGTCATAAACTAACTGGGCCTCGTGCCCAAAACTCATGACTCAACTGGGCATCGTGCCCGATATCTCAAGGTCAGTCACGATTCCAATCGTAGTGATGCATGCAACCATCCGTCAAGGACCGCCCTCAATCCTGGTATGTCGCCGTGAACGCATCAACCGACGCGACCACCTCTAGATCATGGTGCACCCATCACCGATCGATATCCTGTACCGTCAACACCCCGAAATTGAGCCTCCAGTGGTTGTTCGACAGCGGAACGTGCATCGTGACCTCTCTGGATGGAACACATCCCACTCCGAAGGCGAGCGTCGTATCGTCCGTAGCCGTGCACATAGCACCCGCTGCGACCACGACCCAGACCCGTAGGTCATCAATAGGGCTACATGCCCGAAACAAAACCAAATGGGTCTCATGCCCGATTCCTTATTTCTAAATCCGAAATCATTTCATTTAAACCAACATAGAAAGCATAAACCCGTATAAGCACCGTATAAGCTCGAAACTTCGAAATACGTGTAAATACGTGAACACACGCTAATACACTCATGGCATCACAAAATATGTTCATAAAAGCATATAAAACATTTATGCATGGATAAATTTTGAAAACTAAAGTCCACACACAGACCGTCCGAGCTGCCGCCTCGATACGTGTGTCATACGGCTCTCCCAGGCCAATCGTCGTCACCAGAACCTCCAAACCTGTCCAAATGGTAATAGAGGGTTACTAACTACTTAAATAACCCCTCACTAAAGCCCCGTAATATTTCCGAATTTTAAACTATTTTTAAACCCGATTCAAACCTTTGGACACCTAGAAACCTATCGAAACGATGTCAAATTGACGCGAAACCAGTCCCAAAATGTTCGTTACATCGAATAGATGATTTTGTGTGTTGGAAGTTTCCCCAAAAGTGACCTCACACACCCCCACGTGTGGCATGAAGTCCCCTTCGACCAGGCCGGTCCGAACTGGCCAATCTGGTCCGCCTACAACCTAGTTCGCCTGGACCGGCGTGACTGCGTCCAAGGCCATATCTTCTTCGTTTTTCATCCCTTTTCATCCATTCCAACTGCTATGGCTTCATATTCCAACCTAACCATATCTTTAAAACCTAGAAACCAGCCTAAAACCCATTGGTTCTAAAACCCATTTGAACCAAAACTTCCATTCGATGTTTAAGGAGCACTTTGGGGTCCAACCTTCAACCTAAGGGTTCTAATAGGTTCCTAGGATCCCTAAAAAGAGATTGGGAGGATTGGTTTGGGCTAACTTGGCGGGGAATGGAATTCGGTGGGTAGCCACCCGAAAACACTCCAGCCGCCGTTTTGGGCTTTCTCAGTCGTCGTCAGCCTCCAAAACTACCTTCTAGACCTCTTACCAATCCCCTAAACCCGTCCTAACCAACATCTAAGCTCCTAACGTCCAAACCTGAATTTGAAATTCAAACATGCAGGGGGTTCGAGTTTCCCTTGGCCGTGCAATCCACCGCCATCCACGGCGGCCTAGCAGCCTGCCACCCTCCTTCCTTGTCCAACACTCATCCTCAACTCTCTCCTAGCCTCAAACAGGTCAGATGGGAAGGGTTTGGATTTGGGTTCATTGGGTTTGGGTTTTGTCAATCGAATGAACACAGGGGGGTTGTTGCATGTGTATGTGTAAGTGGGGCAATGGATGGATGACAACTTGTCACTCATCCATTGGGTCTAGGGAAAAGATCTGGGGCCCCACTCAGGACAAAAGTCCACTTTCGTCTCGTAAAATGTACCGCTATAAATAGTACCCCAAAACTTTCGTGAACCGTAACTTCTCCATCGAATGTCCGAATTCGACGTGCCACCTATCTACAGACTCATTTGACCCGATCTACGTAACGGTCCTCGACCCTCGGCCATCGGACCTCTCGGGTTAAAGTTAACTTTTCGCCCTTGTTCAGGGGTAAAAACCGCAATTTTACCCTGAACGTCCGTTAATCCTCAGCTAAACCCCTATTAGCCTCACTAATCCGTTATTAAGTCTTAATTAATCCTTTAAATTTGGGATGGGTCGTTACAACCTCCCCTTCTTAAATAATTTCGTCCCTCGAAATTCAAACCGACCTAATTCCACATCGAACTGTGGAATCCAATATGTCCCTCTACTCAGGCGTTCTCGTGTAACCATACACGTCCACCATAAGCCTCGTACTCATCGGTAGGCACTGCCACCCCGGAGCTTCCAAAGCTCTAACTCACCCTCGAGAACTACACGTCGGCTCGTAAGTCTCACTCGAGACGAATTTCGACGTCTTGCCCGTCACTCACTCCGTACTCCGACAGGTTAATTATACTAAGTTGATTTTAGATCCTTTTTTATCTACCTTTCTGACACGTTCCAACCTACAACCATCAGGTTACAACGCGTACTCCCACTAAGGGCTATGTAAGGACCCATGTCCTGGAGGGAACAGTGAACAATCCCACATTCCTGCGAGGAGGAATGGTCTGGTAGAGGATGGTGGTGTGCCTTAAAGGTGTAGGCACACACCTATCTAGCACTAGGCCTTTTGGGAGCTCAAGTTGCTTTTGGGGAGGGGGAGGGGGGGGGGGGGGGGGGGATTGGAACCCCAAAGTTAAGCGAGTCGAGCCTGGTGTAATTCCATGATGGGTGACCTCACTGGGAAGTTGCACCATGAGCTCCCGAAAACAAAACCTTGAGGGCGAGGCCCAAAGCGAACAATATGGTGCTAGATGAGTCGGGTCCTGACCGAGGAGGGTCGGGTCCTGACAATTAGGTATCAGAGCCAGACCCCAACCGGGAAGTGTGCTAGCGAGGACGCTAGGCCCTAAGGGGGTGGATTGTAAGACCCGTGTCGTGGAGGGAACGGTGAACAATCTCACATTCCTACGAGGGGAATAGTCTGGGAGAGGATGTGGTGTGCCTTAAATGTGTAGGCACACACCTATCTAGAACTAGGCCTTTTGGGAGCTCAAGTGGATTTGGTGGGGGGGGGGGGGGGGGGGGGGGGGGGGGGGGCGGGGAGGGATTGGAACCCCAAAGTTAATCGAGTTGAGGCTGGTGCAATTTCCATGATGCGTGACCCTCATAGGAAGTTGCACCATGACTCTCGAAAACAAAACCGTGAGGGCGAGGCCCAAAGCGGACAATATGGTGCTAGATGAGTCGGGTTCTGACCGAGGAGGGTCGGGTCCTGACCGAGGAGCGTCTGGTCTTGACAGGCTAACACATTCGAGTTGCCATCAAGTCGACTTTTCAGTCTGATGGTTCTCCTCATCTAATAATCGAAGCTGATATCCTATTCAGTATTCAATCTGTCAACATCCACTAGATTCTGTCATATGACAATGGAAAGAATCGAACCTTGCATACCATACTCCAACCTATGCCGCAGGTTCAAACAACATCAATACTCACAAGCCAACTCTCATTTTCTCAAGCTAACTCTCCTTAGAGTCCCAAACTGTCGTACACTCGTCCTGTCGACACACAATAGACGTCTCACCCATCTGGGGTGCATATGGGATCTAGATACACCCTACTTGTTTGAGGAGAGAAAGACTTTGCACTAATGGGTTCCCTTGTCACAGAGAAGTCACTTCGCAAAGCAACTATCCTCAGCTCGGAATGTGGGTAAATTTCCAATTTGATTTCCTGTACCAATGTTCTTTCTGTACACCAGCTTGCAAGTCTGGCTTAGTGTCAGGCACTCACGCCAACAACTGTGGTCTAACCAAACCACGTCTACCAAGACGCACCATTCCGAATCTCGCTACCACCGCTTCTTCATGACTAAGACAGTACGAATACCCTCTCTACATATCCAATCTCAGTCTTGTCATTTCACCAACTATTCCAAAGATTCTTCAACTGTGTCACTATACGATTTTCCTCTGCTCCTAACTTAGCATAATCAGCAAGGCAATTCACCCCACTGATTACCAAACCTTGGTCTACTCGCCTCAAGGTCGCCACAATCGCCTCAAATCAACTCGATCACCCTGATCTTTACTACACGACTTCATCTCACTCACCTCAATCCAAACTTACCTCGGACACTCACTTGCCACATCCACTGACGCCAATTACTTTTTTGCTCTTCAAATCAATCAATTTGACCCACAGCTTTGGTGTACGGTTTCTCACACCCTCTTTGAACCCTTAGCTGTCAAATCACTCCTCGTCATGCCACTTAGGGAAGAATCAAGGAGAATCCATGATGATGACATCAATGTTCATTCTATGTCATCCTCTGGCACCCAGTACTACCTGCTAAAGAGCAGAAAATGAGAAGTCTCCTTCATCGTCTTCGAAATCGAGAGTAGTTGCAACCACGTTGGAAGCATACCTAACTATTTCAATTACTGAGCTAGAAGTCCTCATTCTCTGGCTAAGAGTATTCTATGATAATTACTGTAATGCTTAGTCCATTCCTTCCGGACTAAACACTTCCATTGATTCTCTTCGGCTTCTTCCAATTTTCCGACCAACGAAAACTGTCGATAGCTACTGTAATGACCCATTCTATTTATCACCATCAGATTCCTCCTCAAACAAGCGTACATGAAACTCAGGAGGTATGGTCAACCGCAGTCAACCAAAACCATCTCCATCACGATTTCCAAGAATCTACATTAGCCGACAAATCCTCCTCGTCGTGTAGTGGTAGAAACCAACCGTGAGCACATCACGATTGAGACACCCTTAGCTCGTGGCTCGTTATCATCACCCCATCATCACCATGCGGAGTACGAATCAAACCAGTCCTAAACTTTACTCGAACCGAGCAATCGCCACTTAACTCAACTCGGGTCGGAGGGGTCTACCTCCCTCGTACTCCTATGACTCTGTATGACCATCCCGACAATCCATGCCAAAAGATGAACGTTCCTCGAACGTCCCCCGATTCTCGTCTACCAACAACAAAGCTACCCTCGATGGTGGTACCTACCACAAGCTCGTACAAACACAACCTACGTAGAACACCACCAAGACTCCGAACCTAAGCGGTCAACTCACCACCGGAACCAACCGTTCAACACTCGACATCCACCGATCGGTCCACCTTGGAATCCGATCGACAAGTACCACTCTCCTGGTCACTCGTCCGATCAACCACCAACTAGGTTATTGCGAACTTGGCTGCTCCCTGCAGGATGTCCATCTCGAGCGATCCCTCGCACTTAACTCTGAAGAGTCGTCATACTTCGATACGGGTGTCCAATCTACCAGTAACCACACTCTGAGGATCTCGCCCTCTCGTAACTCTACGGCTCCTAGCCGCTGGCCTTCATAAGAACTTGGCCATACTCCGTGCCTAAGCATGCACAACAACTATACCGTGGCATCCCTGCTAGTCGACGTCCCTCTAGGACTGGACACACCGAAACATGGCACCTCATACCAAATAAAATCACGTGTTCCTATTCCATCCGTCTCCACTAGACTCAACCAGAGTCGTCCACTAGGTCATCCACGACTTCAATTACTCCCTGCAGTACACTCAACTGTCCCGACTCTCAGGGCGTCCTATGGTGTCTACCAGTCCACTAGATCCTATCTCTAGTAACTATGCAGCTCTAAGCCGTCGGATTCGCACAAATACCGACCCTACTCGGGATCCACTTCCTCAAAATACGCGACAATTCTATGCCAATCAAACCCTAAACAACCGCACTCGTGCCAAACGTAATTCAACTAGGATTCAATCCCACTGAATCCTCCTACTCTTACCCCTAACTATCAGGTTGATGACGGGCTGTTACCACTGTAGAAACATCACACATCCTCGACCTGCGCACCACTCTGTCACCAAAACCTACTCTGATACCACTTTGGTATCAGAGTTCCCTGAGTATCATATGAGCCAACCTGCTCTGATACCACTTTCTAAGGCCCGTCTCAATCACCCCGGGATTAATGCGGGACGCGTCTGATCTCGTCTAAAACGGAGTATCAGACAAGGGAAATTCCGACTTTAGCCCGCTCGGGGCTTCAGAGTTCGCCAAGATCCGGAGGAGGTATGTGATGTCTCAGTCTCTGCTACAACTCGCATCCGCGATCAACCTTGAAGGGCAGTCAAAATATTTAAAAGCTGTGAGTGGACAAAAAAAATTAATTTATTAAAACATTTTCACAAAATACATTTATACCCTTCACTAAAAAAGCATGCATGCATTCCAAAAACATTTACTAAAACACTATATAGGGCCTTGACCCAAAATCGTAAATGAAACCAGTCATATGGGCCACTACCCAAATCCATGTGGGACTGGAGCCCAAAACCAATATATATCATATATATATATCACATAACGATACCGATTCTACCAACGGTTTCTCAAGCTACGTGTGTGCTACCCGGGGCTCTCAAATTCCCAAGTCTCCCTAGGGTCCACCGCAGGTCAATGACTGCAGATCAATGACCCTCCCTGGGGGTTATAATCCATAAGCCTTCTTGAGAGTAAGGTACCCAACAGGGGTGACTCCACTCAGTTAGTGCTCCGTGACTACTCCGGGGTCCACCCAGGCCAACGACCCTCCCCGGAGGAGACAATCCATAAAATAAGGATGGTATATGAAAATCTATATGAAATCATGCATTAAATTTTTCAAAGGATTCATGCCTGGTCCCATAAACCGTCATGAACCAGAAAATCCGTTTAGGGTCCCCGACCCAGAAATCATAGTCGTAAACTAACTGGGCCTCACGCCCGAACTCATGACTCAACTGGGCATCATGCCTATATATCTCTGGGCAAGTCACGATTCCAATCGTAGTGATGCATGCAACCATCCGTCAAGGACCGCCGTCAATCCTGGTATGTCGACGTGAACGCATCAACCGACGCCACCACCTCTAGATCATGGTGCACCCATCACCGATCGATATCCTGTACCGTCAAGACCCCAAAGTTGAACTTCTAGTGGCTGCTTGACAGCGGAACGTGCATCGTGACCTCTACGGAAGGAACACATCCCAGTCGTGAGGCAAGCATCGTATTGTCCGTCACCGTGCACATAGCACCCGCCGCGACCCCGACTTAAACCCGTAGGTCATCAATAGGGCTACATGCCCGAAACAAAACCAAATGGGTCTCATGTCCGATTCCCTGTTTATAAATCAGAAATCATTTCATTTAAACCAACATAGAAAGCACAAACACATATAAGCACCACATAAGGCCAAAACCTCGAAATACGTGCAAATACGTGAAAAACACACAAATGCACTCATGGCATCACAAAACATGTTCATAAAAGCATATAAAACATTTATGCATGCATCAATTTAGAAAAAAAAAGTCCACTCACAGACCGTCCGAGCTGTCGCCTCGATACGCGTGCTATACCGCTCTCCTGGACCAATCGCCCACACAAGACCTCCAAACTTGTCCAAATCTTAATAGAGGGTTACTAACAACTTAAATAACATCTCACTAAAGCCTCGTAATTTTTCCTATTTTTAACTATTTTTAAAACCCAATCCTAAACCTTCAGACACCCCGAAACTATCGAAACGATGTCCGATTGACGCGAAATCAGTCCCAACATGTTCGTTATATCGAATAGATGATTTTCTTGTGTTGGAAGTTTCCCAAAAGTGGCCTCACGCGCCCCCACGGGTGATCTAAGTCCTTGCGCGTGAAGCCCACGCGCAGGAACAGTGTCATCTTCAACCTTCGTCCAGGCGGGTCCGAACTAGCTAGTCCGGTCCGCCTGCAACCCGGTTCGCCTGGATCGGCGTGACCGGTCCAAGGCTATATCTTCTTCGTTTTCATCCTTTTTCATCCATTTCAACTCCTATGGCTTCCTAACAACATGTCCAACCTAACCATGTCCTCAAAACCTAGAAACCAACCTAACCATTTCAACTCCATTCGATGTTCTGGGCACTTCTAAGGGTCCAACCTTCAACCTAAGGGTTCTAACAGGTTCTGGGATCCCTAAAAACAGATTGGGAGGATTGGTTTGGGCTAGCTTGGCTGGAAATGGCATTTGGTGGGTAGCCACCGAAGACACTCCATCCGCCGTTCCGGACTTTCTCAGCGTCCTTAGCCTCCAAAACTACCTTCTAGACCTCCTACCAATCCCCTAAACCCATCCTAACCAACATCTAAGCTCCCTAACGTCCAAAACCCGAATTTGAAATTCAAAACATGCAGGGGGTTCGGGTTTCCCTTGGCCGTGCAATCCACCGCCATCCACGGCGGCCCAGCAGCCTGCCACCTCCTTCCTTGGTCCAACTGTCAGGACCCACCCCGGTTTCACCCTGAAAACCGAGGTAAATCCTGCTCCCGTCTGACACCCCGACACGCACAAAAGGAAAACTCACTCTAAACCACCAAAGCACACAGTCAGACGCAGGAGAAAACTATAAGAAACATCCCGAAGTCAAAGGTTTACAGAGCATAGTACTAAATACAAAAGAAAGAAATCGATAAACTAGATACACGCACACGGAAAACTTAAAACACTCTGGGGTCGCTCTTATAACTTCTATGCCTCCGACACTGCCTCGACGCCGAACCCCGCACTAGCTCCACGACCTGGAGGGCAAGTTAAAAACAGAAGGTGTGAGTAAACCATAAATAAGAAAAGAATTTCTGAAAACCATTTCATAACAAAAACCAGGGTTTTAGCCCTCCGTTTTAAAATCACATGCATAACCCAGTTATCAAAACAATTATAAATCACGTAAAGATCTTCATAAAAACATTTACTGAATCATTATAAAACCAGTTATAGAACTCATATCATAAGCATCAGAAAACTGTACCATAGCCATCATCATCCGATCAAACCTGCTGGATCTATCCGAGTCTTTAAACTCCCGAGTCTTTAAACTCCCGAGTCTTTAAACTCAATCCAGGCCTCAATAATATCTGAGTCTTTAAACTCCCGAGTCTTTAAACTCAATAGGCCTACGGGGGAAATATCAATATATCCGAGTCTTTAAACTCCCGAGTCTTTAAACTCAATCCGGGCCCGTCCCCCGTCAAATATAATCCGGGTCTTTAAACCCAATAACTAGGTCCAGCAAATCCAATCAAAACCATTTGAAAACCATTTATGAATCTACTTCCAAACCCGAATCCGAAATCACTGGTCCGAAGCCCTTCCGGCATCCAGAACCATCATTCCGAACCCAAATCCGGAAATCCACTTTTCAACTTTAAAACCAAAGCTCGCTTTCTAAAATCCGATTTTAAAACTGAAAACCTTGATCCTCAAAATCATGTTCCAAAATCCCTTTAGTATCATTAGAAATCATTTATCATTTGAAATCCCGAAACTGTAACATCAAAAATCCAGAATCAAAGATTTTCTCGTAAAACGTGCCAAATACCGTACTTCCTCGAAAACGTGCAATTATGTAAAACCAACATAGCATATTCAATAATCATGAAATCTCATATAAAACCATAAAACAAGTAATTAAAAGCAGTTATGCATGTTCAAGTTAAAAGAGAGGGTCCACTCACAGTCACCGGCACGTCACTCGCGCCCCGTACGTCCCGTACGTTCTTCAGCTTCCTCGGGAAATCCCAATCCTGTCACAAGTCACCAAAGTACGTTACTAACACATCTACGAAGGTCCACCTAATTTTACCCAAAAATCCTCGGGTCCTAAACATAACGAACCGGAACCCTAAACCTTCACCTTCGCGGAACTAACCGCAAACGACGTCCGATTAACCCGAAACCAATTCCAATAGACTCGTCACGACACGTAGACCAAAAACCATGTTGACCATTTTCCCAAACACCGCCGCACGCGCCCCCACGCGCCGCCCAAAGTGGCTGCGGGTAGCCCTCACGCGCCTGCTACAAGAAGACTGTTCACCGTCGTCAACCTCGGGTGAACAGGTCTGAACCGGCGCATACCCGGTTCTCCGCCGTCCCGTCTCTGTTTCCTTTCCTTTCTTCAACATCTTCATCGTCCAGTCCCCAGCAATCCAGTCCCCTCACTCAAACACCTCGACACAGCCCCTAAGTCGTCGACTCAAGCTCGAACAAAAACCCGAACCAGTCCCCTATTTTCCCTTCCGGCAATCCCATGTCTTCCTCCGTCACGGTGTCGACCTTAAACTAATCCTAGGACCTTCCTAAGTCTCACCCAACTCACCAAAACCGTCGACTCACACCCCAAAACCCACGACTAATGGTTTGAAGCAAAACGGAAAAACAGAGTATTTGAACAGGAACGAGGAATTACCTGTGCTCCGGTCGCCTCCGTGAGCTCAGTCGTGAGGACACGACTCCTCCAGTCCACCTTCAGCCTCTGGACACCTCCACCAGCCTCGATTGGCCCCCTTACACGCAGCACCTCCACTCAACTCCTCTTTGTTTTCTCTGGTTTTCCCGTAGCTCACACCTCACAAACACACGACCACTGCACCTCCCAACTTTCTCCTTAGCTCTCTCACAATCTCGGTCACTTACTCCCTCATCAATTTGCACAAACACACACAGTCACCGTCCAATTCTCCCAATCTCTCAATCTCTGTTCTCCCCTGTTCGAACACACACACACACACGGCGCAAATAATTGGAACCGTGAGAGATCCTAGAACCCTCTAGCCCTCTTACACGTGTCACAATCCTAAAAACCTTCTCACAAAATGTCCTCTCTGCCCTGGACACTTGTCCAAATCTGGCTGCACCAAGCCAACGTACAAAAGACCAAACTTCCCTTCCTTTTAAGTCAAAAGTACCATTGTGCCACTACCTTTCTAGACCCGTAACTTGCCCGTCCTAACTCCGATGAATACATGCCACCTGCAGTTGAACTCAAGACGACAAGATCTACCTAACGGTCCTAGGTCAACGTGTCAAAACCCGATCGTAACAAAAGTCAACTTTTCCCCCTATTTTAGCCAAATTACGGTAATGCCCTCAACCTTCCAAACATCATAAATTCCTCCTCGGATGTCGGAATCGGGCGTGCCACCTGTCTTACGGATTCGTGACGTCCCGAAACTACGTCACGGTCAACGGTCAAAGTCCATTTGACCGCCCGAACTCAAAGTCTGCATTTTGCCCGAACTAGGGGCAAAATCGTCATTCTACGCTACCAGACCTATCGTAACTAACTAACCACCGATTAGACTCACTAATCATCCTCTTTAACCCTAATTCCCGGGAATGGGTCGTTGCACCAACACTCATCCTCAACTCTCTCCTGGCCTCAAACAGGTCAGATGGCAAGGGTTTGGATTTGGGTTCACTAGGTTTGGGTTTTGGTCGATCGAATGAACACAAGGGGGGGTGGTTGCATGTATCTGTGTAAGAGGGGCAATGGATGGATGACACTTGTCACTCATCCATTGGGTCTAGGGAAAAGATCTGGGCCCCACTAAGGAAAAGGGTCCACTTTCGTCTCGTAAAATGTACCGCTATGAATAGTACCCCCAAACTTTTGTGAACCGTATTTCTCTGTCGAATGTCCGAATTCGACGTGCCGCCTATCTACGGACTCGTATCGACCCGATCTACGTAACGGCCTTCGGCCCTTGGCTATTGGACCTCGCGGGTAAAAAGTCAACTTTTCTCCCTCGTTTTGGGTCAAACCCGTAATTTCACCCTGAACGTCTGTTAATCCTCGGTTAAACCCCAATTAGCCTCACTAATTCGTCATTAAGTCTTAATTAATCGTTTAAATTTGGGACGGGTCATTACAAGGTTCTGGTTCAAGGTTGGATATAGGTTTTTAGTGGGTTTTGACTGATTGTATTGATTGGGAAATGTTTCTTATGATCGTATGAACTCAGAAGGATTGATTTAGAGGCCAGAGGATGTCAGAATCAATGGAAGGATATGGTTGTAGAGTACGGTTTGGTTATTGATTGGTCAGGTATACTATTGATCTAGTTTTCATGTTTTAACATCATAGATCGAGTCTAGATGTTAGGGACAAAACTAATGGAAGAAATAGGACTGAAATCGGACTAAAAATGGAGGAAAACCTGCCTTGGGCCGGTGACGGTACGGATTGGACCTAACTGAACCGGACCGATCTAGACCAGGTTTCCTGAGGTTGAAGATGATGAATAGTATAGGCGCGTTAGGCCCACGCGTAGCCCCTTTGGGAGGCGTGTGGGGGTGCGTGGACACTGTTTCTGAGCAAGTGTTCAACACGTGTTTTAATGTATTCGATGTAACGAACATTTTGGGACTTGTTTCGAGTCGATCAGACATCGTTTCGGTATGATTCGGGATGTCTGAAGGTTTAGGATCGAGTTTAAAAATAGTTAAAATTTGGAAAAATTACAGGGATTTAGTCGAAGCATATTGAAGTAGTTAGTGACCTTAGAATGTGATTTGGACAGGTTCGGAAAGTCCAGTGATAGTGGATTAGCCGGGAACGGCGTATTGCACGTGTATCGAGGAGGCAGCGCGGATGGTCTGTGAGTGGACTTTGCTTTCTAAATTATGATGCATGCATAAATGTTTTTATATGTTTTCTATACATGATTTCAATATTTATGATTGTGATATCTATGATTTATGATTTGCACGTATTTTGAGGAATTTTACATATTTACACGTTTTACAAGATTATGGTTTTATGCTATGATTTGATAATGGGTTCGACGCTATGAATTTGGGATTGGAATAATGAATTGATTTCAATGGTTTATAAATGGAATTGCAAAAGTTATTTCGATAAACGTGATTTCTGGATTTGAATTCGGAATGATGATTCTGGTTTCAGACTTATTCGGAATGATGATTTTGGATTCAGATTTGGAAATGGATTTATGGATTTGGAATTGATAAAATGGTTTTGAATTGGATTTGCTGGATCTAATTTTGTGTTTAAAGACCCGGATATCATATGTGACGGGGGCGAGCCCGGATATGTGATTTGGGTTTAAAGACCCGGTGAGTTTAAAGACTTGGGAGTTTAAAGACTCGGATATTGTGATTTCCCCCGGAGGCCTATTGAGTTTGAAGAATCAAGAGTTTAAAGACTCGGATTGATATTGAGGCCTGTTGAGTTTAAAGACTCGGATATATATTGAGTTTAAAGTCTTGGATAGATCCAGCAGGTTCGATTGATTGAAACGGATTTCAAATGGATTTTCAAATGTGTTTTGGATTTCTATGATATCATGATGGTTTTCAATAATGATGGTTTCCAAATGGTTTTCAGATGTTTTGGGATGAAGCCCGGGATTTGAGAAACGAGATTTGCAAAAGAAATGATTTCTGGTTTTCATAAACGGTTTGCTTATCTTGGAACTAAATGATTTTCGAATGCATGCATTAGTTTTACGTGGAGGGTATAAATGCCTTTTCTTATAAAATGTTTTCTGAACTTATTCTTTATTTTTGTCCACTCACAATCTTTTCTATTTTCAATACCCTCCAGGTTGTTGATGCGGTGCGGGTTGGTGTTAGTGAGACGGAGACATCACACATGCGATCTACAATCGTTTCTGCGCACTCGGGGAAACCAGACGTTGTTTTTGGTACGTTGACCTGGGTATCCCTTGTATGGCTTACGTGTTCCATGGAGGTTAGACAGGTGTTTAGCCTTCGTGTCGCACGTGGGTTAGATGGGAGTATGACTTATCCCTTAATTCTCGGGGATTGGAGGTGGGTCGTGTCATTTAATGCATGGACAATTACTGCACATTTTGGCATAATTCAAGGACGTCTGCTACTAATAATGAAGTTCAGGGATTATAGCTAACATTAATGTAAAGTTCAGGGACCATATCAATAGTTTTTCCAGGCTAATTATGTTATATAATAAATCAAAGAATAATATTATAGATACTAAGCGAAATCCCTAAAATTTTCTATCCGTTCATATGGTGCACAACGTGACAATCCACATAATTTATTTTCACTAACGTTGTTTTGCCAAATCTGAAAATTTCATGTAGGTTTATAAAGAGAAATGCGTTGGAAGTGTCACTCCAACGTTTACATTACTTTAATTTTCAAAATTCACGAGTTTGGAGAATGAGTTTGGTGTTTGTATTGGTCAGTGGGTGTATGATTAACATATGATGGTAGCTAAGTAACAAGAGCTCTTAGTCGTTTCGTGAAAATGTAGCGTATCGTAGTAAATGATGTTATCTTCAGATTAATGGTTGATTATGATTATCCAGCTATCTTGTGCATCGTTTATTATTTTCCTTCAATGTACATTGCTTTAATTACTTTATTTAACCATTACAATGATATTTTATTTGCTTCTTTCAGGTTCTATCAGTCACTTCCAATTTGAAAGTTTCAACTTTGATATGCCCTCTTTTAAATCATTAACTTTAAATTCTTGTTTTGTATGCTGTTTTTTTGCTGGAATGCTATTTTCTTGTTCTGTATGCTGTTTCTTCCTCATCATTCTGAGAGCCAGTGCTTAAAGCTCACCCAAGTCACCATTATATGTTCTCTTCTTAAAACAAGCCTGCTTTGAAGTTCCTCATTTCTAGCTAACTTAGCTAAAATTCCTTGTAACTTTGAAGTTCCTTATCCAAGTTACCCTTAGGGTAGACAATTGCCCAAGGGAAGACTGTAACTTCATATTATTTGATTTTCAATGGAATTTCTAATGGGATTGTTGTTGGCCCTGCGAATAAGGGTGTTGTATGGGCAAGATAGTAGTCTGCCTCATTTATCTTATGCATTGTTTGATAGCTTGGGCATTGTGGGTCTATTTTATATGGATTGATTAGTTGTAATGGACATTAATTATGTAATAAATATTGATTATTGTATAAAAGTACAAAAAAAATGGTCTTTATAGAAAACCGAACCGGTTTATTCCGAATTGAACCGAAAAAACCGATTTTAACCGAAACTGAACCGAATCAAACTAAATAGTTTGGTTTCGGTTTTAGTCAGTTTTTGAGGAAAAATCAAACCGAACTGAAACCGATTGTCTCAACCAGTTCGGTTTCGGTTTCGGTAAAAAAACCGAACCGAAAAACCGATTAACAACGCTAGTTAAACTTTTACTCAATTTCAAAGGCAATTAGGATCTTTCAGCAGGAAAAAAAAAATGAAAGGTGCAAAACTAAATGACCTTCCTTGAATGCCCCATTTTATATCTTTGAAAAATTGTGGAACATAATTATTATTTTACAATGATTTTTACAACAAATTTCAAAAGACCATTGATTGTAATTATGTGCAATCAACTTGCGACCTTTGGAAAAAAAAAATTGTCAACATTGTTAAAAATCTGACATTTTATGAATTTCTAAATTTTAAGTTGACATCTTACCCGGGGTGAAATTTCATCAGTATATTCCTTTTTTTTTAATCTTACTTGACCAATTGACCTTGTTTGCATGTCGACTAGAGCCATTTATGTTATTGTCAAATTAAGTAAAGCAAAGTGGCAATGACACATGTTATTCTATGGTAAATTGATCAGTTTCAAAACATTTATAGTATATATATAGTAATAATAGCGCGAATATTGCTTACATATCAGTATGCGATTAATTTTTTAATTATTTATAAAAAATTATTAAAAATAACACAAAAATTAAGGAAGACGATGATAAATAGTGAATTTGAATTTCTCCACCATCATCTTCTTCCTTCTTCAACCAAATAAAATTCAATTCCAAATCCTAATCCCAATCCAAGTTTGATTACAATCTGGATTGCTCAAATCCTCAATCTACAGACTAATCCGAAATCATAATCTCATATTTTCTTCTCCGCCATTGAACGTTCTGGGTTTTGATGATCAATTGTGCAGGGAAGGCATTTAATAATATTAACCAGGTGTACAACTCCGGAGGATCATAGAAATCCCTCATAGTTAATTTGATGACCAATTGTGCAGGGAAGGCATTTAATAATATTACCCAGGTGTACAACTCCGGGGGATCACAGAAATCCTCAAAAAACAAAGTTCCTCTTCAAGATCAGAATAATTCTCTACCACAATCTTGTATAAATAACAAAGTTCCTCTTCGATATCTAATTATTAAAGTATTCTTAGTAATAAGCCTTACAATTATAATTACAATTCATACGAAGTCATCTCAAATAAAAACTAATTTATCTTTATTTTTTTTAGAATTTTAGGTAATCCAAAATGAATAAAATGTACATTTAAAATTTGTTAAGTTTACCATTTAATGTTATGATCTAGTGAAATTCTCCCGCTCTTTTGGATATATATTTACCAAAATTAATTTTTTTTAAATAAAAGTGATTGTATTTTCCATTGTAGAAGAATGAAACAAAACAGAAAACTCACGTCTTCCCACAATGTGAAAATATGAAAATGAAGGCGGGTGGATTTAACCACGAAAGATGCACATTTGTCCCTTTTTTGGTCTGAATGCACATTTGTCCTTAATTTTTACGTTCTGGAAATTAACATTGTCCCTTTATAGATTCTAAAATATCATCTGCGCATCGTACATCCACTCAAGTCAAATCATGATGAATAATTTAAAATTATTTGTTTTTAATCAAATCTCTTTCTCTGTCGTTTTATTTTTTTAAGAAATTGATTAAAAGGTCAGTTTGGTATTGTTGTATTTTTTAAAGTTATTTTTAATAAGTATTTTCAAAAAGTTAATTTTGTTATTCTTTTATAATAAATAGTTGTACATTCAAATAATTTTAATAAAAATAACTTACAGATTGCTTTAAAAATTATTATCAAAAGTCTCACTGTTTTTCAAATAACAAGATTCTCATTTTTACCAAGCACATTTGTAGTGCTTCACTTCTAAATAAAGCATCTTTTTAAGAAAAAAAATGTAATACCAAACATGTCACGACCCGATTTTTGTTTATTTTATCTTTTCCTAAACTATTTTGAGAAATTATTGTTTTACCCTTCGTTAATGGGCCTGTAGCCACTTTTAATTCAATGACACGTTTAAGGATATTTTGTAACAACCCGTCCCAAACTTACGGATTAATTAAGGACTAATTGAGGATTATCGGGAATTAGTCAAGGATTATTGGGACTAACAGCATAAAATGACGATTTTTCCCATAGAATGGGAAAAATATTGACGTTTGACCAGAGAGGTTAAATGCACAAGGACTGAGGACCGTTACATAGATCGGGATGTCACGAGTCCGTAGACAGGCGACATGTCGAAATCAGACATCGAACGAAAAAGTTACGGGTCACGAAAGAAAAACGGCGCTATTCACGCACACCGATGAGTTGTACAGTAGATTGGGTAAAATATATAGGTGGACCACTTAATGAGTGACAATTGTCACTTATCTGATTGGCTCATATACCCATGTTTTTTGGATCCAATATTTCATTCATCTTCCTTGTCTCATTTTGCCTGAAACCCACACAACCTAAAATCCACACACACCATCACCAATCTTCATCCATTGCTTCTGGTGTGAGAAGGGACGTGAGAGAGTGGATTGAGACGATCACGGCGAAGGCAACGGCGTGGGCAACCGTGGACGATGCGCGGAAAACCGTGAAGGTAAGTTTTTAAGTTTGGATTTTTGAAGTTGAGATTTAGGGGTTTTTGGACTATTTGGTTGATCAAACCTTGTTCCTTGGGACTGTCCGAGGCTATAGGATCGAAAACCAGAGGCGGAGGACCACAAGATGGCCTTGGGCGGAGGTTCGAAACTGGGCCGTGAAGTTTGATCTTAAACATGTAACTTCTAGCCTTTTCTTCTGATTTTGAGCTCATAGGACTCTCCCTGGGTAGATTACGAGTCTAGGGGGTTCAAAAATGGCGTGAAATGGTGGCCGGACGGCTGAGTTACAACCGGGTCAAATCGCAGGTCCGGCTGAGTTACGTCATCATTTATCAGGGTTGTCAGGCCATGTGGTCGATAGGGTGCTTCCACATGGTAGTTTTCAGGTACAGTCAACACTGACATGTCAGATCACGTGGACCAATCGGGTGGTGCCACGTGGCAGGCTGTTAGAGTCAGGAGACACGTGGCACATGTTAGACCTGACACCTGGCACATGTCAAACCTATCAAGTTGACGTCAGTTGGTTACTTTGACCTTTGATCGTGACGTTAGTGTTGACTTTTGACCAGAGTTGACAAGGAAGTTGTACCGGCACGTAGGGGCGCATGGGCACGAATTATGAGCTGAGGCCGATCCCATTTCAAAGGTTTCGACGTTGAATCCAATAGTGGTGGTTTAGGTCGATCAGAGATCGTTTGGTAGGTTAGATTGAGTTTTTTAGGGATGCTTGTTCGGGATACGTTGACTTTTTTGGGAGTTTTGAGGGTTTTTGATTAGGACTTGTATAGGTTGGTAGAGACCTTTATCTGTATTTTGGGCAGGTCAAGACGACCCGAAGAGTTCAGTATAGCCTGGAATGTTTTACGGCACAGCTTGCAAGCGCGTAGCTTAAACGGTCTATGTAATGACCCGTCCCGAATTCCTAGATTAGATTAGTGACTAATGAAGGATTAATAAGGTTAACCGGTGATTAGTTGAGCGAAATCGACCGGACGGTGTAAAATGACTGTTTTGCCCCTGATCGTGGGTAAAATGTTGACTTTTGACTCCGGAGGTCTGATTGCACTGTGAACGCATTACGAGGCAATGATTGGGTGGCAATATCTGATTGGGCAGATATTTAAGTGGGACCCATGGATGAGTGACAAGTGTCACTCATCCCATTAGTCACTTCCCTAAAAAGTGGATCTAAACCATTAAAATATTATTATTTTATTATTTTATAATTTTACACATCTCTCATCTCCACCCTCCATCTTCATCCTATCAAATTTTCCTCTCATCCTCACCGTTCACTATCATCATCAGCTACAACCTTCATCAAATATATTTCCCTCCTCCCTCCCGTGCAAACCTTTTCCATCTTCTTCTTCATTTCTCACAAACCAAACATCAAAAAAATCTCACACACAACCCTCAAACCTTAACCAATGACGTGGGACATTAAACAAAAGTGAGAGAGTGGAGGGAGAGGAGTCGAACGGTGGCCACGGCTTGCGCTGTCGTGGACGGTGGCCCGAGAAGCTGGAAATGGTGAGTTTTTGGGTTTAAATTATGTTTTGGTTTTCAATGCTCATTGATCGATTTTATTGATTGGAGATGGTTTCTGGTGGTCGTATGGGTTGGTGGGGATTGAAAATGGAGGCTAAGGTGCTCGGAGTGGACAACATGATGAGGATGCAGGGACGTCGCCATTGTCAATCTTTGGAGGTTTGTTTTGTTTGTTTTTCATGTGTTTTAAGGATGTAGATCGATAGGGAAGGATATTAGGAACCTTTAGGAATTAAAAGAATGGAAAATGGATCGAAAATAAGGGAGATTGAACCCTGAACCGGTCACACCGGTCCAGTCCAGTTCAGACCAGTGAACCCGTCGGCTGGAGGTAGGGGAAAATGAACAGTGTAGGCGCGTGGCTTTCACGGGCGGCACGTGAGGGCGCGTGGAGCATGGTTTGGGAAAGTGTACAACATGGCTTTTAATCTATTTGATGTAACAAACATTTTGAGACTGGTTTCGTGTCGATCGGACACCGTCTCGATAATGTTTGGGACGTCCGAAGGTTTAGGATCGAGTTTAAAAATAGTTAAAAAAATTACGGGGCTTCAATGAGAGGTTAATAAGGTAGTTAGTAACCCTCTAAATTGATTTGGATAGGTTTAGGAGTCCCGGTCATAGTGATTAGCCCGGGGAGGCTTACGACATGTAAATCGAGGCAGTAGCGTATGACGGTCTATGAGTAGACCTTGATTTCTAAACTGTGATGCATGCATAAATGTTTTATATGGTTTATAGATGTGATTCTATGATGATGATTTAGATGTTAGTGATTTATATGATTTCACGCATTTCCAGGCGATTTACGTGTTTGCACGTAAATCGAGGTTTACAATTTTGTATTGATTCAACGTGCTTATGGTTTTAGAAATGGTTTAATGAAATATTTTTGGATTTGATAAGGTAAAATCGGGCATGAGACCTATTTGTTTTGGAAACCCTCGGACTTGAAGTCCTTTTTAGTCACGTTATCGGGCCAGGGCCCAATTGGTTCGTGAACTTATTTCGGATTTGAGAATATGGAATCGGGAACGAGACCCATTTGATTTACAAACTCTTGGACTTAAAGTCCATTTGATTTAACAAAGCATCGGGCTCGAGGCCCAGTTGGTTTACGTATCGGGCCGGAGGCCCATTTGATTGCGTATTGGGCTCGAGGCCTAATTGATTTGCGAATCGGGCACGGGGCCCATTTGGTTTACGATATCAGGCAAGAGGCCAAATGGTTTACTATATAGGGCACGAGGCCCATTTGGTTTACGAATCGGGCATGAGGCCCAGTTGGTTTATGAATTCGAGCTTGTGGCCTAGTTATGGTTTACGATTGGGATTTCGGGGACCGGGCATGAACCCTTGAAAGGTTTTGATAAGGATTTCAAAATGGTTTTTCATATACCATACTTATATATTATGGATAGTCTCCTCTGGGAGGGTCGTTGGCTTGGGTGGACCCCAGAGTAGTCACGGAGCACTAACTAAGTGGAGTCGCCCCCGTTGGCTTCCTTACTCTCAAGAAGGCTATTATGGATTATAACCCCTAGGGAGGGTCATTGATCTGCGGACATTGACCTAGGTGGACCCTGGGGAGACTTGAGATTTGAGACCCCGGGTAGCACGCCTTAAGCTTTAGAAACCGTGACAGGAATGGTTCTATGATTTATGATAAACATGATTTCTTGGATTTGTGAAATTTTGTTTTATGGATAATAAATGGATTTGGACTGAGATCCCACATATGTTTACTATGTTATGGATTTGTATAATGGTTTTGGGCAGGGGCTCATGTGATTTGAATTTACGGAACTTGAGGCGGAGACCCTAAATATGGTTGTTTAAACATATGTGGTTTCATAAATGGTTTTCCTATGCATGCATGCTTTTTAGTGAAGGGAATAAATGTCTTTTATAAAATGTGTTTGCTGAACTATTATTTTTTGTTCACTCAGTCTTTTCTGTTTTTCAATGCCCTTCAGGTTGATTACGGCTGTAGACTGTAGCAGAGACCGAGACATCACACTTCTCAACCGGATCCTAGCACGCTCTGGTAGCTGGTCGGGCTAAAGGTTTGAATTTTCCCTGGTTGGACACTTCGTGTCAGAAGGGATCACGACACATTCCTTGTTAATCTTGGGGGGATTGGGGTGGGTCTTGACAAGTGGTATCAGAGCAGATTTGCTCTTACGGTGCGCGCAGATCGAGGATGTGATGTCTCTATGGGCTGTAGTTCGTTATCAACCTGATAGTTAAGATTCCTATACGATAGTTAGTATGATTGAATCATAGATCATTTTGGTTCGACATTTGATGCCGGGGTTGCCATAGTTCTGTCGTGTTTGGCAATGCGGAATTCTACTGAAGGATGAACGTAACAGTACTTTAGAGTTTTGATCGTGCACGGTAAGGTTGTGATCGTCTTTCATGATACTATAGGATCAGTTTGACGATAGTTAGGAGTTGTGACCATTAGATGGTCGGATCTTATTGAGTTAGATGGATATGCTGCTAGGAGTAGCCGGGTTCAAGGAATCCTAGTTGAGCTGATGGTATGATCGGATTTGACGTCTATACGATATCAGGACCGCAGGGTCGATCAGATTATGGATTATACTGCCTTATGCAGTTGGGTTCAGAGGAACCCTAGGGTGTGATCGTGGAACCCTAAGGTTGGATGTATAGTTCGGAAAGGTGAGTTGGCGAGTGGTTTGACTTTGACTTTTTGGCATGGTGACCATCGGTCGGTCTATTCATGTCAGCTTTAGTGATGCACTAGTAAAAAAAGGGCTTTAGGCAACGGAGAAAATCCGTTGCTTATTCTACATTTATACCGTGGTATTGCTCGGCGATGCCTAATTGGGGGTGTTTTAGCAACGGATTTTCTCCGTTGCCTAAAGTGCGTTTTTGCAATGGTATACATGAATACCCATTACCTCACATGCCCTTTATGCAACGGTATTTCAGAACAAGTGTTGCCTATGGGCGTTTTAGCAACAGGTTTTATATAAATCTGACAGTAAATCTTAAATACCATTGCTTAATGTAGGTTTTAGCAACAGAGTAATTATAAACCCGAGGCCTGAAGTGGGTGTACGCAACAGTAGTTATATAAATATCGATGCTGAAAGCAAGCTTAAGTAACGATGTTGATGTATTACCATTGCGTAAAGGACTTTTCCGCAACGGCTTTTATAAATAGACGTTGCATATAGCGGTATTTTGTAACGATTTTTACCCAATATTGACATATTTTGTAAAATACCGTTGCCTATTGCTGTTTTTCACAACAGGTGTTGTTACCATATATTGTTGCCTATACCGTTGCATATAGCAATCTTTCCTATTTTAACAACAATATACATATCAAAATTATGCTACAATATATAATACTCCATAAGAAACAAAACTAATCATAAAAATATCATTAATCCATTAGTTGACATGTAAACTGAGAGTTATTAATTAGAATTGTATGCTTCTCAGCTCAATCTCGAAGTCACATATCAATAACTAGCTACGTATGTATTAAGAGACACTCGCTCCTCTATATAACTAGCTATGTACTATATATATATATATGAATAAATTCCAATAGATTAGTACTTTCCTCATCATTACACCCAATATGACATGATTTGCCCATTCTCCTCGCACTTCATCCAGTTCCTTATAGGTGTAACAAGCATCTGTTTTTTTAGCTGGCTTTGCATACTAGAAAATAAAAACATATCTACTTAGAGATTGAACCATCATATATATGGTCATGATAAAATTTGTCAAAGACTTCAAGAATATGCACCTTGCTAGAGTATGAAAGATCTGAATCTCCACAAATTTCTTGCATGTATTTCATTACGCAATATCCACAAGTTTTATGATCTGATTGCTTTGGGGCACCCTATGTACGTAGAATATATATATATATATATATATGAGTAAATTTGATCTAAGCTTACAAGCTCATATATAGATAATATGATAGAAAGAATAAAAAAATTATACCCCAAGTATAGTCCAGGTCACTTCTTTTCGAGATGGTCTACCTGTTTGAGCTTTATACTGCTTGATCCCCCTTCAACATCAATAATTTATTTCAGATTAGAATTACTTGTCCAAAGTGACCAAAACAATATAGAATCAAATTTGAAATTAGTAAGATAGACCAACTTACGAGTTTACAACTCTTTTCCACACCTCATCCTTGAACCAATTGTTAAGTGGATCCATGATATATACATTCTCTTTAGTGTCGTCAATAATTGTTAGGATCCAATGCGAACTACACAGTGAAATATTATCCTGTTAGTTAAAATCAAGTACATTTGTTCCAAAGCAGTTTAATATTTGAGAAATCACAAAAACTACATGGCTTACTAAGGGTTATATGGGATCAAAAGAATACTATCAGCACTTATTCGGTTCAATGCTTCAGCAATTTCTTTCGCTCTTCCTTCCGGCTGGTCCACAAATTTATACACACGAGCTGGATCCATGAAGCCAATCATTTCACTCATTCCATTCTGCAAAATCTTATCATATAGATAGCTGCGAACATTATTAATAAGTTAGAAAATGCAAGCATATATCCTATGCTAGTAAATACCAACTTATTTGATATTACCTTATGTAAAGCACTATTGTTTGCTGGCCTATTTCACTGAATTCTAACAGGGCAACAATCTCTTCTGAGAGTATGTAGAAAACCCTTTTACAGCCAAATATCTCATTACGAATATGTGCAACAATAGTTTCTTTAGGTCCTCCTAGCGTTCTCTTCGTAATTGAAAGTAAAGCCTTGCATAATGGGGATAGTTTTGATTCATGTGTTGATATTTCCTTTGATGTGAATAATGGCTTTACCACTTTACACTTTGTCTTGGTTTCCATCTTATTCTACAAGAATGTCAAAAAGAGGTGCAATGATTTCATACCAAGAGATACGAACAAAAAAACCAGTAAACAAGAAATATATAGCAGTTTTCTGATTTCAAGCAAAGAATATATATAGAAACATAGCAGTTTTTTGATTTCAATCATTTTAGCAAATCTCTTAGTATGACAACAACAAAAAAAGTGCAGAAAACAACAAGCAAGAAGCAGTTTTCTAATATCATACCAAGCAGTTTTCTGATCTCATACCAATAGTCATGCTGAAAAAAACAATCCAGAATCCATGTCCATAAAAACAGGAAACAAGAGGTGCAAAGTCAAAAAAGAAGAAGTGCAAAGTCAGAAAACAAGAGGTGCCATTACTTACCTTAACGTTTTGAATGGTAATAAGGTCCAATGGCCAAGCAACATGAGAACCAACGACATCCATAACAATATCGAACACTCCCTTTAAGGGGAATGGTAGTTCAACACATGGTTGTATGCAAACGTTCATAGCTACTCGAACATTTGCTACTCCTAAAGGAACATTATGGACCTTCTGATCTGGCTCGTTAATGTCAACGACTGTGCCACTTGCAACTATATTGGCTTTAGATCCTTGAGCCAATAAGCATTATTTCCCCTAAACATAAATATGGGAGAGAAGGTGAGCATATAAGCAAGTTACTATACTTGATGCCAAGGATCTCTAATTGATGCGACATAGGTGCAAAAAGTCTCTATTTAATGCCATTTACAAGTTACAAATTTTGTGTAAACTAAGATTCTAGCCAAGAAAGAAAAGGAAACAAAAGCCCAATGTAGATGGTCACATGGCTATGTTGTAGGTAGTGTACAACTTGGCCCTTCCTATACATATTTTAAACTGAAGAGAAGGTATTATGTGAATGCATAACACACATATTCGATTAGGTCTTACATATTGAATTAGGTCTTACCTTCATATAGTCCATGAAATTTGATTCATCTTCCAAATTTTTCTCCAAATTAACTTGTCCTTCTTGTGTTCTATTATTGATGCTTTCTTAGAAGGTATAGAACATGTAGGCTTCGACATAGATGCATCAGGTGTGATAGGCGTTTTTTCATGTTTCTCAATCATAGCCATTAGCATCTCTATTTGTTGCTGCAACCCTAGTTTAGTGGCTTCATTTTCTGCTTCAAACCTAGTTGATTTGCTTCATTTATTTTCTGGTGCTCTTCCAACATTCTCTTCGTCTCCTCAAGCAAAATATCATGTTCGCTCATCATGTCCTTGGACACACAATCCCTCATCTTTCTTGGTATGTTGAAGTATGCGTTCGGCTTCACAGAAGATCCTACACCCCTCACCCTTCCCGGATGTTCATAAGTCCCCAATGCCATTGTCAATACGTCATTACTTCCACATGGTTTAATAAGACCTGCTTCTTTTTCTTTCAACAACTTATCCTTAAAAAAAAAGTAGAACCACATTTGCATCACATAAATGAGCATCAAGGAAACAAAATAATATAGATACAAACTTACAATTTTATTGACCACTTCAGCTGTCTTCTGATCCTCAATCCTTCCATCTTTGCTTTCATGTGCCTTCTTCCATAAAAGAGATCGATCAATTGGCACTTATGTTGGAATATCATTATGGATTCTCTGTATATGATGAATGCAAAGTCATAGATAAGAATCTTCCCATCTAACCAGAATTATCTATGCTGCCTTGTATTACTTTATAGGTATGTATATAAATTATTGTACCAAAATATTTAAATTATTTAGACCCATATATTGTGAATACTTACCAACTCTTCCTTCACACCCACATACCCCTTTCGGCCAGATCTATGAGGACACTCAACTTGGTCACGTCTTTCCGACTGCATTTCATGGAGTACCTAATAAAAACGTTTGAATAATATTGTAACGACCCGAAAATTTGAAAAAGGAAAATTTGGAAAATTTGAAGAAAATGACGATTTTGCCCCTGGAATTGGGCGAATGGTTGACTTTTGAGCGGTCAAACGGACTTTGACTGATAACTGTGACATAGTTCGGGACATCACGAGTTCATAGACAGGTGGCATGCCCGATTCTGACATTCGAGGAGAAAGTTATGATGTTCGGAAGTTTAAGCGTAATTTGGTAAATTGGTTAAAGGAGGCCATTTGTTGACTTTTTTATTGGGACTGTGTTTGGAATTTTCGTAAGTACCGTTGGGTAGGTCTTGAGATGCTGAGTCGGTAGACAGGCGGCATGCGTCAATTAGAGTTCGGATGAAAAAGTTATGGGCTTGAGAAAGTGAAGGGCAATTTGGTAATTTATCAAAGAGGGGTAAAATGGTAATTTGACTGGGTTTTGATGAGTCAGTACGGCTATGATGGCTGATTCAATCAATTTGGTGGGTCGGTTAATTCCTTGAGTGACATTTGTCACAATCAGACGTGGATTAGTGGCCTGAATTATTATTTGATATTTGGATTTTATGTGTTGAGTTATCAAAACAAACTGTGTGTTTGCTTGTGAAGAAAAACTGAGCAGTATGCTCAAAACCGACCTCAATCTCCCTGTCTGATCAAGCTGTGAGAGGAATAAAGAAAGAGAGAAATTGAGAGGAAGAACAGAGCAAGTCGAAGAAGAAATGGGGAGGAAAATTGTGAATGAAACCCAGAGAACCCGATACCCAACCCCGTAGAATCCAATTGTTTCAAAAATTCGAATTTGAATTTATAGCTCAAGATGCTTCAAATTGAGATTGAATTAAGTCTTCTGAGATCATTTCTACTGGAAACAACTCGGATTCGACGATAATTGGTGTCGTTTTGGCCTAGAACGGACATGGCGGACTTCGGAAATTTTCGAGCTTGAGTTGGCATAATTGGGGGTAAGTTTCTTGAAATTGATTTCAGAATCATTGTTAAAATTAGTTTGCAATACTCCCTAACTAATTAATTGAAAGAATCGATAGATATTTGATGAACTGAGACGATGAACTGAGTCGATGAATATTTGAATTAAGTTGATTTTGATTGAAGCAATTAGGATCAAAATTGATGGAACATACCTATAATTAAGGTGATTGCGATGCTATGTGATTGATCAATTGACGAAATTAAGTTGGAATTGACAGGAACTCAACCGGATCAAGTCGCGGGCCAACCAGACCGGTTTATCAGTCGAACGGGTCGAGAAGATGAACAGTGGCATGTTACTGTAGCAGGGGCGTGTGGGCGCGTGAGTGGGAATCCTCAAGTGAGTTCAACATGACTTTTGTCCCTTTTAATGTAACGAACATTTTGACACTGGTTTCGAGGAAATCGGACACCGTTTCGATATTGTTTCGAGGGTTTATGTTACGTTTAAAATACGTATTTAAACCCCGGAAAAATTGGGGAAACTTATATGAGATATATTGAGATGTTAGTGACCCTCGATAATGATTTTGGACTGGAATGGTGACTTCCAGAATTTACGAAAAAACGTGCAGCTCGGAAAGCGAACGATATGGACGGTGTGTGAGTGGACTTTTATTTTCTACCCACAATGCATGCATATATGTTTTAAATGCTTTATTATATGATTTGAAATGATTTGGCATGATTAATGTTTCGATATGATGATTTTTGGATTTTGGGAATATTATATTGCTTTGGGCACGATTTTCGAGAAAATTGTGAAATTGTTGTTTTGGGCAAAGGCCCGGGATTTGAGATTGGTTTTGACTCGGATTATGAGTCGGGAAATGATTTGATGAATTTGTAATGCGTTTTGGCTTATTTTATGGATTTATATGAAACTGGAAATTGAGGTTGCGATTGCACGGATTTGCGTGAAAATGATATTTTGGGCTTGAGACCCAGTTGGATAGTGATTTTGACTCGGATTTGGAGTCACATGTGAATATGATGAAATTGATGATTTTTATTTCCAAAGTGAATTCTGGACACTGTTTTTATGATGGATTTGTGGAACTTGCTTTGTGAAAGCTATGTTTCGGGTAGAGGCCCTGTTGAACTGTTTTTGACTTGATTTGAGATTTGAATGGTTTTCAGATGAGATTACTGAATTTGGTGACTGTTCCACATATACCATCCTCTGTGATTTGATGGTCTCCTCCAGACATTGTAGATCCTGGAGTAGTCACGATCCACTTCCTGGAAATGAGTAGCTCCGAGGGAGGCTCATTCTTAGGAGTGTGAGATTATGTTGATATCCTCAAGATGTCGTAGATCCTGGAGATGATATCACCCTAGATGTCGTAGATCATGGGGAGGTACTCGGACATGAAACACCCGAGTTTCCACGCGTTACATTGATATCGTGACGGGTTACTTGGATATTGAGGATTGGTGGTATTATGATTTATTGATATTTGTGTCCAGATACTTTATATCGTGCACTGATTTGATGAACATGAGTTTTATGGACCATGGGAAAACCTGTTTTGATTTTATCGGTCCACTGTTCATACTTGATTTATTGCACACTATGACTCATGTTTTATGATATGTGTGCATGTTTGTGAAAACTGGAGGGTAAGAATGTATTTTGATAAATGTATTTCTAAAACTTTGTTTTGTCCACTCACACCTTTTCTGTTTTATTGACCCTCCAGGTCGTGGCGCGATGATCGAGGCTGTTCGAGAGGTGGAGGCATGAGTGGGCATAGGTACGGTTATCCCTTGTTTGGCAAGTGCTGAGGGTAATTTCAGAACTTCAGTTGACTTGTCAGACGGGAGCAGGACCTGACACGGTTATCTATGTCCTTCAGGGATGGGTCCTGTCAAATTGGTATCAGAGCACTAAGTTGCTAATTCTGTTGCCACATCATGCCTCCGACACGTAAGCCTCGTGCACCACCTGGTAGTGAGACGGGTATACGAGGGGATTTGAGACCTCGTAATAGATCTCAGGATGAGATTGACCTTGGATTGGGGGTCAGATGTTAATCAGTGTACACTTTGAACTACTAACTGTTAAACACAGATTTGTATGGGTCCCAAGAATGAATGAGCCCAGAGGCTAGAAAGGTAGCACGATTGGACCCGAGATGAGATTATTCTCAGTGAATTCCTTAAGTGGAATGTATGTTAATGAGTATAGAGTATGATGGGATATCCCTTAATCCTTAGAGGTCGTATAAGATGTGATTCACCAGTGCTCGGTGATCGGGTATGCCAATGATGGCATGGATGATTGTTATGAGATTGGACTCAAAAGGAGTCAAGATTGGACTCGAGAGAAGTCGAGACAGGAAAATAGGACTCAAAGTGAGTCAGGATATGGCTAGGACTCGAGATGAGTCATGGTAATGTATCAGGGCTCGGGATGAGCCGTAAAGGTTGAAATATAACTATGATTTTTTACACGGCCGACCCTTTGATTGAGACATGTTTGGCACCTGGGATGCCAAGGATTGGAATAGGGCCAGATACTGATTGGGTTATGAATGTATGGATTGGCATTTTTTAACCCTGTTTACTGGACTTATAGACTTGGATGGGTCATGTCAATTTCACTTCGTGATTGAAAGTTTGGGCAGAGACCCGTAGTACACAGAGACTTGGACTTAGGAGATGGTCCAGTGCAGTGGGACGCCGGTTGGGTCCACTCGGTGATAAAATGTTAAGGTTAATTGTTGCTTATAATGGTAAGTCGTCTGGTCACATCATAAAGAAAGGGTATATCAATTGACAAAGTGATAGAGGCACCAGTTGGGGAGCAATGGAGCAGGGATTGGCTCGTGGAGTAATGGTTGATGTGACAGGCGAGGGAAAAGTTGGTAGGCCAGTGACGGACCGTAGGGGCGTGGTCAGTTGGGTAGCCTCTGAAATGGTGATATGGATATGGATATGAGTTTGACTAGGACGTATGTATTTCGTAGGTCCCGGGCTATCCACTCTTCCATATGTTGTGATTTTACATTGGACGGATACAGAGATGTCCGTGATTGGTTAAGGTAAGAAGTCGGTGAGCCGACCAGAGTTATGGATGTGATAAAAATTGATGATATGCATGTGGTAACTTTGGTAAGGAAATTATATATGGTGAAATTAGTGAGACCAAATGTGGGTAGACCTACTGATGTGAGGCTACCTAGGACAACTTGCGTTCCTAGTGGCTGACTTGGAGTATTCTTGGACTTGGATGATTTGGATATAATCCTTGGGATGGATTGATTGATGATTCAGGATACCTCTATCGAGTATGTCGATGAGAGAGTGATTTGTGGAGTCAAAGATTACCAAAGGTTGTATTTCAGGGAGATTCGAGGATGTTATCCTCTAGAAAGATATTGAACCTCACAATTGATGGACTATTGGTATGAGGTAATGAAAGTCTACTGGTCAGATGTGTGGCATATGTGATTAGTATATGAGATGCCTAGTGATGGCTGAACATGTACAAATTTTTCAATATGTTCCCCGAGATTTTGCCAGGATAAGAAATTGAGTTTATGATAGAGATCATGTCGAATACGCGAGTTGTTTCTTGGACACTTTGGTATGTGACACCTACGAAGTCGGAAGGACTAAAGGTGCTAGTACATGACTTGATATACACGGGTTCATTCGGCCGAGTGTCGCCGTGGGGAACCCAATGGTATTAAAAAGGAAAAAGGGGATGATTATGACGACCCGTCCTGAATTAGTGGGATTAATTAAGAATTAATGACGGATTAGCGAGACTAATCAGAGATTAGACGAGCATTAGCAGACGAGCAGGGAGAAATGACGATTTTGCCCCTAGAATGGGCGAATCGTTGACTTTTTGTTCAGATGGTCAAATGGACTTTGGCCGATGACTGTGACGTAGTTCGGGACGTCATGAGTTTACAGACAGGTGGCACGCTCCATTCCGACGTTCGAGGAAAAAGTTATGATCTTCGGAAGTTTGGGGGCATTTTGGTAATTTGGTTGAATAGTTTGGGGGCATTCAGACAGGTGGCACGCTCCATTCCGACACGTCGAATTCGAAAGTTCATCGCAAAAGTTACGGTTCACGGAAGTTCGGAAGTACTATTGCACGTTTTACGAGACGAGAGGCTTTTGGACTCAATTGGGGCCCAGATATTTTGGGGCAGGCCCAATGGATGAATGACACTTGTCATCCATCCATTGCCCAGCCCAAATAATTCATGCATCTCACCTTCCCTTCTCATCGATCATTTTTCCCATTTCCAACCCAAAACCGATCAAACCTATCACCCCAAATCCAAACCCGTCAACCCTAGGATCATCTTTGAGACCCAAGAGAGTGAGAGGAGGATTGAGGAAGGTGGTGGTCGGCCAGGAACAGCGCCACCGTGGACGGCGGAGAAAAACCGTGGAAGGTAACTCGGTTAGGCTATTTTCCCCTTTTAAATTCGATTTGCATGTTATGGTTGATTTTGGATGATTGGGGGATGATTTTTAGGTTGCTAGGATGATTTTACGATGCTTTTGGTGACAGGACCCACCCCGATTATCGCCTCGATAATCGGGAAGCATCCTGCTCCCGTCTGACAATCGAACCCAAAAGACTGGAAGACTAGTTAAAATTTCAACACACCCATTGTCAGACCAGGGAGATTAAACAATTACATGCGACTGGACGTCAAGTCCGCAGTTTCACAGAGTAATATTACAAAACAAATTAAAGAACAAGTCCTACTCTGTGAACTAACTACTCCGCAACGGAAAACGTTATGCCTCCGCCTCTGCCTCGGCGCTTGCCCCCACGCTTGTACCACGACCTGGAGGGAATTTAAAACAACAAGGTGTGAGTGGACCGAAACATAAGTTTAACAGGAAAAACAGTTTTTCCGAAATCGGGTTCGCCCTCCAGTTTTGTAATCCGCATGCATAACCAAATATTCAAAATTTGTGTATTAAACTTTTGAAACTCTTTTTCCGAAACACAAGAAAAACGTTACAGGGATCGTCATAACTCATGTAAAACCATATAATAATACCAGATTCCAGAAACCGTCATTTTGAAACATTATTTGCACAAATCAAGTGAAACATAAATCAATAATCATGATTATGCCGTTGGATCCATCCGAGTCTTTAAACTCAACATTAGGCCTTCCCGGGATATCAACGAGTCTTTAAACTCAAAACACGATTAGTAGGCCTCGGGGGTATCATAATAATCGAGTCTTTAAACTCACGAGTCTTTAAACTCAATTTTCGGGCCCGCCCCCAAAATCAACATACCGGGTCTTTAAACCCAAAACCAGATCCAACCATCAACCGGGTCTTTAAACCCAAAACCGTTTTTAAACATAATAAATCAGGATTCATCACAAATCTTTTTCCAACATTATTCCAAAAACATTTCTCATCGTAACAGGACTCATGCCCGAATTCACATGTAAATTCCAACACATGCAAATACCAGGAAATTTCTTCACAACATGATCAAACATCATAAATCCGAAACATGCATATTCATAACCAGATACTTCATCAAAAATTATCACGCATGCATAGGCAACAACCGAAATCTCGAAATGCGTGAAATACGATAATTATCTCGAAAAACGTGAAAACAAGTAAAACCGATATATCATCTCACCATCGTAAAATCATATGTAAAACCATGAGATAAATAAGCAAAATAGTCATGCATGCCCAATTTAAAAATCAAAGAGTCCACTCACAGTCTTAGGACACGTCAATCGCGTCCCGCGCGCTCCTCCGTAGCTTCGGAAGTGTCCGGGCCTGTGAAAACGTACAAGAAGGGTTACAAACATCCCAAAATAACTCGTAGGATTTTTCCTAATTTTTTCGGATTTTTCGGCAAAAATAAACTTAAAGACTTAATCTTCCGGACTCCCGAAATTATCCCGAATGACTCCCGATCGATTCGAACTCTAAAGATAAAATGTTATTTAAACTGTAAGGATTAATTCTCATGTTGACCGTGATCGGAGTTGACGCCACACGCGCCATCACGCGCCGCCCAAAGTGGCTGCGCGTGAAAGCCACGCGCCAAGCTACAGTACCTTCGTCCTTACCCGAATCAACTGATAAACGGGTCTAATACCCGCGACTCAACCCGACCAGTTCAAGCCCAATTCTCAATCAATTCCTCTCGTTTTTGATCCTATTATCTTCCCTAATCCTTTAATTTTAGGTCTGTAACGAAGGTTAACCTCGACTAGTACCCAAACGACCCAACTCAAACTCGAACAGTCGAAAAAATCGACATTCTGGAACTCACCCAAACTAACCCCAATCTCAAATTAATTTCACCAGTAGGTTAAGGGGATTCATACGAACACAATGGTACCGTCAATTGGTCTCGCCGTTACCTGGAAGTCGTCGTCCTCAAGCTCGAAAATACTCAGAACCAGGGCACTCCGTTCCTGGCCAATTCGTGGATGTCGTCCTTCGAATTTGACGTGGTTGGTTTCCTCTTGCTCCCAGAAGACTAGAATGACCCTTAGTTTAGCTCGCAAGTCCCCACAATTTGATCTTCCATTTTTCCCTCCACTGGTTTTTCCTTCAAACTGGAACTTGGGTTCCCGGGCAACACGGCTCCAAACTCAACAACTCCAGCACCGTCGTGATCCTAACACTCCCAGAAGACTCCCTATGTGTTTAGTTTCGCCTCAAAGCCCGTAGGATTTGAACTCTAAGTTTCCCCCCTGAAAACCCGAAACTGTTTTCGCCCGTCTCTCTCAACCTCAGCCCTCACAATGATGCCCAAATGACCCAACCGAATCCCCCCTCACTCTCTTACTCAGACATTCGATTCAAACGGCCAGCACCCGTGGGAGACCAGCTGAGGTTCTCTGAAACCTGCTTCCCACAAACACAGAAACCATGGCCATATTAAACTCAATCCCGTGCCTGCAACCTGCTCACTCCACTCAGTCATGCTCCCACTACCTCAATTCACGTAAACAAACATCTGAACAATCCACTAAAGCCATAAACAATTGATCGCACAAACCCACGGCCGCTGCTCTGTTTTCCACGGTGGTGAACAGTACCCCGTGCGGAAATTACCAAAATGCCCCCAGGGCAAAAATTACCAAACTGCCCTCCAACTTCCGTGACCCGTAACTCGGTCGTCCGACGTCCGTTTCAAGCGTGCCGCCTGTCGTTGTACTCGGGGCGTCGAGACGAACATAACGGTCTTCGAGTCAAATGGATATCAATTGTCAAACAAAAAGTCAACTTTTTCCCCTTATAACGCCCAAATTACGGTAATGCCCCCGAACTTCCGAACATCATAACTTTCACTCCGAGCGTCCGAATCGGACGTGCCACCTGTTTATGAACTCGTGACATCCCGAACTACGTCACGGTCATCACTCAACGTCCGTTCGACCTCCAAATCTAAAAGTCAACAAATTGACCACACAAACACAGGGGTAAAAACGTCATTTTATTCAATATTTAATAATATTACATTTCCAGAACGTCCAGGGCGTTACATTTGGTGGTGGTTCACGGCTGAGAAGGCCCTGTGAAAAACTTGGAAAACTTGAACCGTTAAGACAAAATCAAACCGTGGGAATTAGATGGTTTTTCTTAGGTTTCTGGATTGGAATAGATAGGAAATGAGAAAATAGGAATTTTGGGTTTGGATTGGAAGACAACGGACCGAATTTGGGTCAGAAACCAGGCTGGACCGGTCACGCTGGTCCTGAAAAACTAGCAAACCGGCCAGACCCGGTTCAACCGAAGGATAGTGATGATTGAACAGTGGCGCGTGAGCCCACACGCAGGGCCCTTTGGGCGGTGCGTGTTGGTGTTTCTGGGGATGTGTTCAACACAAGAAATCTTCTATTCGATGTAACGAACATTTTGGGACTGGTTTCGTGTCAATCGGACATCGTTTCGATATAGTTCGGGCAGTCCGAAGGTTTAGGTTCGCGTTAAAAAATAGTTAGAAATTCTGAAAAATTAACGGACTTTAGTGAGAGGTTATTTAAGTAGTTAATAACCTTCTATTACGATTTGGACAGGTTCGGGAATCCCGCAGGTGACGTTTGGCCCGGGAGACGCTTATGGCACGCGTATCGAGGCGCGGCTTCTGACGGTCTGTGAGTGGACCCTTATTTCGAAATTGATGCATGCATAAATGGTTTATAATTGTTTTAGAACATGTTTTATGATTCCATGAGTGCATTTGTTTGTGGTAGCTTATGATCGACATATTTGCATGTTTTTCAAGATTTTGGCTTTATGTTGTACCTTTGCGTACTGCGTTTTCAATGACGATTTAAGGAATGGATTTTGGATTTAGAAATATGAGATCAGGCACGAGACCCGATTGATTTACGAATTCTCAGATTTGGAGTCCATTTGATTTGACGAGAAATCGGACCGAGGGTCCATTTGAGTTATACGATCGTAGCGAGGGTCCCGTTGATTTATGATCCGTGCCTGAGGCCCATTTGGTTGTAATATCGGGCTGGAGGCCCATTTGATCGTAGTATCGGGCTTGAGGCCCTATTGGTTGTGAAATCGTGCTTGAGGCCCCGTTGCTTTACGGTTCGGGCTTAAAGCCCAATTAGCTGTAGTATCGGGCTTGAGGCCCTGCTGATTGTAACATCGGGCTTGAGTCCCAGTTTGGTTTACAAAATGAGAATTCAGGCATGAGACCCTGTTGAACTGTAGATTTAGGTCGAGGCCTGTGAAATCGATTTTAATCGGATTCGAGGAATCCTACTGAGATGAATCGGGGTATGAGACCCAATTCAGAAATGTTTTAAGAAAGAAAGAAAGAGTTTTGAAAATGATTATGAACCCTCCATTTGATTTATATGGTCTCCTCCAGACGTCGACCTGGAGAGTCACGATCCACAAACCAGAATGGGTATCCCCATAGGGATCCCGTTCCAGGAGTGGGGGTTACTATTTATGATGTGGTCCCGGACCAGATTCCGGAGAGATGATCAGCCTAGGTCCTAAGATAGAGCCTCCCAAATGGAGAATTCTTGGGAGAAGACTCGGAGTGAGACCCCGAGTAGTGTGCACACTAGTATAGAGATGATATCATTACATATATCGGGGATGTGTTCCATAGGGGCTGTGTGCCCCGAGTTGGCATCTTTTCCGAAGTACCGCTGATGGGTTATACGTATATTGATACGTATGTGGTTTACAGAAAGAGATTTGGGGCGAGACCCCGTATTCCATGTTTTAGAAAGTGATTTGGGGCGAGACCCCGTATTCAAAGCTTTGAGAATGGTTTTGGGCTGAGACCCACGTATGTGATTTAGGGCTGTGTTCCCACATGTATTGTTTTATGGTTTCAAGTTTGTGATTTCGGGTCGGGGACACTTTGAAAGGATTTTATGGGTCATGACGGTTTATGGGAACCGGGCACAAACCCTTGAAGGATTTTGAGAATATGTTTGACAAATGATTTTATGAACGTTTGATAAATGGTTTTTGAATGCATGCATATGCTTTTAATGAAGGGCATAAATGTCTTTATGTGAAAATGTTTTATTAAAATGCTTATTTTGTCCACTCACGACTTTTGATGTTGTAATGCCCTTCAGGTTGATCTCGGATGCGGGCTGTAGCAGAGACGAGACATCACACTCCTCCTCCTACGATCTTGGTGTGCTCTGGATGCCCCGGTGAGGCCTAGAGATGGAATTTTCCCTAGTCTGACACTTCATGTCAGACGGGATCAGGCGCGTCCCACATTAATCCCGGGGGATTTGGGACGGGTCCTGACAATGATGGTCCGAACGTACATGTCGATTATGGACAACTTAATGAGGCGATGGTATGTAATAAGTATCCCTTATCACGAGCTAATGAATTGTGGTTCTGTTGGAAATATGTGATTATGAGGCCTCATGAGAGTGGCCAATAGGGTGATGATTAACAGTCATGAGTAAAAGAGGAAAAGATGCTACCCGGATTTAATGTGCCTAAGGTGAGCCAATGGTGATGCCTTTGGATGGGCAAATGAATCGGTTATGTTTGTGAGATGATGAGTCAGGTATTCTGACCATATTTGGATGATGGATGGTACCATGATTGATGATATGTTGGTGTACATATATGTACGGATGGGCATGTGATGTACTGAACAGATGTATTGAATGCCCTCAGAAAGAAAAATGTATGGTTGAATAAGTGTTAGGTCTGGTCGACCAGAGTAGACTTGTGAAACATATGCTAAGAATAGTTGGCATTAGTGTGAATCGTGGGATAAACAGATTTATTGGCCAATGGAAACTGTCACGGTGAAACATAAGTTGTTTGAGATTGGATGGATACCACAGGGGATTGTAGGGGGGGTTCTCCACAATCTTTTGTCAGTTATGGTGATTGACTTGGAAGGAGGTCAGAGTGTTTGGAAATGAGAATTGAAGTAGAATAATTACAAAGTGGAGAAATAGTGACTTATGTTTGATATAACCCTTTCTGTGTGCATAGTGATATGTCACTATGAGATCTTGGATTTGGTGAGGTGTGCTTCGGTAGCTTAGGGCTGGGATTGCCGATGCTAGCTGAACCCTCAGGAGTTTTACTTACCTTGCATGATTTGGGTTCGACCATAGTGACCTAGGGAGCAAGTATGCAGAGGTCATAGCTCTGGAAAGGAATGTACGAGTACTGTATCGACCATCAGGATTAGAATTGAATGATAAATAGAAAAGTTTAATGTGTGAGATGAGACGATGGTCAGGATACATTGAGATTAAGACCGCATTGTCGGGTCAAGTATCATTTGTGGGGAGGCTAATAAGATAGCGGGTCGAGAATTGACATGTGTGATAATATTAAAATGAGTGAAATCCTGTTATTGATGGAACTCCATAAGATTGGAGTGGTACATGATTTTTGGGTCATTTGGGCTACTGGAATCCAACTGCGGGATCATACTTGGTGTATGATGTTGGATGAAGTCGAGGTTAAGGAATGGATATGATTTGTGATATCGTATGAATGATGGTATTGAGTTCCAGTTATTAGCAGGAGGTAGGCATCAGTAAGGTCTGTGATAATAAACACAATGGAAGAAAAGGTTCAATTCATGATATTGAGTGACCTTGGGAAAGAGGTATGGAGTGATTAATTTAATGAGGGGAATGAGTTCCCAATTTTTTGAGTCTTACGAGGTGATTGGCCTAGTGGCCTGGTGGTATATGCATAGTGATTTGAGCCCTTGTACCATGTCATGAGTGGATAACATGTGCTTGGGATGATGATACTGGTACTTGTGATTTTTGGATTGTATATACTCGGACGTTGAGCGAGGCTCCGTATTCCGAGTGGGCTTGGATATGACTGCCCGTCGGGCAGAGGTTTATAGAGAGATATATGTCCCGATGTTGACCCAGTGACGAGGACTGGATGGTCAAGTTTCCATATGTAACAACCTGTACCTTCGGGAAGGGTATAATTGTAATTTTTGTAAATATTTGTATGAAAGGACGATTTTGCCCATGTGAATAGTGCGTCAAAAGTTGACTTTTTTATTTATAGATTGGATGAGTATTAACCATTGACCGTGACGTAGTTTAGGACGTCACGAGTCCGTAGACAGGTGGCAGGTTCAATTCGGACAATCGGAGAAAAAGTTATGACGTTCGGAAGATTGAGGGCGTTACCGTAATTTTGATTAAGTGAGGAAAATGTTGACTTTTTCATGGACTTGTGATTTTCTCGTAGACCGAGGACCGTTAGATAAGTCTCGACGTCCTGAGTACAACAACAGGCGGCATGCTGTCATCGGACGAAGTAGTTACGGGTCTGGAAAGTGTGAGGGCAAAACGGTAATTATTACAACGAGGGGTATTTTAGTCTTTTTCCCTCAGCCCAATCAGATAAGGGCAAGTGGCAGTAGTGGATTGGGATATTTATTTTGAGCCATGGGGTGATGGACACGTGCAAGGGGCTGGATGGTTCTAGGAGGGTCTCACATATGCACGGCCACACTTTGCACGCTTTCAAACCGTGCAATTGGTTTCGAATACAGAAAACAGAGGGGAAAACTTGGAGAGACAGTGATCGATTCAGGGTGTGAGTGAGTGAATAGTGAATTGAGAGAGTGATAGAGAGACAAGGCTGAGCTGGTGATCGTGTTTTGGTGGAGGAATAGTGCACGAGGACACGACGGTGGACGGTTGGATTTTTGGAGAAAACAGAGAGACGGTGGACTGTGGCGGTGGTTGTGCCGTGTGGTGGCTCAAACCAAGACAGTGGGAGGCTCAGGTGGTTGCAGGGAACCCAACGAACAACGTGGCACGCGGCGGTGCACACGGCGGAGACTGAATCGAAAGGTAAGCTCAGTTCCTCTGTTTTTCCCGTGAATTTCAATTCGAAAGTCGTGGACCTAGGGCTAGAGTCGAGGGATTTAGTGGTCGTGGTGAGACTCCTGGAGGTCCCATGAGTCGTTTTGACAGGACCCATCCCAATCCCCCCGGGATTAGTGCGGGATGACCCTGCTCCCGTCTGACACGAAGTGTCAGACAAGGGATATTTTCGTCCTTTGCCCTCCCGGGCTATCAGAGTACGCCAGGATCCGGAGGAGGCATGTGATATCTCGGTCTCTGCTACAGTCCACATCCGATGTCAACCTGAAGGGCAGTCAAAACATTAAAAACTGTGAGTGGACAAAACAAGAGTTTATAAAAACATTTAATAAGAAGACATTTGTACCCTCCACTAAAAAGCATGCATGCATTCGAAAACCATTTATCCAAAACAACCATATGTGGGACTAAGCCCAAAGCAGATATAAACTAAGGTCGAAAGGACCACAATGAAAACGACCATACAGGCCACTGCCCAAACCATAAAGAAACGAAGTACACGAGCCACTGCTCAAATCCTGTGCACACCTGTGCATACCACATATCACAATCCATATATCATATCTATATCATATACACATATAATTCACACCACCAATCCTGTCACGGTTTCCAAAGCTACGCGCGTGCTACCCGGGTCTCAATCCGAGTCTTCTCAAAGTCAAGATCAATGTCCGTAGACCACTGACCCTACCCGAGGTAATAGTAATCATAGCCTTCCTGAGAGTAAGGAACCCAACTGGGGGGTGACTCCACTCAGTCGGTGCTCCGTGACTACTCCGGGGTCCACCCAGGCCAACGACCCTCCCCGGAGGAGATAGTAGAACATGTAAAGGAAGGTAGACGAACATATATATACATAACATAAACATTCATGACCGGTTCCCCTGAACCGTCATGATCCATAATATCCATAATCAGGTAACATGCCGGTTCCCATAAACCGTCATGTACCGTAATAACATAACCAGGTAACATGCCGGTTCCCATAAACCGTCATGTACCGTAATAACCAACAAGGGTTCATGCCGGTTCCCATAAACCGTCATGAACCTGGGAATCCATTTAAGGTTCCCTGACCTGAAATCAAAACTGTAAAGTGACTGGGTCTCGTACCCGAACATAGGACACCAACTGGGCACCGTGCCCGGAATCTGAGGTCATATGCCCGAGACAAAACCAAATGGGTCTCATACCCGAGTTTATCATTTTGAAATCCAAATTCAGTTCATTTAAATCAATAAAGAAATACAGACCCGTATAAGCACCGTATAAGGCCGAAACCTCGAAATACGTGCTTATACGTAACCACATACAAATGCACCCATGGCATCATCAAACAAGTAATAAAACATATAATAAACATTTATGCATGCACCAATTTAGAAAACAAGGTCCACTCACAGACCGTCACCGGGACTCCCAAACCTGTCCAAATCGTAATAGAAGGTTACTAACTACTTAATTAACCTCCCACTAAAGCCCCGTAATTTTCCCATATTTTTAACTATTTTTAAAACCGAACTTAAACCTTCCGATGCCCCGAAACATATCGAGACGGTGTCCGATCGACACGAAACCAGTCCCAAAATGTTCGTTACATCGAATAGATGATTTCACATGTTGGAACCTTCCCCAGATTCCCTGCCACGCGCCCTCACGCGCCGCCTGAAGTGGCTGCGCGTGGGCTTCACGCGCCGCTACAGTGTCACCTGCTCCAGCGATCGAACCGGTCTGGGCCGGCCGGTCCGGTCCAACCCCTGCAACTGGACCGGCGTAACCGGTCCAGGCCTTCTTCTCCCTCATTTTCGGTCCGATTTCCTCCATTCCAATTCCTAAATTCCTATTTTCTCATTTCCAATCTATCCTAATCAAGAAAACTAGGAAAAACCCCACAAAACCCGTCCGTCCAAATCTCCCCTAGTCGGTCCAATTTTTCCGATTGCACCCAGGGCTGCTCAGCCCTCCACCGCCGTCCAAACCACCCTCTACGCCTTCCTACAACCTCAATAAACTCATCCTAATCATTAGAACTCAGCCCTAACACCTAAAACCCGAAAATGAAATTTGAATGGAAGACTTACCCGCTCGGGTTTGTCTCCTCCCCGCCGCCGTGGACGGTGGTTCTGGCCGTCCAGCAACCTCCGCCAGTCCTCAGTCATCTCATGTGCCAGCCTCAAGTGAAACCAAGTGAAGAGAATGGGTTGGGTTGTTCAGAGGAGAAGAAATGGTGTGAGATCGGGTAATGGTTTGAAATGGAAGGAATGATCGATGCATGTATGTGGGAAGGTGGGCAATGGATGGGTGACACTTGTCACTCATCCATTAGCCTGCCAAAATATCTGGGTCCACACTAAAGACAAACTGTCCTCGTAAAACGTGTCGCTGGGAATAGTATCCCGAAACTTTCGTGAACAGTAACTTCGCCGTCGAACGTCCGAATTCGACGTGCCGCCTGTCTACGGATTCATATCGTCCTTATCTACGTAACGGTCTTTGGCCCTCGGCCATCGGACCTCCTGGTCAAAAAGTCAACTTTTGACCCCCTATTCACCCAAATTACCAAAATGCCCCTAAACTTCCGAACGTCATAACTTCTTCCTCGAACGTCGGAATTGAACGTGCCACCTGTCTATGAACTCGTGACGTCACGAACTACGTCACGGTCATCAGTCAAAGTCCATTTGAATGCCCGATTAAAAAGTCAACGTTTTGCCACCATTAGGGGCAAAACGGTCATTTCGCACCGTTCGTCCGATTTCGCTCTACTAATAGCGGATTAGCCTCACTAATCGTGATTAGTCACTAATCTAATCTAGGAATTTGGGACGGGTCGTTACACGTTTGGTTATGGTGCCGTGCCGGGGGAGGACCTGGGCGGCCGGCGGCCAAAACAAGGGCCACGGGCTCAGTTTTTCGAGGGAGAAATCGTGTGGTTTTGGGCCATGAATTTCAATTGTAAGGACATGGGAAGGTTGCTAGAGACTGGACGATGCTAATAGAGAAGAAAGGAGGAAGAACGGCGGAGGAACGGCGGAGAACCGGTCACGCCGGTTCAACTGTGCTGAACCGGGTGACTCGAGGTTGAAGGAGCACTGTAGCAGGCGCGTGAGGCCCACACGCAGCCACTTTGGGCGGCGCGTGGGGGCGCGTGCGTTGGCGGTTGGGAAAATGGTCAACATGGTTTTGGTTCTAAATGTCCTAAGGAATCCATTGGTATGATTTTCGGGTTAATCGGACGATGTTGTGAGATAGTTCGGGAATCCGGACGGTTTAGGGTTTAAGATTAAAATATTAATAAATTCCCAAAAAATTGGGGAAATTAGGGTTAGTATCCTTGATGTATTTGTGACCCTATTTGGTGCATAATGATAGGACGGGAGACGCTTGAGACGGTCGAGGAGCGCACGAAGCGCGATTGACTCGTTCAGATTTGTGAGTGGACTCTTTCTTTCTTTACGAGCATGCCTAACTATTTTATGTATGTTTTATGATACTAAATAGGTTTTTATGATTTCTAATGATGATTATATGTGGTTGATATGTTTGCACGTTTTTCGAGACATTTTCGGGATTTTGCACTTTTTCGAGAAAAAGTTGGATTTCGGATTTTGATGCCATATTTAGGGATTTCAATCTATAATTGTTTTCTGATGATGATGAATGGATTATGAAACATAATTTGTGATTAAATGTGGGTTTTGGTTTAATCGTAGATTTCCGGATTTGGGTTCGGAATGACGGTTCTGAACGCCGGAAGGGCTTCGAACCGGGGATTTCAAATTCGAGTTTGGCCATGGATTTAGAAATGGTTTTACATTGAATTTGGATTGGATTTGCTGGATCTGGATATGGGTTTAAAGACCCGGATTCTGATTAATGGGGGACGGGCCCGGATTGAGTTTAAAGACTCGGGAGTTTAAAGACTCGGACATTTATGATATTACCCTCGTAGGCCTATTGAGTTTAAAGACTCGGGAGTTTAAGGACTCAGAATTGCATATTGAGGCCTGGTTGAGTTTAAAGACTCGGATAGACCCAGCAGGTTTGATCATAAAAGGATGATTTGATATTCACGATTTATGATGCGGTTCTATGATGATATGATATAATTTTTATACCCGTTTTATAGTGTTTCTGTTTCTTATGATGTTTTATGGTGTGGTTTTCTGATACGTAGTTGGGCATGCATGTTTTCAAAACGGAGGGAACAAATGTTATTATTGTTTTTCCTTAACTTTGATATGATGATAAACTGTTTTTGAAACTTTTATTTTCTTTAGTCCACTCACACTTTTGGTTTTAAATTTTCCCTCCAGGTCATGGTGATAGCGTCGGGGTGAACGTTGAGGCAGGAATCGAGGCATAGAGCTTACAACGTTCTTCCGTTGCGAGACTAGCATAGTAGGATTTTGTGCCCATTTTGTAGAACTATGCTCTGACTTACAGTTGTATTATATTTACTCCTTCGTCTGATAGTTATGCTTGTAGTGGTATTAAGGTTATTTTGGGTACTTTGGGTGTGATTGTCAGACGGGAGCAGGGTTCGTCCTTGGTATCGAGGTGATATTTTGGACGGGTCCTGACACCATAGGTGTGGTTATGACTTATATCCGGTTGAACTAGAAAGGTATGCAATTAATGATGTTTCTAGTTCAGATATGACAGGACCGCCCCCGAAAGGGGCATCGATAACCGTGCCCGGTCCTGCTCCCGTCTGGCAAGATGACTGAAAATCCCAAGTTACCCTCAGTACTTGCCAAACCAGGGATAGCCACACGTACTTACTCATGCCTCCGCCCCTCGTACAGCCTCGAACAACGCGCCACAACCTGGAGGGTCAATAAAAACCAAAAGGTGTGAGTGGACAAAAATAAATCAGTTTAGCAAAACAGTTACAACAAACGTTTTTACCCTCCGCGTAAAAACGAATGCTTGCATACAAAAATCATTTCGCAATCGGTTAAGATTTTCCCCATAAGAAAAACTGTGTATCAAATTCCAACACAAGGAAAAACTCGTATGAACCTCAAAATCATTTTTCCTTTCTCAACCATCGGGTCTTAGCCCGCAATCATAAACACCGGGCCTCGGCCCAAAACCACAAATCAAACCAAATGCACAACATGATCCAAAACCATCAACCATATACCGGGCCACTGCCCAACTCAACCGAAACATCAGAGATCATCAATAAATCACAAGTCAATCATTTTGCTGGATATCAAGTGCGCCCGAGTCTTTAAACTCAAAACCATGCGCATAAACAGGCCTTCCCGGGATTTCAACCAGTCTTTAAACTCAGAACATAATCAATAGGCCTCAGGGGTATCACAGTAACCGAGTCTTTAAACTCACGAGTCTTTAAACTCACGAGTCTTTAAACTCATTAAGGGCCCTCCCCCGTCATCAATTAACCGAGTCTTTAAACTCAAAACGTGCTCCAGCAATAGCACCGGGTCTTTAAACCCAAAACAGTTTTCAACGGGTATTAAAACCCCAAAACAGTTTCCAAACACAACAACGTGGGATCCATCCCAAAACCACATTTTTCACAACAGGACACATGGTCCGAATTTCCACATTCAATTCCCCAAATCATACTTCACAAACGTAATCAAATTATCATTAAACACGGGGCATGCAAAATCAGACCAAATGACTTTATTAAATCCTTTTTCATTCCCGAATTCGAATTCGCAACAATGATTCCGTAAGCCGGCATCCGGAAGCATCATCCCGAACCCAAACCAAGAATCCGCTTTAAATTTTCGAAAACCGAAATCTCGTAAATCAAAGTTACTTTTGTGCCCCGAGCATCAAGCCCGAAATCACCTTTTTCGAATCCATTTTAATTCTTAGAAATCACTTCTTTCTCAAATCTTACTTTCAACACATCAAACCCACAATCATAATCACCAAAGTCACGATCCAATCAAAACATACTCAAAACCCATTTTTAAAATCCTCGAAATCACAAGTCTCATTTCAATTCCCAGATTCAAACATCAACAGTGATCAAATCACAATAACTCGAAATCTCGTAAAACGTGCAAATCCGGAACGTTCTTGAAAAACGTGTCAAAATCGTAAGTCACACTCGCAATCATAAACAACCTTCTTAAATCATTTTACACCCATTCCATATAACTTCTTTCATTAAACCATCATTAAGCACACGAGTGACCATAGTCTCGAAATACGTGTAATTTCACATGTATAGTAGAAATACGTATAAATACGGGAATCAAATACGTATAAATACAGAAACCAAAATCAATCACAACTCATAATCATAATCATAAAATCATAGAAATAATTTATGCATGCATTAAATTTTGAAAGCAACGTCCACTCACACACCGTTCAATAAGCTCGTTTTCCCGCGCTGCGCGCATTCCTGTAATTTCCGATATTTTCCAGAAATTCCAAATCCTGCCCGAAAACATACTTTAGTGTCACTAAGGGCTTAGATAACAACATACTAATTTCCCATAATTTTTCGGGAATTAATCGTTAATTACAAACGTAACATAAATCTTCGGACCCTCGGAATAACATCGAAACGGTGTCCGATAAATTTGATATCAACGTTAAAATGTTCGTTACAATGTGTAGGACAAAAGCCATGTTGGACTCACCTCGAAAATCGAGCCCACGCGCCGTCACGCGCCTCCGCAAGTGGCTGCGCGTGAATCCACGCGCCTGCTACAGTAGTAGCTATAGTCATCGTCCTAACCCGACCAGCCTGCAATCCGGGTTGTTCGACCCGCGACATGACCCGTTAAATTTTCCTTAATTACAGCTTGATTTCAACAATGCAACTATCTATTAGTCTCGCCAATAATCCAATCAACGTTCTGTGAAGTCGACTACCGTTCCACGCTTGATTTCGTTGATTCACAGTGATTTCTTTAAATTGGCTCACTCAGGAGCTTCGCAGGATCACTAGAAACTAGTCCTCGATCTCAATTGCAAGCTCCAATCCCTCAACCCCCACTGACTCAACTGGGATTTTCAGCACAGAACCTCGTAGTCGCCTGGGCTCCTCTCTGCACCATTCTCATCACTTCCAATCCCGTTCGACTCGTCAGAATGTCTGGAAGCTCAACCTCACCCCTAATTCCATCAATTGGCCGCCCCATTTCAAAGTTTGATTTCAAGTTGAAAAATGAAGTTTTCGGGCGGGTTCAGTGTTCCTGGGTTTCCCTTCCCCGATTCTTCCTTCTCTCCCACTCCAATTCCTCCCTAACATCCTTTTCAGTTCGCATTGACTCTCAATTTCGTATGGGGAAGATCGATCACGCTCACTGTGTGCTGGTCTCTATTTTTTCCTTTCCGCCACCGTCGTCCCCCAACTTCCTCCGTCATTTCTCCGTCCTCAGCCTCACACAGAGGTTTGAATGGATTCTCCCGTGCCCCTGCGTCTCAACTTCTCACCCAGTCCAAATAAACACAGAATGGTGCACTGCTCAACACTCCCTGTTTTTTTTTTCAATGACATAGACACAACCTCAACAAAACTCAGCCCGTGCACTGCCTGTTCAGTGCAATGTCGCCACCCGGTTTCAAACTACAATTTCCCCCACTCACCACTGATCACACCCGTGAATCTGCCTCTGTCCATTGTCCCCTCACTCATCGTATAAACAAAGCAAGAATAACCGTGCTCCCAAACTCCCTGCCTTGTTTAAAGAAAACAAACCCAGCACAACACCAGTTCCCAAACCCCCAGTGCACCCCGCGCTGAATTTCATCACCAAAATCATAAACAATTTCCATGAGTGCTGAGTTCCATTGCATCAACCCATGCCACCATGCTCCCCACGCGAACAATTCCCTTACTCTGCTCAAAGACCATCCATTCACGGCACAAACAGGTCCCACAGTAACAATTACCATTTTGCCCTCACTTGGCAAATTACCAAAATGCCCCTCACCATCCGTGACCCGTAACTTGGTCAATCGAACTCCGATTAACGCGTGCCGCCTGTCGTTGTACTCGGGGCATCGAGACCTTCATAACGGTCCTTGGCCCTTGGCCATCGGACCCCCCGGTCAAAAAGTCAACATTTTCCCTTATTTCATCCAAATTACGGAAATGCCCCCGAACTTCCGAACGTCATAACTTTCACCCCGAACGTCGGAATCGAACGTGCCACCTGTCTATGATCTCGTGACGTCCCAAACTACGTCACGATCACTAGTCAAAGTACATTTGACCGCCCGAATAAAAAGTCAACGTTTCACCCACGACTAGGGGTAAAACGGTCATTTTGCCACGTTCGTTCGATTCCACCCAACTAATCACCGATTAACCCCCATTAGTCATGGTTAGTTACCAATCTAATCCCGAATTCCGGGATGGGTCGTTACAAGATAAGACATATTTCCTCAGGGAAAAGAACATGGCACCTACTGATTGGAATTTTGAGGATGAAATTCTTTAAGGGGGGGGGGGGGGGGGGGTAGGTTGTAACGACCCGAAAATTCGGAAAAGGAAAATTTGGAAAATTTGAAGAAAATGACGATTTTACCCCTTGAATTAGGCGAACGGTTGAATTTGGTTTGAGCGGTCAAACGGATTTTGACCAATGACTGTGACGTAGTTCGGGACGTCACGAGTTCATAGACAGGTGGCACGTCTGATTCTGACATTCGATGAGAAAGTTATGATGTTCGGAAGTTTAAGTGTAATTTGGTAAATTGGTTAAAAAGGGTCATTTGTTGACTTTTTGATCAGGACCGTGTTTGGACTTTTCGTAAGTACCTTTGGGTAGGTCTCGAGACGCTGAGTCCGTAGACAGGTGGCATGCATCATTCAGAGTTCGGATGACAAAGTTATGAGCTTGAGAAAGTGAAGGGCAATTTGGTAATTTGTCAAAGAGTGGTAAAATGGTAATTTGACTGGGTTTTGATGAGTCAATACAGCTGTGATGGCTGATTCAGCCATTTTGGTCGGTCGATTAATTCCTTGAGTGACATCTGTCACAATCAGATGTGGATTAGTGGCTTGAATTATTACTTGATATTTGGATTTTATGTGTTGAGTTATCAAACCCGTAGAAGAAGAAGAAAAAATGGGGAGGAAAATTGTGAATGAAACCCAGAGAACCCGAGACCCAAACCAGTAGAATCCAAATGTTTCAAAAATTCGAATTCGAATTTATAGCTCAAGATGCTTCAAATTGAGATTGAATTAAGTCTTCTGAGATAATTTCGACTAGAAACAACTCAAATTCGACGACAATTGGTGTCGTTTTGGCCTAGAACGGACATGGCGGACTTCGGAAATTTTCGAGCTTGAGTTGGCATAATTGGGGGTAAGTTTCGTGAAATTGATTTCAGAATGTGACTAATTAAGACATTCCATATATGGTAATTCAACAATAGGACATATTCAAGACATATAAATTCCAACTTAGAGTGGGTTTTCTGGCAGTTTTCTAGTTTTTCGGGTTTTTCTGGCAGTTTTCATATATATGTGATATTCAAGACATATTCAAGACATATATATGATGAGTGATTGTCGGGTTTTCTGGTTTTTCGGGTTATTCTGGTTTTTCGTGTCCTCGATTGCATATTCAAGACATATATATGTGATAATATTAAACCAGAATCGATATGTGATCAATCACTTTGTATGCTATTTGAGAATTGATGAGTGATTGTCCATATTTGTTTGCATAAAGTAAGCTAAGGCCAGAAGAAGAATAAAGAACTAGCATATCTTTGAATTCGATAGAGCAAAAAGAAACAGATGTTAATCCTACTTCTCTAATGCAACAATACATCATATTCAAGTTGGAATATATCTGCAACTAATCAGAAAATGCAACAACAATTATATGAAGTGAAATACATACCTCCACCAAACTCTATATTTTGTGCACGACTTACCCAATGGCTCTGCTATCTAAGCTAAACTCTTCCACTGCACAATAAATTTAATTAAATCAAATCAAAGGCAACATGTACAAATCCCGACCAGAAGTAAATGAATCAAAAATCGAGGTAAGAACATGATGAAGAAGAAGAAAACAGTGCCCAAAATGATTATTTGGTATGAAAGATTGCTATTTGTTTTTAGAAAATAGTCTAGGAAACTAGTGAGGCAGAAAATACATCATTCCAATTTTTATATATGAACGAACGAGCAATCTCTTCCTAATATACTTACTGTTTTTAGGAAAGTGCTAACCAATAATGAAGACCTCTATTTTTTCTGTTTTCTCGGATTTGGAATCCATATACCCTCACAATCTTTGGGAACAAACTTAGAGCATTCAACACCAATATCATATTTGCATGCATCAAGCGGTGGCAAGCCTTGGCTAAATGAATGGTGCTCAAGTATAACGTCTTCGATGTCATCAACATGAGTATAGACTCTACTCGGCATTTGAAGGACCACTGACCAACCATCATTTGATGGGTCATCAATGTAAAACACCTGACTCACGTGGGTGGCCATCACAAATTCATCATTTCTAAAACCTCTCCGGTTGAGATTGACCAAAGTTAATCCATCATCAGTTTTTATACCTTTTTCATTCTCAACCCATGCACATTTGAACAATGGTATTTGAAACTAATGGTAATTCGGCTCCCATATTTCTTTAATAGCTCCATAAAACGTCATACCAGAAAAAACAGGAAGTTTATCCTTTCCACTCGACACTTGCATAGTACTTGTCACTATGCATCCCCACTATTTTGAAAAGCACGCTGAATATCATGAGTTTTGGTATGATAGTGGTAGCCATCTATAGCATAACCTTTGAATTTAAAAACACTATTTCGTGGTCCTTGAGCTAGCCACTCCACAATGTTTGACACCTCACTGCTGCATATACTTAATTTCCCAGCAACCTAGAATACATAAAATATTCAGTGGTAGATAACCTTATTTTGGACCATAATGGAAGTGAAGTAAACTTACCCTATCACTAAATCATCCAATACACTTTCGGTTGTGTTGATCTTTTATCCATTTTTCATTATTTGCTTTTGTAGGATTAGTCTCCTTCAAAAACTCCATGTGTTCACTACAAAGTGTTAAGTGTAGCTATTATTCAGTCGGTACGTTAGTAAATTATCGTGAACCATAAAAATATAGAGTTGGATAACTTATAGTGTGTAAGGATCCACTTCACTTGTGTTACCCAAGACGGTTCGATGTGATTGCTCCCATTCATCAAGTGGAACCGATTCTAATGTTTCACTTGATAAAGATGCACTAGTGTTTTCTAGCTCCACGCGGGATGTAGGAACCCCGATTGCATTTAACTCATCCATATACTCTGAACAAAACTCCACAAAATCTTCAACAAGTTTTCTTTCAGCAATGCAACCTTCCGGACAAGCTTGGTTACGAACATAGCTCTTCAGTATTTTCATGTACCTTTCAAATGGGTACATCCATCTAATGAAAACAGGTCCACACAAACGAACCTCTCTAATAAGGTGCACAGTCAGGTGGACCATCGGATCAAAGAATGATGGGGGAAAGAACTGCTCAAGCATGCACAACCTGGAAACCAGATCTGATTGTATCTTATCTAGGCTAGGTACATCCATCACTTTTATACACAAATAATTAAAGAAAAAAACAAAACCGAGTTATGGCATACCTAACCTTGTCTGGTAGCACACCACGTAGTACAATCAGTTGCAACTATTGCATCAATACATGACAATCATGTGACTTGAGACCAACTAATTCCAAATCTTTCATTGATACAAGGCTTCTTATATTCGAAGAGTAGCCTTCGGGCACTTTTATACTCATCAATGCTTTGCAAACTGATATTTTCTTTTTCTTTCGTAATGTACACATTGATGGAGGCAAGAATTTTTTTTTCCCCAACCTCGGGTGCCAAATGAGTTCTTAACCCCATTTCAACAAGATCCAAACGAGATGCCCGACTATCTTTTGACTTTCTTGGAATATTCAACAAAGTACCTAAAATACTCTCGCATACATTTTTCTCAATGTGCATCACATCCAAACAAAGCCTAACATAATGACACTTCCAATATGGAAGGTAAAAGAAAATCGATTTTTTCTTCCAACAATTAGTACAGCCTTCATCTTTAATTTTTTTTAGGGAACTTTCTGTACTCATAGTTGATATTTTTTACTCTCTCCCACACTTGCTCCCCAGTCAAAGGTATTCGGGCCAACTCAAGTTCTTCCCTACCATTAAACTCTTCAGTTAGTTGTCTGTAAGGATGAGAGCGTGGTAGGAATCTGCGGTGACCAGTGTATGCCATTTTATTGCCATGTACCAACCTTTCGGCATATGTTTTACCACAAATTGGGCATCCACAATACCCTTTTGTCGGACACCCAGCCAAACACCCGTATGCTGGGAAATCATTAATTGTCCATAAAAGAAAAGCTCTTAAAGTAAAGGTTTGTTGTTGATAAGCATCGTACACTCCCTTCACTCCTTTCGACAATGTTCTTAAATCATCAATTAAGGTTTCCAAGTAGATATCAATATCATTCCCAGCATGTTTAGGCCTAGAAATCGGCAAGGTTAGCATCATAAACTTCCTCTTCATGCACAATTCTAGAGGAAGGTTATAGGTTACCAAAATAACGAGCCAGGAACTATATTTACTACTAAGGGAACTATGCGAATTTATACAATCCGCTGAAAGGGCTAGCCTAAGGTTCCTTGGTTCACTTGCAAAATCAGGCCATGTATGGTCAATCACTTTCCAAGAAGGAGAATCTGTTGGATGAATTAAGCGGCCATCATTTAGGCGGCTCGTATCATGCCAAGTCAAATTTTTCGATGTCTCCAATGATTTAAACAATCGTTTAAACCAAGGGATGGGAGGGAAATACCATAAAACCTTTGATGGGATGCCTTCCTTCTCAACACCATTCTTTGTCACCTTCCATCTTGAAAGGCCACATTTAGGGTAACTTGTAGCTTCCTCATACTGCTTCCTATACAAAATACAATGATTTTCGCATGCGTGTATTTTCTCATACTTTAACCCTAAAGCACATACTGTTTTCTTTGCCTCAACTACAGATTTGGGAAGATGGTGGTCCTTTAGGAGCAAGTCTCTTATCTGACTTAGCATATCTGAGAAACATACGTCGGTCATACCATGCCTTGCCTTCAGATTGTACAACTTAACCAATCATGATAATTTTGTGTATTTAGAGCATCCAGAATATAAAGGAGTTTTTGAATCCTCCAAGAACTCCTTAAATACCTCTGGATTTTTAGCTAAGTGCTCATACGCAGCTTCACACATTTCCATAGTTTCGTAAAAAACTTCTTGAATTTCATGCACTTCTTCATTCATATTTATGTTCTCACCTACTTTCCCACTATCGATTTGTAAAATGGGCTCACCATGCCAAATCCAATTAACGTAGGTCTTATCTATGCCAATAAAATTGCTCCCTTATTACTTGAACCATAAACTTTCTAGTATTTCCACATTTTTGACATGGACAACAAATTCGCCTATAGTCAGTAGCAACTCCTAATGCTATCCTAAGGAAAGTTTCAACCCCATTTTCTATTCCTTACATGCATCCAGTATTAGAAAACACATATAAGAGTGGAGAATAAATTAACTCGGGAGTTTGGAGAAGCAAACTTACATTATATAGAGCAATCACCAAGGCCACTAGGCAATGACGATGGTTTCTGTCAATAGAATAAGTACAATTTGATTTAGAAAAAATAGTGATTTCATCGTAAATATCAGAACCAAATTCTAACCCAAAAGACACTAGAAACTAGTCATGGAAACTAAAGTGAAAATTTTAAGGCTATGTTTGGATGAGGACTTCAAAGTACAAAGAGATTTCAAATGATTAGATGCAAGGCATTTAGATGAGATTTGTAATCCCCTGTCTAGATGTTTTGCTATTCTCATTCGAAATCCCTTGGTACTTTGAAGTTCCTCATTTTTAACTAACTCAGTCTTAATTCCTTGGAACTTTGGAGTTCCTCATCCAAACATAGCCTAAATAAACCTACATACCAGATTCCATACAGATATACAAAAAGAAATCTAAGCAATCTTCTCCTCAATAATTACTATTGCGTATGGTGATTGAAAACTTGTTCAGGTTAAACATAGAAGACGGAGGCTTCTAAAGTGCTATTTAGTATTGAAACCCTATCAAATAAAAAGGAGGAAGCTGTTAAAGGAGTGTACATCTCATATGGATTGAATGTGAGGAATCAGCAAACATATCCTCAATATTACATAAAAAGCATACATCTTTGAAAGCTAGACGCAATGGACCAGGATGAAGTATAAAAGATCATTATGATTTGTAGTCATATATAGGCATCAATAATTGCAAAGATAGAGTGCCAGAAACAATCCTAAAGCCTTCATATAATTTTATATTATATGTAGAAGGAGTGATCAGGGACTCCAACACAGTTGTAGTTGGCGGTTTTACAGGCCTAGGTCCACCGAGACTTGAGATTTTAGGTACTAAAATGGAGGCTATTAAGGTAGTGTTGGTGCTCTACCTACAGCTGGAATTGAGGGTCTCGGCAGTGGACATGATTCTAAGGCAACAGTGGAGTCCACTTGACAGGACCCATCTCAATCCCCCGGGATTAACGCTGGATGACCCTGCTCCCGTCTGACATGAAGTGTTAGACAAGGGATATTTCCGACCTTTGCCCTCCCGGGCTATCAGAGTACGCCAGGATCCGGAGGAGGTATGCGATATCTCGGTCTCTGCTACAGTCCACATCCGATGTCAACCTGAAGGGCAGTCAAAACATTAAAAGCTGTGAGTGGACAAAACAAAAGTTTATAAAAATAGTTTATCGAAGACATTTGTACCCTTCACTAAAAAGCATGCATGCATTCGAAAACCATTTAACCAAATGGACCACATGTGGGAACTAAGCCCAAACCAGAAATAAACCAAGGTCGAAAAGGACCACAATGAAATCGACCATACGGGCCACTGCCCAAATCCATAAGAAACCAATAAGGGACTCAGCCCAAAACCATAAACATACTAAAACCAAAGACATGAGCCACTGCTCAAATCCTGTGCACACCTGTGCACACCACATATCATATATACATATAAGTCACACAACCAATCCTGTCACGGTATCCAAAGCTACGCGCGTTCTACCGGGTCTCAATCCGAGTCTTCTCAAAGTCATGGTCAATGTCCGCAGACCACTGATCCTACTCGAGGTTATAGTAAACATAGCCTTCCTGAGAGTAAGGAACCCAACTGGGGGGTGTCTCCACTTAGTCGGTGCTCCGTGACTACTCCGGGGTCCACCCAGGCCAACGACCCTCCCCGGAGGAGATAATAGAAGTAAAGGAAGCTATATGAACATATATATACATAGCACAAATATCCATGCCCGGTTCCCCTGAACTGTCAGGATCCATAATATCCATTCCATTCATATATATATATATATAACAATCCTCCATGGCTGGTTCCCATAAACCGTCATGTACCACAATCACATAACCAGGGTTCATGCCGGTTCCCATAAACCGTCATGAACCATGATACCATAACAAGGGTTCATCCCGGTTCATATAAACCGTCATGAACCGGGAAATCCATTTAAGGTTCCCCTGACCTGAAATCAAAACCGTAAAGTAACCTGGGTCTCGTGCCCGAACATAGGACATCAGCTGGGCCCCCGTGCCCGATATCTGAGGTCATATGCCCGAGACAAAACCAAATGGGTCTCATACCCGAGTTTATCCTTTTTGAAATCCAAATCCAATTCATTAAAACCAATAAGGAAATACAGACCAGTATAAGCACCGTATAAGGCCGAACCCTCGAAATACGTGCTTATACGTAACCAAATACAAATGCACCCATGGCGTCATCAAACATGTAATAAAACATATAATAAACATTTATGCATGCAGCAATTTAGAAAACCAAGGTCCACTCACAGACCGTCCGAGCTACCGCCTCAATTTGAGTGCCGTAAGCGTCACCGAGCAAATCATCCTCACTGAGACTCCCAAACCTGTCCAAATTGTAATAGAAGGTTACTAACTACTTAATTAAACTCCTCCAACCAAAGCCCCGTAAGTTTCCGATAGTTTTAACTATTTTTAAAACCGAACCTAAACCTTCGGACACCCCCGAAACCTATCGAAACGATGTCCGATTGACACGAGACCAGTCCCAAAATGTTCGTTACATCGAATAGATGATTTCGTATGTTGACAGCATCCCTAGATTCCCCACCACGGCTGCCACACGCCGTCCAAAGGGCCCTGCGCGTGGGCTCACGCGTCGGTGAATAGTGACCGTCTTCAACCTCTGGCCGGTTCGGTCCAATCTCTGCAACTAGATCGGCGTGACCAGTCCAGGCCCCTACAACCCGTGTTTTTGGTCCGATTTCAAGCCAATTCAATCCTATAATTCCTATTTTAAATCCTAGGAGTCTAACCCAATTAACTAAAACCCCCAAAACTGCCTAGAACCCGTGAACCCAAAATGGACCTCACGGCCAAATTTTCCCAGTTCAACCCCCAGGCTTCCCCAGTCTTAAAACATCCTCAAAATCAACTTAATAGTTCCCTAGGAATCTATTTACCTCAAAGAAAAAAATGAAAACGACCCATAATCAATGGAATGGAAAATGGATCAAAATCGGTTAAACCGATTACCTGCGCGTTTTCCCTCCTCCGCCGTCCAACGGCGGTGCTGTCCCTAGCTGGCCTCCATAATCCCAGTATCCTCACTCTCTCCCTGTCCTCTCAACCATGGCACAAGGGTTTGGGTTGGTTTTGAGCTCAAGGGGATGAGATCGGGAAATGTTTAGGGAGAAAAGAAGGAATGATCGATGCAATGTGATGATATACATGAAGGAAAATGGATGGCCAGTGGATGGGTGACACTTGTCACTCATCCATTGGTCCATTAACAAATATCTGGGCCCCACTTAATTCCAAAAGTACCCCCTCTCGTAAAACGTGCAATAGTACGTTCCGATTTCCGTGAACCGTAACTTCGCTGTCGAACGTCCGAATTCGACGTGCCGCCTATCTACACATTCGTATCGTCTTGATCTACGTAATAGTGTTCGGCCCTAGGCCATCGGACCTCCTGGTCAAAAAGTCAACATTTGACCCCTTTTAACCATAATTACCAAAATGCCCATAAACTTCCGAACGTCATAACTTCCTCCTCGAACGTCGGAATTGTACGTGCCACCTGTCTATGAAATCGTGACGTAACGAAATACGTCACGGTCATCGGTCAAAGTCCGTTTGACCGCCAGAAGCAAAAGTCAACGGTTTGCCCACGCTAAGGGCAAAACGATCATTTTGCATCGTTCGTCCGATTTCGATCAACTAATCATGGATTAGCCTCACTAATCGTGATTAGTCACTAATCTAATCTAGGAATTTGGGATGGGTCGTTACACCACTACAAGCAACCAAGCAGAACTGGAACAACAATGCGCTGTCTGCATTGAAGGTTCAGGTGTTGCGTTAGTGGTTGGGGCTAACAAACTACCAATAAAGTGAACCACAGTTTAGTTTTCTTTGATTCTACCTCACTCTAACATTTTCAATCACTACTCACCAGATTCCTCTAAGTCTGATTTGAGTAAACCTAAGTTTCAGAAATGGATGATATTTGGAGATAAGGAAATCTAGTAGTGGGCTAGTAGTGAATTAGTACTATAAACCTCAATGTATTGCAATAATATGTACACCTCACTTTGATGTTGAAATATTTCATAAAAATCTACACACCCTTCCCTTTAGCCTAAGTCACCCCTCATATTCGTAACTCCAAAATTTCATATATAATTGTCGACCCAAGATCAAGTTCTTTCAAAAAGTATTCGTAACTCCAGAAGTGCCATGACATAGATTTGGCATAACAAATAAACATAACATAGACCATTAAATAAGTAAATCAGTCTGACAGAACTATATATGAAGTTGTTGAGATGCTTGAAATACTCATATGTAACCCCCATATATAAATTTAATTATAGAATATGATGAAGAATGGCCGATGATCTATGTGATTGGTCACTTAACGAAGACAAAATAGAGAAAGACAGTTGCCCGCATGGTTGGCTGCTCAAAACTTCTGCCAAATTCATCAAACGATTTTATAAGGTTCAAAGTTAATTCATTTGGAAACAGTACATCAATGTCTCCAAATTTCCTAGCATGTATAAGCCACTACTAATGCTATCCACGTATTATTCAGTCCATAATTTGTGTGTGAAGAGATAACGTTGTGTAGAGATGCCCTGCGTGCACTATTATGCTGCTTCCTCTATTACGTCTAAAGATCAATACTTGGGTAAATATATAAGGCTAAAAAGTGATTCCTTTAAAACCAAATAACAATAATAACAACATGAGGAAACAATGTGCAAATTCGATTAAAGAAACACAACAATGATAATCTTTCTATCCTAAAAAGAAGAAACAAAAGGTCAAAATGGAATAAAAACACACATAATAAGAGAACCCAGTAAAATTTGAAGGAAGTTTAATCCAAAACTATTTCAAACAAGCATATCATGCGATGGGAACCCAATCAAACCCTGTAGAATGTCAATTTAATTATGAAAAAAAACCTCAATAGTACTACTTGCATTGAAGAAAATTAAGAGATTAAAAATTGGAGGGGGAAAAAAAGATAACATACTGACAGCAACAATATATGATTGGCCTAGTGATGACGTTACTTTCGATCGAAGAAGGGGGAAATTAGTATGAGGTAAACCCAGAAACAGAACTGTTGTTTTCTTCCCGTTTAAGTCTGCCTGAATGGGCTAATGACATTGTTAAAAGATGGGCTGGGAATTGGGTTGGGGTTTTGTTAATACAAAATGATTTGGCAAAACGGAAAATCTCAATTATTCAGGATAGGGATACGTCATAGATACATGAGGTAATCAAGTTCTACCTAACACAATATCCAAATATAAACCAACTAAGTTCCAAACCAGTTTCATTGAACATTTATGCCCAAATTGAGAGAACCAGTTCCAATTTGAACGTTAACAGCTGAACTGCTAGTAGAACTCAATTTCCTGAACAAAACATTAATCCTATTTTCCAAATTCTAATATATCAAACAACATTTTTTTTTAATATTGATACCAAGCAACGATCAAATTTCAATTATAACACTTGGCAACATAGTTGCCTATATAATTTCTAATGGGTTGGTTTTAATTCAACTCCCAAGACATTGTCGAAGTCTCTACACTAAATAGGATATGATCCAATATAATTACAAACCCCAATAACTATAAATATCAGCAAAAAAAAAAATACATCAGAAAACAAAAACTCAGAAATTAAAAACCAAAAGTGGAAACCATATAAATCAATTCATCAGAAGAAAAAAATTTGAAAATTAAGCTTATAAAATGGGAGATTAGAAGGAAGATGTTAGCTACCCAAGCAAATTCCAGAGAGTGGGAGAGAAGCCGTCGAGGGGGAAAGTGCGAGAGAACGAACAGAGAAATAAAACTACTAGGAGTTTGCAATCTTCGTCATTCTGAACCCTAAAATCAAAAGCCACAAAGCAATCAACCTACCAAACATAACCCAACAATTTAATTGAGTAAATAGTAAAATAACGATGAGCCTACCACTGAATCCAAATTGTACCTCCGATATACCAAGCAAAACTTAACTTTTTCTGGCTATAATGTACCCACAATGAACTATTAAATCACCAGGGATGGAAAACAGTAGGAAAGACTGAATCCAAAAAAAATTTCAGTCTAGACCTGGCCGACCTCCACACCAATAACTCTCTGGCTGTCTTCTGTGGCCTTTTTTGAAACAAGAATGAACAACGATGAAGATGAGCAACCCTTTCACAGAGATGATGAAGATGAGGTTCACGCACCTAGGTATTTTTGGTTTGCGATCTAACTCAACGATGAAGCATTGACAGTGGTGAGTTTGAACCTCGCGGGCATCTATTTTCATTCCCCTCCCCCCCCCCCCCCCTTCCCAAAAAAAAAATTAGTTTCAAGCGCGCCAATATGTTCTTAATAATTTGACTAATGGAGGCCGCCCGCGTGTGCATAGCTAGGTTTAATTTGGCATTTTTTTGTGTGGTATTCCCTAAATTCGAACACGCGTGGAACCTGATAGTCCTATAGGCAATGGTAAAGACTTTAAAAAGAAAAAGTTACATCTACAACAGTACAATATGTACCGTTACTAAAAGGCATTTAAAGGCAACGGTATGCTAGTATTGATACTAAAAGGTAGCCAAAGGCAACAACAGTTATAACCACTTATGCTATATTATATATTAGGCAACAATACTTATTTAACTGATGCCTAAACTAGCATCTGTAACGGTTTTATAAATTCCGTTGCTTATGTAGTATTTCCTAAAGCTAAAATTGTCGTAGTGATGGGACTGCACTCTGCAGTCGAGGTTGTGTTAAACGGTTAGACCTAGTTAGTCGTCGTACTACCTTAGTTATGATGGATAGTTGGTACAGTTATGGTCATGGACGACCTGGTAGACGACATTGGTTGAGTCGAGTTACGATTGGCTAGTGATTGGTTGGACAGGTTACCAGGGTTAGTACTTGTCGATGGAATCCCGAAGTGGGGATACAAAGTAGTTAGTACAGGCGATTGTTTCCGTTGGATGCGGAGTCTCGATAACGATGTTTGGTGGTTGGGTCTGCACGAGTTGTGGCAGGCACTACTATTGAGGGTGTTTGTAGTTGTGGATGTTGTGATTCGGGGGACATTCGGGGAACGTTTCCTTCTCTTGTACGAGTTTTCAGGGTGACTGTACCCAGAGGCAGAGTTTCTCCAACTTGAGCAGAGGTACCGGGTCGTTGCTTGGTATAAGCAAAGATCCAGGGTTGTCTGATTCACACACTAGGTACTGGTGTTGGTTCCGATGATTGTGATGACGATGAGTCACGAGTCGGGATGTGACTCCGTCAAGATGGCCATGTGTTCGGTATCTATGGTCCAATAGTGGATCTCGGGTGGAGTTGGATTGGTTATGGACACGTGGTTGATGTTCGAGTGTGTTGGTTCGGACACGGTTGGAACTTCGGAATCGAGAGATGACAGGACCCGCCCCTAATCCCCCTGGATTAAGGGCAAAATCCTGCTCCCGTCGAACTTATGCAGGACACGAAGGCTAAACTGACACCCAACATTCATGTGACAGGTAAGTCGGACAAGGGATTCTCGATCCAACCGTCCTAAACTTATCCAGACTTCCCAGAGTGTGTCGAAACTACTGTGGATCGCAGGTGTGATGTCTCCGTCTCTCTCGACCAACAACCCGCACCGCAACAACCATGAGGGTATCGAAAACATGAAAAGACTGTGAGTGGACAAAAATAAAGAATGAGTTCAAAAACAGTTATCAGAAAAACATAATTTCATTTTTACCCTCCACACAAAAGCCAATGTATGCCTATCAAGTCATGTCATGAAACCATTTCACATTAAAAACCATCAACGAAAACCATTATCGAAAACATGAATCAATTTCGTTATTCAAATCCAGGGCCTCAGCCCAAAACCACAAATCAATCTCAAAGTACGGGAACTTGGACCCAAAACTCATCAAAACCAATTCATCCGAGCCACTGCCCAAACATTAGAAAACCAGTGAAAAACGTCAATCATACGAGTTTTCTGGATCTCAAGTGCGCCCGAGTCTTTAAACTCAAAACCATGTGCAATAATCATGCCTTCCCGGGATATCAACGAGTCTTTAAACTCAAAACACAATCACAAGCCTCGGGGGGGAGGGGGGGGTGTATCAAAATCACCGAGTATTTAAACTCAAAACATATACTGAGTCTTTAAACTCAAAACATCTCAATCCAGGGCCCTTCCCCCAGTCAATCAATCCGAGTCTTTAAACTCAAAACCAGATCCAGCGAGTTTTTCTCTTTTTTCCGGGACTTTAAACCCAAAACCATTTTTCAAGCAACAGTGAAAACCACAGAAAATCCATCTCCTAATTCGCAACAATGATTCCGTAAGCTAGCATCTAGAACCATCATCCCGAACCCAAATCCAGATTTCCTTTCCAAACCTTAAAACCAAATCCGAAATCTCATTTCCAAAATCCAGTTTCAAAACCAAAATCTCGTATATCAAAATCTCAGAAACAGGGCTCCAAGCCCGAAATCAATATTCTGAAATCCATTTCAAATCCTTGAAATCAAATCATTAAAACCATGATCAAATCACAAGAACAATCGAAATCTCGTAAAATGTGAAATTTCGTAAATATCTCGAAAATCGTGCAAAACCGTAAACCATCAAGAATATAAATCAAATCATAGAATCACGTATAGAAAACATATAAAAACATATATGCATGCATCAAGAGTTAGAAAACAAAGCCCACTCACAGACCATTTTGCCGCTGCCTAGATACGAGTGCACCTACGCCGTTCCCGGCCAATCCACTAACACCTGCTTTCACAAACCTGTCCAAATCCCATAATGAGGTTACTAACTACTTCGTAAAGCTTATACTAAAGACCCGTAATTTTTCCAAATTTTAACTATTTTTAACCGAGGCCTAAAACCTTCGGACTTCCCGAAACATATTGAGACGATGTCCGATCGACTCGAAACCAATCCCAAAATGTTCGTTACATCAAATACTTCAAAATTTACGTTGGAAGATTTCCCAAACTACCCTTCATGCACCACCACGCACGACTGGAAGCTTCTGCGCGTGAAATCCACTCGCGTGAACAGTGTCACCTTCAACCTCTAGTCGACCCGATTCAGACCGGGTCAGACCGGTCTCTGCAGCTCGAACCAGCATGGCCGGTTTTCATCCAATTTTCATCCGTTTTTCCTTCTTTTAATTCCTTTAGCTTCGTCCTAACGTCCATGATCGATCTTGCTTATTAAAACATGAAAATTTGGGATGTAAGTTACCTTTCCAATCGAGATCACAAGTTCCGTTTTCCTCCGGCCAGTTCCCTTGATTCCGGCCACCACAAACCGTGCTTCCAAATCCATTCGTTCCCTTTTTACCTCCAGAACTCGTGCCAATCAATCAAATCACTTATTAACTCTCGAAACATAATTTACCATTCTTGAATTCAAACGGAACTTCCACGGGGTTTTGTCCTTACCTGAGTATCGTACGCCGTCGTGGCCACCATTGGACTCGTCACACCTCCCTTTCCAACTTTCCTTCATACATCATAGGCAAAGGATGAGGTTTGAGTGGTGGTATGGGGTTGGGTTCTCACTGTTGCACATGGTCACTCTGTTTCTTTCGATATCATGGCCACCGTCCACGACGGTCCTTGATGACAGCACCATCACACTCGTTCCATACTTCTCTCTGTATTTCCTTCACAATTAAGGCCAAAAGATGACGATCAAGGGATTTAATTGAAGGATTCCCTCACGGTTGCACCTACACTCTGTTTTGCCAACTCCAAATCGTGTAAAACCAATTTAAACAACCGTGTATAGTTGTGAGGCGGTCATCAAGTGTTCCACAAGCATCTGGAGAGGGACACTTGTTAAACACCTGGTGGTCACCTTCTCCGAAAAAGCCAAATGTCCTCTTGTCATTGGGCACAATTCCCTATACAGCAAATGACCATCATACCCCTACGTACAAATTACCATTTTACCCCTCGTAATCCCTGACCTGTAACACTATTTCCTGAACTCCAAATGGTACATGCCACCTATCGTTGGAATCAGGGACTCGAGACCTACCTAACGGTCCTCGAAGTTCGTGAAAATTCCATGTCGTTTGAAAAGTCAACAAATTGCCCCTTTTTCACCAAATTACTGAATTTCCCTTGAAATTTCGAACATCATAACTTTTTCCTCGAATGTCGGGATCGGACGTGCTACCTGTCTATGAATTCGTGACGTCCCGAACTACATCACGATCATCAGTCAAAATCCATTTGACCGTCCGATCGAAAAGTTAACATTTTTGCCCATTCTAAAGGTAAAATTGTCATTTTGCAACGTCCGTCCGAAAGTATCCAACTAATCACCGATTAACTTCACTAATCCATCATTAACCACTAATCTAATCCCGGTTTCCGGGACGGGTCGTTATAAGAGAGGTTGTGTTTGAGGCGACAAAGGGAGTGCTTGATTCCGCATTGTTAATGGGTATTTCGAAGTCCTTCAGGGTGACTTCTTAGGTTCTGCCATGGCAGATGATGTAACGACATATCCCGAATTCCAGGATTAGATTAGTAACTAATCAAGGATTAGTAAGGTTAATCGGTGCTTAGTGAGGGTACTTTCGAAAGGACGACACGAAATGACGATTTTGCCCCTAAAATGGGTAAAACATTGACTTTTCATTCTGGAGGTCAAATGGACATTAGCCAATAACAGTAACGTAGTTCGGGATGTCACGAGTTCATAGACAGGTGGCACGTCCGATTCCGACTTTCGAGGAAGAAGTTATGACGTTCAAAAGTTCTCGGGTATTTTGGTAATTTGGTTAAAAAGAGGCAAATAGTTGACTTTTGACCTGGGAGGTCCAATGGCTGTGGGCTGAGGACTGTTGCGTAGATCGGGTCGATACGAATCTATAGACAGGCGGCACGCCGAAATCGGAAGTCGAACGAGAAAGTTATGGTTCACGGAAGTTCGATTGCAGTATGCACGATTTATAAGACGGATTGCTTTTATAACCTAGTGGGCCCAGATATTTACTTCCTGCCCAATGGATGAGTGACAAGTGTCCCTCATCCTATTGGCCCAAACCCCCAATTAGTGGAACTATGATGTGATTGGTGGGATTTATAATATAATATTGGGTTTGTGATTATTTTATAATATCCTTTAATCTCTCTCTCAATCCTAGCCCTTCATCTCACCATTCCCCTTCATCCTGGCCGTTCTTCGGTTTAAATTTTCGAATAAGAGTATGGGAGGTTTTCAGTCGATTCTGTTAATGGGGTTGGCTTTCTGGGAGCTTAAAGGGAAGGTTTGAATAGGAAGGGATGGTCGAGGACAGTGCAGACGCCTTGGACGTCGACTGGTTTCTAGGCCGTGGAAACCAAATCGTGAAGGTACGGTTTTGTTTAGCTTTTTGTTGTGTTAATCACGTAAATAGGTTCCAAAGATTGAGACTTAGAAATAGGAATTGAAAGGGAGGAAAATGGGCTAAAAATCAGAGAGTTATAGCACTGAATCGGCCGCGTCGGTCCAGGCCGGTCCGGCCGGTTCAAAAACCAGAGAACCGGTTTGACAGAGGTTAGGGGTGACACTGTTCACTAGCGCGTGACTTTCACGTGCAGCCCCTTTGGACGGTGTGTGAGGGCGTGTGGTGGGTCCTATGGGGAAGTGTTCAACATGACTTTTAATCTATTCAATGTAACGAACATTTTGGAACCGGTTTGTGTCGATAAGACACCGTCTCGATAATGTTTGGGACATCCAAAGGTTTAAGATCGAGTTTAAAAATACTTAAAAATTTGGAAAAATTACGGGGCTTCAATGAGAGGTTAATAAGGTAGTTAGTAACCCTCTAGATTGATTTGGATAGGTTTGGGAGTCCCGGGTGACGACGATTATGCCGGTGAGGTTTACAGCACGCAAATCGATGCGGCAGCTTAGGACGGTCTGTGAGTGGACCTTGATTTCTAAACTGTGATGCATGCATAAAATTTTTATGTGATTTATAGATATGATTCTATGATGATGATTTGGATGATTGTGATTTATATGGTTTCACGTATTTCGAGGTGATTTACGTGCTTGTACGTAAATCGTGGTTTACGGTTTTGCACTGATTTTCCGTACTTATAGTTTTGGAAATGATTTCATGAAATGGTTTTAGATTTGAAAAGGTAAACTCGGGATCGAGAGCCATTTATTTTGGAAACTCTCGGACCTGAAGTCCATTTGATTTAACAAGGCATTGGGCCGGAGGCCCAGTTGATTTACGTATCGGGCTCGAGGCCCAGTTGGTTTACGAATCAGACTCGTAGCCCAGTTGACTCACGTATCGGGCACAAGGCCCATTTCGTTTACGAATTCGGGCACGAGACCCATTTGACTTACGAATATGGGCATTAGGCCCAGCTGGTTTACGATTCAGGCCGAAGGCCCAGTTTGTATGTGGATTCGGGCTTATGGCCCAGTTATGTTTTAAGATTGTAATTTCGGGTCGGGGACCCATGAATGGATTTCTGGTTCATGACGGTTTATGGGTACCGGCATGAACCCTTGTAAGGTTTTTATGGTTCGTGACGGTTTATGGGGACCGGGCATGAACCCTTGAAAGGTTTTAAGAATGATTTCAAAAGGTTTTTCATATACCATCCTTTATACATTAATTGTCTCCTCCGGGGAGGGTCGTTGGCCTGGGTGGACCCCAGAGTAGTCACGGAGCACTGCCTGAGTGGAGTCGCCCCCGTTGGGTTCCTTACTCTCAGAAAGGTTATGGATTATAACCCCCAGGGAAGGTCATTGATCTACGAACATTGACCTGGGTGGACCCTGGGGAGACTTGGGCTTTGAGACCCCGGGTAGCTCTAGATACCATGACCGGATTGGTTATATGATAATTATGATGAACATGATTTCTTGGCTTTGCAAAATTATGTTTTATGGTTGATAAATGGATTTGGGCTGAGATCCCACGTACGTTTATTATGTTCTAGTTTTCTGTAAATGGATTTGGGCAGGGGCCCGTATGATTATGGTTGTTTAAACTTACGTGGTTTGAGAAATATTTTTACTATGCATGCGTGGTTTTTAGTGAAGGGCATAAAGGTCTTTATGAAATTAGTTTTATCAACTCTTTTATTTTTTTCCACTCACGGTCTTTCTGTTTTCAATGCCCTTCAAGTTGAATATGGTGCGTATTGTAGCAGAGACCGGGACATCACACACCTCCTCCGGATCCTGGCGTACTGTGGAAGTCGGAAGGCTAAAGATTTTAATTTTCCCTGGCCTAACACTCTGTGTTAGATGGGATTAGGAACGTCCCTCGTTAATCCTTGGGGGATTGGGACGTGTCCTGACAGATGTTGGTTGTGTCTCCAGTACATTGATCGTGTATTGGTCGGTGGACCCGCATTTGTTTTGGGTCATCAGGAGGAGTTAGGTATTTTGAAGTTAGGTGAATGAGATTTCTCATTTTTTGCTTGGTGGAAGACGATGTAGGGATACATGGCGTGGTGAGTGCAGCGAGTTTTGTTTTCATTCACGTAGGATGAATTTTGATGTCATTGTCTTGGATCATCCTTCATTTTCCTAGGTGGAATGCCAAGGATCGATACGAGGTAATAGGAGAGAACCCACGGTCTCGACGTGCCTCGTCATTGACGGATCTGTTTAGATGTGGGAAATGGTTGAGGAGTAATGTGACTGACAAACGATTCAAGAGGATGTAAGACCTTATGATCAGATTTTAGGTGGATTGTTAGCTGAGTGAGCATGTGTGGATCCTAGATGGATCGGGATTGCTATGTTGTGGACATTGGGGACTGTGATGTTGTGGACATTGGTCATTGTGACGATTGAGAATCATCATCTTGATGATCAGGTTAGGTGGAGAGGTTATTGCCCTGTTTGGGATATTTGGATCTGGGAATTTTGGGACGACTTCCTTTCGAAGTCACTCCAGTATGAGACAGAAGTTGAGTAGATCGAAGTGTAGACGATTTGTTTTGGACATTTGGGGATGAGGATGTTGGGACTGAACTTCTTTTCGAAGTTAATCCCGTCTATTGTATTAATCGAACGAGTAGGTGTCCGACGGGGTCAGATTTTGTCAGTCTTAGAGGTGTGAATGTTGGGATTGGCTTCCCTATGAAGTCAATCGAACGTAATGTGTTAATCGTTTGAGCAGGTAACTGATAGGTTTGGAGTTTGTACGTCTTGGTAGACGTGGGTGACATTGGATGCTCAATTGGCATGAATGGGTACGCCTTGGTGGGCGTGAGTCATACTGGTACGTGTTGGATTATGTGAATAGGAGTAAAAGTTGTGGTACTAGTCTGGTGACCGTGGGACTTGAAATGGACGATGGGTTGGAGTTTTTGATATGTCTAGTACTGGATTGGACAAATGGACTCCAGAATAGAAACGTGATTGGCTACGATCTAGGTTGTAGTGGATTGGTTGTTGGAAGGATGTACGTACCCGGTACGTTGTTCGAGGTACGATATTGGACAGACTTGTGGTGTCCGGTGACGGTATATGGGATATACCAGTGGTACGTAGGTGAACGTGTGGGTAGTTGGCTTAACCCCGATACCATTGGATTAGTTGAGGATGTGAACTGGACATTAGATACTGTGCACTGGGTCAGAGTAGTTCTGATGGGTTCAATTAAACGTAGGTTGAGTGAGATTTTAGTAAGTGTGTACTTCGGTTGAGTGAGTTGGTGGTTAGTGTAACCACAGGTGAGCATAGTGTCAGTTTTCGACTGGCGACTGTCAAGTGGTGACAGTTTGTCGGATGTTTCAACGTGGATCCATGAGTGAGATTGGTGATTCTCTGTGGGAGCAGATGTCAGGATCAATAGGTGATTGAGAATGGAACCGCCAAGTTGATTGTGTCAGCAAAATAGTAGAATCGTCGGGTGGTGTCAACTCGGATCGTGTGAACAATTTCACTCGAAGGGTCGAGTATGGACGATGCGACGTGAGTATTAGTGGAACGTCTCGGTGTAGACAAGTATTGTGTTGACTAGTGGGTGTACTAGTGTACACATGTTGTGAGATCGAATTGTTTCCAAAAGGTGGATGTGGAATCAGTATAGTTGAAACTTCGAGGACGAAATTAATTAAGGAGGTTAGGTTGTAACGACCCATCCCAAATTCGAGGATTAGATTAGTGACTAATGAAGGATTAGTGAGGTTATCGGTGATTTGTTGAGCGATATCGACCCAACGGTGTACAATTACCGTTTTGCCCCTAGTCGGGGGCAAAATGTTGACTTTTGACCCAGATGGTCAGATGGCCAAGGGCCAAGGACCGTTATGTAGATCGGGTCGATATGAATCCATAGACAGGCGGCACACCAAAATCGGACGCCAGACAAAAAAGTTATGGTCACGGGAAGTTCGATTGCACTATGCACGCATTACGAGGCAATGATTAGGTGTCAATTCAGATTGGGCAGTTATTTAAGTGGGATGTAAGACCCGTGTCCTGGAGGGAACGGTAAACAATCCCACATTCCTGCGAGGGGGACTGGTCTGGGAGAGGATGGTGGTGTGCCTTAAAGGTGTAGGCACACACCTATCTAGCACTAGGCCTTTTGGGAGCTCAAGTGGCTTTGGGGGGGATTGGAACCCCAAAGTTAAGCGAGTTGAGGCTGGTGCAATTCCACGATGGGTGACCCCCTGGGAAGTGCCACCATGAGCTCCCAAAAACAAAACAGTGAGGGCGAGGCCCAAAGCGGACAATATGGTGCCAGATAAGTCGGACCCTGACCAAGGAGGGTCGGGTCTTGACAATTTGGTATCAGAGCTAGACCCTGACCGGGAAGTGTGCCAGCGAGGACGCTGGGCCCTAAGGGGGGTGGATTGTAAGACCCGTGTCCTAGATGGAACGGTGAACAATCCCATATTCCTGCGAGGGGGAATGGTCTGGGAGATGATGGTGGTGTGCTTTAAAGGTGTAGGCACACCTATCTAGCACTAGGCCTTTTGGGAGCTCAAGTGGCTTTGGGGGGGATTGGAACTCCTAAGTTAAGCGAGTTGAGGCTGGTGAAATTCTATGATGGGTGACCACCTAGGACGTTGCACCATGAGCTCCCGAAAGCAAAACCGTGAGGGCGAGGCCCAAAGCGAACAATATGGTGCTAGATGAGTCGGGTCCTGACCGAGTCGGGTCGGGTCCTAACATGGGATCCATGGATGAGTGACAAGTGTCACTCATCCCATTGGTTATTTCCCTAAAAAGTCGATCTAAACCATTAAAATATTATTATTTTATTATTTTACCCATCTCTCATCTCCACCCTCCATCTTCATCCTATCAAATTTTCATCTCATCCTCACCGTTCACTATCGTCATCAGCTACAACCTTCATCAAACATATTTCCCTCTTCTCTCCCATGCAAACCTTTTCCATCTTCTTCTTCATTTCTCACAAACCAAATATCAAAACAAGCTCACACACAACCATCAAACCTTAACCAATGACGTGGGATATTAAACGAGAGTGAGATTGTGGAGGGAGAGGAGTCGAACGGTGGCCACGGCTAGCGCGGTCGTGGACGGCAGCCCGAGAAGCCGAAAATGGTGAGTTTTTGGGTTTAAATTGTGTTTTGGTTTTCAATGCTCATTGATTAATTTTATTGATTGGAGATGGTTTCTGGTGATTGTATGGGTTAGTGGGGATTCAAAATGGAGTCTAAGGTGGTCGGAGTGGACGACAGGATGAGGATGCAGGGACGTCGCCATTGTCAATCTTTAGAGGTTTGTTTTGATTGTTTTTTCTGTGTTTTAAGGATGTAGATCGATAGGGAAGGATATTAGGAACCTTTAGGAATTAAAAGAATGGAAAATGGATCGAAAATAAGAGAGATTGAACCTTGAACCGATCCAGTCCGGTTCAGACTAGTGAACCCGTCGGCTGGAGGTAGGGAACAATGAACAGTGTAGGCGCGTGCCTTCATGGGTAGCCCCTTTGGGCGGCGCGTGAGGGCGCGTGGAGCATGGTTTGGGAAAGTGTTCAACATGGCTTTTAATCTATTTAACGTAACAAACATTTTGAGACTTGTTTCGTGTCGATTGAACACCGTCTGAATAATGTTTGGGACGTCCGAAGATTTAGGATCGAGTTTAAAAATAGCTAAAAATACGGGAAAATTACGGGGCTTCAATAAGAGGTTAATAAGGTAGTTAGTAACCCTCTAAATTGATTTAGATAGGTTTGGGAGTCCCGGTGACAGTGATTAGCTCAGGGAGTCTTACGACACGCAAATCGAGGCGGTAGCGTAGGACGGTCTGTGAGTGGACCTTGATTTCTAAACTATGATGCATGCATAAATTTTTTATATGGTTTATAGATGTGATTCTATGATGATGATTTGGATGTTAGTGATTTATATGATTTCACGCATTTCCAGGCGATTTACGTGTTTGCACGTAAATCGAGGTTTACAGTTTTGTATTGATTCAACCTGCTTATGGTTTTAGAAATGGTTTAATGAAATAGTTTTGGATTTGATAAGGTAAACTCGGGCGTGAGACCCATTTGTTTTGGAAACCCTCAAACTCGGAGTCCCTTTTAGTCACGTTATCGGGCCAGGGGCCCAATTGGTTCGTGAACTTATTTCGGATTTGAGAATATGGAATCGGGCGCGAGAACCATTTGATTTACGAACTCTCCTACGTGATGTCCATTTGATTTAACAAGACATCGGGCTCAATTGTTTTACGTATCGGGCTCGAGGCACATTTGATTTACGAATCAGGCACGAGGCCCATTTGGTTTACGATATCGGGCACGAGGCCCATTTGGTTTACGATATCGGGCATGAGGCCCATTTGGTTTACAAATCATGTACGAGGCCCAGTTGGCTTATGAATTTGGGCTTGGGGCCCAATTCTGGTTTACTATTGTGATTTCGGGTCGGGGACCCACAAATGGATTCTTGGTTCATGACGGTTTATGGGGACCGGGCCTGAATCCTTGAAAGGTTTTGATAAGGATTTCAAAATGGTTTTTCATATATCATCCTTATATATTATCGATTGTCTCCTCCGAGGAGGGTCGTTGGCTTCGGTGGACCCCGAAGTGGCCACGGAGCACTAACTGAGTGGAGTCGCCCTCGTTGGGTTCCTTACTCTCAGGAAGGCTATTATGGATTATAACCCCCATGTAGGGTCATTGATCTACGAACATTGACCTTGGTGGACCGTGGGGAGACTTTAGATTTGAGACCCCGGGTAGCACGCACGTAGCTTTAGAAACCGTGACAGGATTGGTTATATGGTTTATGATAAACATGATTTCTTGGATTTGCGAAATTGTGTTTTATGGATAATAAATGGATTTGGGCTGAGATCTCACATATGTTTACTATGTTATGGATTTGTATAATGGTTTTGGGCAGGGGCCCGTGTGACTTGAATTTACGGAACTTGGGGTGAGACCCTAAATATGGTTGTTTAAACATATGTGGTTTGATAAATGGTTTTCCTACGCATGCATGCTTTTTAGTGAAGGTCATAAAGGTCTTTTATAAAATGTGTTTTCTGAACTATTGTTTTTCGTCCACTCATAGTCTTTTATGTTTTTCAATGCCTTCAGGTTGATTACTGTTGCGGACTGTAGCAGTGACCGAGACATCAGACTCCTCAACCGGATCCTGGCGCGCTCTGGTAGCCGGTCGGGCTAAAGGTTCGAATTTTCCCTTGTCTGACACTTCGTGTCAGACGGGGTCACGACACATTCCCTGTTAATCCCGGGGGGATTAGGGTCGGTCGTGACAGTCTATGAGTGGACATTTGATTTCTAGATATGATGTAGGCATAACTATTTTATATGTTTTATGAACATGATTTGATGTGCCTTGAGTGCAAATGGTTTATATATATGATTGTCATGTTTTGGGCATTCTTGTGGACATGTGTTTTTGTACGCATTTCGAGATTTATATTTTATGTGATGCATTGGGCTTAGGCCGGGTTTTATACGTGCTTGTGTTTTCAAATGATTTGAAAAATAAAATGATTTTGGATTTGGAAATAAGATATTGGGCTTGAGGCCCAATTGACTTATGATATCACGCTTGAGGCTCAGTTGGTCTATGATATCGGGCTTGAGGCCCAGTTTGTTTGTGATATTGGGCTTGAGTGCCAATTATGGGTTATGAAATGAGATTTCGGGTTTGAGACTCTATTGAGATGATTTGGGCTGTCCATATGATATTTAGATTAGATCGGATTTGAGGAATCCTGATTTTGTGGAAACGGTTTATGAGAGTGATACCTCGAGCTGAGACCTGGTTGAAATTCTTTAAACTTGATTTGAGGTATAAATGGTTTTACAATGATTTTCCATTGATTTTGATTTCAGTTTTACATAAACCATATTTATGAGTGGATTGTCTCCTCTAGACATCTCGTAGTATTCTGGAGTAGTCACAGTGCATTGCTTGGGAGGAGCTGCTCCGAGAAGAGGCTCAGGACCAGAAGTGCAAGCATTGCCTGAGAGGGGCCGCTCTTAGGAGAGGCTTAGGATCAGGATTGCTAGATATTGATATCACCCTAGATAGGGTTTGAGGGAAGGACTTGGACTTGAGACCCCGAGTGGCACGCGTAGCCTTATAGACCATGACATTATTGATTAGACATCAGGGATGTCGAGGATTGGTTATACTATATTTTAGGGATTTGGGTAGAGACCCCATGTGTTTTGGTTTTGGGGCTGAGACCCTACGAAGGAAATGGCTTTCATTGAAAATTTTTTCATTGCGTGATGATTTGATTTACAGAAAATGGTAGTTATAACTTGTTTTTCTGATGCGTGCATGCTTTTTAATGAAGGGTATAAGTTTCTTTCATGAAATATGTTTTATAAACTGTTTATTTTTGTCCACTCACAGCTTTTACTGTTTTAATACCCTTCAGGGTAATCGCGGAAGCTGGTTTTAGCAGAGACCTAGACATCGCATGCTGCCACAGATCCTGGCGTACTCTGGAAGCCCCGAGAGGGTTTAGGTGTATCCATGGTCTAGCACGAGGTGTCAGACGTGAGTATGGCACATCCCGCGTTAATCGAGGGAGGATTGGGATAGGTCATGTTAGCTTGATATCAGAGCACCGGGTTGCTCTTGGAGTGTTACGTATATGCCGGATGTGATGTCTCGATCAGGAAACAACCTGTCATTAACCTGATAGTTAGGGTACGAGTAGGAGAGTTGAGTGGAAACGAAACTTAAGAGGGTTACGTTTGGCACGGTATACCATGATTCCGTGAGATTGGACCACGAAAAGGGCTGGATATGACAACATTTATGGGTAATGACCGATGGTTGGTCTGGAATTATAGGTAACTAGTGAGATCCGACCCACGAGTACAATTATGAGATGATATATCGGTCCATGCGGTTAGTACAGAGCAGTTGGTGCATGCGGCGAGTTGCCCCCCTGAGTACAGAGTCTCGATAACATAGTATTTCTTAGGTTGAGTCTACGTGAGGTTGTGGGAGACATTACTATCGAGGGTGGTTATGGTTGAGACTGTTAAGCGTTGGGCGACGTTCGAGGAACATTTCTTACGTAATTTTCACCCCGTGTTGTTGAGTTACGTGGGAGGTAGAGTTCCTCCGACATGAGCAAGAGATTGGTTGTTAGCTCGATACGAGCAGAGGTTTGCGACTGGGTCATAGGGTACTCATGTTCGGTGATGACCAGATGATGATGATTCGTCGGTTTGTGTCGGATCTTGGGAGTGAGACCCGAGTGACGGGTGTGGAATCTCATGTAGAAATGAGTTGGATGGAATCCCAATGGTGACTGAGTAGTTTTGGATGACATAGAGACGTCACGGGGATTCGTGGACTTAGGGAGCTTAGACGAGAGTTACTCTTAGCTCCGAGACTTTAGTGGCAGTTGGATGAGTACAGTGGTCGTTGAATGGGACAGTGAGGATCCTGAGTAGCTCAGTGAGTTGGATTTTTCTTGGTTTACGAGAGGTACGAGATACCTGGTTTAGTGACAGGTTCCCTAGTGGTTGTGAGATAGGTTGAAAAAGTGTTGTGCTCAAAAGTTTATCTCGTAAGAGTTGGGACATAAGAATCATGTGGTTCCATCACTACCAATTAGATGTGCATAAACGGTATAAAAAAATACAGACGAGTTTTGATCTTGAGTTGGATTGGTTCCAAGACACATGGATTGATATCCGAGTGAGTTGTGGCTTGGAGGCCAGGAAGATATTATATGGTAGCTGTTCAAGAGATGGGACACGTGTTTTGACGTCCTTGAGCTAGAGTATTCAGTGGTGGACTTAGTGGAACTAAGAATCATTTGACTGTGAGTGTCATTGTTAGGAGACCCAATGTTCTTTTCGATGGAATTTCAGGAGTTGGTTTTGAACAGACTACTAGTAAATATACTTCCTTCTCCAGTGAACTCCTCATCACTCTTGGAAGTTTAGGTTTTCCAAGGTTAGGATGAAGTGAGGAGTGACATGTTCTTGGAAGAATCACAACAGTAGTTGTCAACATATATTATTGGTTGGTGCTTAGTGCCACCAGTGTGTTGATAGAGCATCAGATTGGTGGACCCATGTTGGTTATAGGTCATTGGTCGAGAGAGTTAGTGTGGATCCTAGGTGGATCTGGTGGTATTTGAGACGATCACGTTGATCGAGATTTTGTGGACCAATTGTTGGTCGGGTAGGTTGGTTTCATTGTACTAAACGAGTGGGTTTGGACACACTTCAGGTGTTGGTCAGGTAACTAGAAAACTCAGAAGGAACGCTGAGTTAAAGCGTACGATCTATCTAGAACAAGGATCAGACATACAGACTTCAGAATTGAAGCGTGATTGGCTTGGTGACTATGTAGTGGACGGACTACATCCGAGGTTGTTGTGGTGTGTGGACGGGTTATGATTGTTTGTTAGTACTACGTTGTACGTGAGTACAGTTCTAGAGTAGGCTGAGTAGTGCCTTGTGGTTGTCTATTGTGTGCACCTGTGAGTAGGGCACGTTGGACAGTAGTTGTGGACATGTTGGTAATCAGATTGTTCTGATATTGTTGGTTCGTTAAGAACTAGGACTGGATATTGTATACTGCTAATAGGGTTCAGTGATTGTATGAGCTGGAGCTCAGAGCCGTGGTTGGCCAGAGGAACCCTAGAGTTTGAGTTGTGTTATCACTACTAGGGCAAGTATTCGATGGGGTCTAGATACACTCAGGATGAGTGAGATGCTAGTTTGGTATCAACGAAACAAGTGTGGTGACAGTTTGAGACTTTTCTCTAGTCAGGAAAATGGTTGTTATAACTTGTTTTCTGATGCATGCATGCATGCTTTTTAATGAAGGGTATAAATTTCTTTCTTGAAATGTGTTTTATAAATTGTTTATTTTCGTCTACTCACAGCTTTTACTATTTTAAGACCCATCAGGTTGATTGCAGATGCGGGCTGTAGCAAAGACCAAGATATCAGATGCCGCCACAGATCATGGCGTACTCTGGAAGCCTTTAGAGGGTTTAGGTGTATCCCTGGTCTGGCACGGGATGTCAGACGGGATCATGGCACATCCCGCGTTAATCTAGGGAGAATTAGGATGGGTCGTGTCATATTTCTTTGACCAAAGAGTAGGATTCGGACTCACAAGTCCGTAGACATGTAACACGTGCGAATTATGATCTGTTTGTGGGTTTTACGATTTACAGAGTGTGAGGGGTATTTTAATCTTTTTTTCTAGTGGAATATTTTTGGAAAAGATAAGGATATCCTTATCATTATTGCCTTCCCCTTTTAGCAGCCACATATCCTTAGCGGTGATGACGTCAATGATGACTCTGATAGGGGTGATGACATTAGTGATGAATCCGGTAAGGGTGATGACGTCAATGATGACGTCAGCACCCACATTAGGGGCACATGGCGGCACGTGGGGAAGGCCTTCCATCAACGTACATGCATGATTCTCAAGGAACGACTGACAAGACCCGTCCCAACTGGACCTCGATAACCGTGCCCGGTCCTGCTCCCGTCTGACAAGTCAACTGAAGTCCCGAGACTATCCTTCAACACCTATCAGACAAGGGATAACTGCGCTGATTTCCGCTCATGCCTCCACCTCAAGATCAGCCCCAAACGTTGTGACACGGCCTGGAGGGTCATTAAAACAGAAAAGGTGTGAGTGGACAAAGATATGTTCGTTAAAACACATTTTAAAAGACATCATTTACCCTCCAATTTATCAAACCTGCATACATAGGGAAAACATATGAAACACAATCACTGGCTTTCAGCCAAACCATATAACAAGTCAAATTCCCGGCTCTCAGGCCAAACACATGAAAACATAGTCACCTGGCCACACAGACCAGAACTCGTACTCAATACCTGTACGTAATCACAATCAACATCAAACAGTACTATGCACAAGGTCAACAATCAATTACTCAATCAATCAATCAATCAATCAATCAATCAATCTGCACTATTTACAAGTGCACAAACCATTACACTGTCACACCGGCACTACGCGTAGGCCATAACCCGTGCCTCAGTCGTCTGGGAAGTCACCCCGAGCTCCGACTGTCCCGGCACGCATCACCCCGAGCGTTAGCCGTCTGGGAACACCCCGAGTTTCGGCTACCTGGGAACACATATCTCCCCGAGCAACAGCCATCTGGGAACACCCCTAGCCTCGGCTGCCAGGGAAAATATCTCACACCGAGTACCAGCCGTCTGGGAACACCCCTATCCTCGGCTGCCTGGGACTAATCACAATCATATCCCCGAGCTCCGGTCGTCTGGGAACACCCCTAGCTTTGACCGTCTGGGTATTCACAATCACAATCACAATGAAAATCATCCCGGGAGCATATCCCAAAACATGTCAACCAGTTCTATGACTCAATCCAAGTCAAATCATTACCAACCAGGACTCAAGCCCAAATAGCCTTTATACGTAAATCCGCACATAGAAAACATTATAATAACCCAAAAATCATCCTTGGCTCACCAATTAAGTCAAAATACTCTTTTGGAAACCTTTTTAACTCCGGGGCTAGCCCAAAATACCATTTGCACATTTCCTCGAAAAACGTGCCCGAATTACCGATTAAAATAATCATTAAATCACAAATAATCATGCCACATCATCAGGACATCATTGCAAGTCAATGTATGCAATCAATCATGGAAAACATTTAACTATGCATGCATATCAATTTATAAAACAAACGTCCACTCACACACCGTCCAAACCGCTCGCTTCCCGAGCTGCACGCGTTTCCGTAATTTCTGACACTTGCTAGAAATCCTGAAGCCTGTCCAAATTCATTACTCAGGGTTACTAAGGACTCAATTTACATCCTACTAATTTCTCATAATTTTCTGGAAATTTAATATTAATTTAAAATATAACATAAACCGTCGGACCCTCGAAACATAATCGAGACGGCGTCCGATCGACTCGCAACTAAAACCAAAAATGTTCATTACATTCAATAGGACAAGTTTCATGTTGAACACACCTCAAGATTCCCTCTCACGCGCCCCCACGTACCGTCGCAAGCGGCTGCGTGTGGGTGCCACACGCCTGCCACAGTGTTGTGAACAGTCGTCGTCCCAACCTGTTTAACTGGTAAACGGGTCCGGTTAGCCCGCGATGCAACCCGACTGGCTTTCTGCCAATTCGACCTCATTTCTGTCAATTCAATCATCTATCAGTATCGTTAGGGTCTTAATTTAGGTTCTGTGAAATCAAGAACATCAAACCTCACCTGAATCCCTACGATTCACGGTTGAACATCGAAGCATCTCCCGTTGCTGTTCATCATCCAATCTTTATTAATTCTCCATGTTTTCTTTCAATTGATGCATCAGGAAGCATCGTTGGGTCCTTAAAAAAATATTCCCCTGATCAATTTCACAGTTCCATGGCCTCAAATCCACGACTCAAGCTCGAATTTTCGAAACCTTCCCCGTCTCTATTCTACGGCCAATTGACCCCAATTTCCTTTGTTCTTCATTTGGTTCGACTCGTAGCAATCCCAGAAGGCTAAATGTAACATCAATTGCACTCAAAAACACGCACAACATCAAATTCGATCCTAGCTTCCTTAAAGGTATTTTCGGGTTTTTCTCAGTTCTAAGTCCGGGGTTCCTCTCAATTTTTCACTCAGTTTTGCTGACCCCACTTCATCCTTTTTAGTTCTCTATTCAGTCTCTCAAATTTAAGGAGGGAACGGATTGATCAAACATGAAGGAGATTTGTGTGTTCTCTGTTTGTTTGTCTTGGTCGAGTATTAACTAAGTGCTAATTATGCAATAGATTAATTAATTAATTTAAGTGTACACCAAAGCACCCAAGTGCTACTAATCTCCCTCATCAAGTGACACATGTCACCCAGCAATAAATCCTCATCCAATTTAGCTGAATCAGCTAGGACAACCGTCCCATATACCCTGCTGTGGCAAAATTACCATTTTACCCTTGCCATACTAATTACCAAAATACCCCTCCTCGTTCTTGACCCATAACTATTTCATTCGGACTCCGATTGACGCATGCCGCCTGTCTACGGATTCAGCGTTCCGAGACCTATCCAACGGTACTTACGGAAGGTCCAAACATGGTCCCGATCAAAAAGTCAACAAATGGCCCATTTTGACCAATTTACCAAATTACCCTCAAACTTCCGCACGTCATAACTTTTTCCTCGCATGTCGAAATCGGGGGTACCACCTATCTATGAACTCGTGACGTCCCGAACTACGTCATGGTCATCAGTCAAAGTTTTTTTGACCGCTCGAATAAAAAGTCAACCGTTCGCCCAATTCCAGGGGCAAAATCATCATTTTTCTTCAAATTTCCGAATTTTCCCTTTTTGAATGTCCAGGTCGTTACAACGACACCATGTGTCAAATAGTTCTAGACATCCTAAATCCAAATGGTGGTGCTTTCAGGTTGATACGACTTCGTTTAGGGGTTTTTTGGGATGTCCAAGAAGTGAGGGTTGTACAATTAAGACGCGTTTACTATCTCGGGAATTAGTGACAGGACCTGTCCCTAAATTACCCTAAAAGCTGGACTAGTCCTATTTATGTCTGAAAACTTCTTATCAAATAAGGAATCTTACAAATTTTAACCTGGTTCGAATCTTTACGAAATAAACCAAATTAATTTCACCTTACGGGATTACCGCCCATGTCCAACCACTTCCCCGACAAGGCGAAGAATTTATATTATTGTTACTGATCCTGTTATCATAGGTCTTACATAATGAAAACTCTCGTCAATGTACATATTTTCTTCTAAAATACAAGTTATATGTTCATCCAATCCTTTAAACAAATTCCTTACATCTTCATTCTTTTATATCTCCCAATTCTTTATGAAATCATTAAAGAAAAAACAAAATACGCATAACAATCCTTTAATTAAGCATACATCTAATATTCATCATCACATTTACACTGTGTCAGTCATATTTTTTCTTAGTTCATGATTTACTATTAGGAATATTTAATAAAATTTCTTATTCACCATCTTCAATATTTACCTTTTCATACACAATTCATACAAAACTTCCTCTTAACGAAAAGTATGAATAATGAAGATCTTTCCATATAAAATGATAATACTCGTATTTCCATAGATTTTCTAAGATCTCGTATAAACCAAAATCAATTTATAAATTTAACTTTTATTTACTATAATCCCTCATAGAACTACTATAAGAATCACTTAACTTTATTTCTAAATCATACAATTATAATCCCTTATAATACCTTAGCTTCTCATTATCATCTCACCAAGGTATTTCTTATTTAAATTCAACATAGTTTCCCTTCAGAAAACTTCATTAGAGTTATACTAACTCTCCCTAATTTACTAGGATTAATTATCAATTTTAAAAATTAACTTAAAACATTGAACATCCATAACTTCCTCAACCAATATTCAATTAACTTCAAACTTGTACCATTGAACTAAGAAGACAAAGGGGACAAACTTTCGTGTTGGTCCGATGGCGAAATTCCACTACACGCACCACCACACACAAGCAAAGTCTCTGTGCATGGTGGTTACGCGCGTCATAGTAAACAATCACTAGTGCAATTGTCGTCTTCCTCGCACTGGTATGAGATATGGGTTATTGGCCCGAAGACCTGATCCAGCCGTATTTCCTTCATTTCTCACTCATTTTCAGTTCTTCCACACCCAGTTTACTCATAATACTCCCAAAAGGAGATCTATAACCTTAAAACACCAAGATCGTACCTTAAGCGCTTGGTCCAAGAATCATGGCTTTTCGGCCAAGGCATCTAGACGCAACCCTACTGTTTTTCCACGACCAGCACCACTCCTTCTCGTCTCAAAGTGGTTGTATAACCATCAGGAGCATCACGAAATGTCATCTTCCATTTCCTCTTTCTCAGTCTCTTTATCTTTTTCATCCACACTCTCTCTCTCTTGTTCTTTGTTTCACTGTTCCCCCTAGTTAACCCTTCCCCTCTTTCTCTCTCTCTCTCTCTCTCTCTCTCTCTCTCTCTCTCTCTCTCTCTCTCTCTCTCTCCTCTCTCTCTCTCTCTCTCTTGATTTTTCATTTTTTTTCCTCCTTTCTTCATGTTCGGCCACCAAGCACCGAACCCTATAGCTCTCTCTCTTACACACACAAATTTCCTATTTAAACTTAAAAAATTCAGTGAAGGAGTGTAGGGGAGAGAAATCAAGAGTTTTCTAGTCTTTTCTAGAATTCTTTAGAAAATTACCAAAATACCCTTATGTGAAATTACCATATTGCTCTTCTCCTTTCTTGACCCATAACTTACTTATCTGAATTTTATTTTCGGCAAGCCGCCTATTTATGCGCTCAGGAGTTCAAGACCTTTGTGACGACCTTTTCGAATTATCCACAAGATGTCTGGATCAAAGAGTCAACATTTTACTTTCAGGGGAAAAATCATCATTTTGACTTTTCTCAAATTTCTAGGGAGTTAGAACTTACCCCCACACCCCCCCCCCCCCCCCCCCCCCCCCCCCCCTTAAAAAAATTTTGTCCTAAGAGTTGTAGAACAATTCCCATCTTATGTTCATGCTTAGAAGAAATCAATCTTCCAGTTTTATCGAACCATGTATGCAAACAAAGTCACTCTAAAACTCAGTGAAAATATAAGACAATTCATGTCCTTGAAAACATGTAAAATATCCATAAGGCAAATGTCGTAAGTAATTGTCTCAACCATCATGCGTAAACCGCCACAGCAGTCACTCATGATTAATCTATTCTTGACACCTAATGCCAATCACCATCAATACCAATCTTTTAATGCCTCATCTCATGTCACTTTTATGCTATGCCACCATATCATCATCAAAACAAATCAACATATCACCTCATCACAACATAAGATCCTAGATGATATCATAACATCATCCTATCATCATTTTGATATAATCACGCACCTTTACTCATATAAACTGATTCCTCATATAGCCTATAGTCCATTTAAACTCAAGCATTATCGGGATCCTGTGTAACCTTAATTCATTTTTCACCAATTCCTAACCAACCTCAACCAACCACTATTGTAGATACCAATTCTATATCAAAATGTCGCTATGCATAGGCCTTTACCATATTCTGAAGCAAATCAAGGACCAATAACACAATCTCAATCTCCCCCAGTGGTATTCGTACAACCGATAAATAAACCACTTGGGATTCAGAGCCCAACTCGACGTCCGAGTGATCAACACAACAACAAATTAGTCATATGATTTGGAACTCAGCTTGACAATTGAGACTAACCAACATCCATATACACACCACTCGGAATTCGGAGCCTAACCCGATATCCGAGTGTATACTGACTCAAGATGCGCGGGCATGTATCTATCTAGCATGAGGCCTTTTAGGAGCTCATTGGCTTTGATTTTGGTTGGAACTCTAAAGTTAAGCGAGGTTCAACTATAGCAATCCCATGATGGGTGACCCATTAGGAAGTTGCGTGTGAGTTCCTCGCAACAAAACCGTAAGAGCTGGGCCCCAAGCAGACAATATTGTGCTAGATGGGGTCGAGTCATCACAATTAGGGGTTTTGAATATGAGGCTATTTGTAGCATTAGTGACCCTCGATTTGTTTGATAGGAGATACCGTTTCGAGGACCGAAAGGGAGCACGCAGTTCGAGATTGAGCTTTATCAGACTAATTGTGAGTGGACATTTGTTTTCCTAATCATAATGCATGCATATTGAACTATTTTAAATGATTTATGATAGTATCAAGATTGAAATGGTTTGAATAGTTTTTTCTAAATGTTGTTGCATTTTATGTGCGAATTTATGGTTTAGAATAATTATTCGGTTTAACGTTCTGTACACATGATTTTACGGATTTTTGGTGGAAACAGTGTTTTGAGTTCAAGCTCCGGTTTTAATTTTTTAACTTGGATTTTGAGTCAAGGATTTATTTTAAAGCAAGGTTTTAGCTTTACTATTTCACTGTTTTCCACTGTCAATAATCCTCGCGATATACGATGATTACCCTTTTTCAAATTAACATCATGAAGTGTGTCTCTGCCAGATCCTAGGGGCATTAATTCTGGATTGGTATCAAAAAGTTTTCCTCAACCAGAACTTGGGGGTTGCCTGTGCGTAGTGCAAATATTCTAGCCAGGTAGCTCGCGACTACGGCTCGAGGGATTTTCAAGTCAGGTGTTGACTGTTGGTATTTGTGTCCGTGTTTTCCAAATGGTTTTTATAAATGGAGATTTCAAGGAAATGTAGGCTATGGGTATTTATACACATTTTTTTTTGTATCTTGTGGGTCCACGACTTTTAATTAAATTTTTATAAACACTAGGGTTATACTATTTCATTGCTTGATAAGCTTGTTTTAATTTGAATGTTTTGTCCACTCACATTTTCATGGTTTTATTTAGCCTCTAGATCGTGACGTAGAAGCAGGTTCATACTTTGGACTGAGGCTTACTTGATGTTTATTGCACACCTTGATCCTCAAAGTAGGATCCTTATATTTATTGTCATTTTCTTTTCATAGTGGCTCTATTTACTATTTTGAACATATGTATGATTGTATACTTTTGGTTTATCTGTTGGATTTTTAAGTGAAAGAACCTTCACGATTTTTAAGGAATTTTTCAGTTGGATTCTATCAATTTGGTATCAGAGCACTATGTTAATTTTATGTGGGCTACACACTAGGTGTGTAGGGTATTTATGCTATCGACTGAGTTCTTTTTGGATTACAATGCCTCCATGACTCAGCCCCCACATACGGTCTTGACACGTAGACCAGGTACAGACCTCGAGGAATACCCAAAGCCCAGAATGAAAGCCACCATTGAGGATGACCCTAGACTAGTTGGTTCAAGCCCTAGATGTAGTTTTATTGGGCAGAGGGACCTCTGGGAGGTCGGAGGTAGAGAAGGTCTAGAGGCTCAAAGCCCCGACGTTCATGGGTACGACGGACCTAGAGAAGGAAAACGAGTGGATTCTCCAACTGGAGGATGTTTTTGACCTGATGCGATTTCATTTAGAGTGGATGACACCATTTGCTACTTTTCTTCTGGGTAGTCTTGCACACCGTTGGCGATATACACTGAGGCACACATCCTGGGATGCCCACATCACGACCTGGGAGGCGTTTCAGGAACATTTTATGTAGCAGTTTTACCCTCAGTCTTATAGAGAGGCCAAAGAGGTAGAGTTTCTACAGCTTCAGTAGGGTGATATGACAGTTGCTTAGTACAAGTAGAGATTTGTAGATTTTTCCTAATTTTCACCGAGTATGGCTTTGAGTGAGGTCGACAAGTGTCGCCATTTTCGACTTAGTTTGAGAGATGATATTTAGATTGTTGTAGTAGCAAGATCCTTTGCTACCCTTAAAGAGATGTCAGATGAGGCCACGAGCGTTGAGTTGATTTTGTACCCATACATCAGTTTGGAGGTTTTGAACAAGGTCAAAAAAGCCAGCTTTCTAGACAATTAGGACAACGAGACCCAAAATGGGGTACTAATAGTTTTGGGTCTTCTAGTGAAAACCACTTAGGTTCATGTAGAAGTGGAGTTGGACAGAGATGTGCTGTCTCGAGACCCTAATCTTTAAGTTAGTCAAGTGGGGCCTCGGTTTGGTGGACAGGTGGTTAGGGTAGCCGTTTGGGAAATGGCAGTTCAGATGGTTGTTTCTTATGTAGGGAGTTTGGTCATTTTAAGAGAGAGTGCCCTTATTGACTTGCCGGATCAGGTCATGATGCGGGAGATCACAGTCAGGGGGCAATACCAACATCGAGTGTGGTGGAAGGAGACAGACTTTGGTCAGTGGGGCTGGCAGGATCGACGATAGACAGCAAGGACATGGACGCATACAACAAGAATATGGACGATCCTTAGTCCCTAATGCACGTGTCTTTTGTTGTGACGTAGGAGGAGGCACGAGCTACACTGAAGGGAATGACATGTACACTTTCTATTATTGGTCATGATACACATGTTTTGATAGATCTTGGGGCCACGCCCTCTTTCATATCCCGAGCATTTGCACTTTTGGCTGATAGAGGGTTGTCTCCGATCAGGCAAGATATGGGTATTAGTAAACCAACATGGGACATGTTTGTAGCAAATCTAGTCATTTGAGGGTGTCTGGTTTAGGTAGAAGGTTTTGGACTGGAGGCTAATTTGATTCCCTTGGATATTGTTGAGTCTGATGTGATATTGGGATGGACTAGTTAACTACCCATCGGGCATCCATCGAGTGTTTTGAGAAGAAGGTTATCTTTCAGAGACTAGATCTACCAGCACTCTTATTTCGGGAGGAGCTGAGAGTACTTTGCTCGCGTGTGATTCCAGCCTTTGCAGTAAAGAAATTATTGAGGAAAGGCTATGAGTGTCACTTGGCTTACATAGTGGCGACTCGGGGTGCTCCGATGAGAGTGGAGTACATACCAGTTGTGAGTGAATTTCCTAATGTGCTTCCGGAGGATCTACTAGGATTACCACCTCGCAGAGAGATTAAGTTTACCATTGAGCTTCTTCTGGGCACCGAACTCATATCATTAGCACCGTATCAGATTTCATCGGTGGAGTTGAGGAAACTTAAGGTACAGTTACATGAGTTGTTAGATATGGGCTGCATCTAACCTAGTGTGTCACCTTGGGAAGCCCTAGTATTATTTGTGGGGAAAAAAGATGGTGCTATGAGGCTGTGTATCGATTATCAGTAGTTAAACAAGGTAACGGTGCAAAATAAGTATCCTTTGCGGCATATTGATAATTTGTTTGATTAGCTAGGAAGGGCCAAGTATTCTTCGAAGATTGACCTCAGGTCTAAGTATCATCCGTTGATGATTAAGGAAGAGGACATTCCTAAGACAACCTTTCGAACCCATTATGGCCACTATGAGTTTCTGGTTAGGCCTTTTGGGTTGACTAATGCATCGATAACATTCATGGATTTGATGAATATAGTGCTTTCGAGATACTTCGACCGATTCGTGATTGTGATCATCAATGATATCCTGATGTATTCAAAGAATGCGAAGGAGCATGAGAAACACTTAAGATTGGTATTGAATACACTAACGAAGAGATAACTATATGCCAAGTTCAGCAAGTGTGAGTTTTGGTTAACCAGTGTTGATTTTCGTAGTCATATCATATCAACTGAGGGATTAGTGTGGATCCTCAGAAAACAAAAGCCGTAGCAAATTGGGAACAATCGAAGACTGTGTTTGAGATTAGGAGCTATCTGGGGTTAGCTGGCTATTATCGGTTGTTCGTAAAGGGGTATTTTACGATAACTGATCCTAGACTTGGTTGACTAGGAATGGAGTTATGTTTGTTAGGGATGAAGACTGTGTGCAGAGTTTTTAGGACCTAAAAAGGCAGTTAACTTCTGCTCCGATTCTGACCCTTCCTAATGATAGTGAGGAGTTCAAGGTTTACACTGATACATCGGTATAGGGTTTAGTTGTGTTTCGATGCAGCATAGGAGGATTATAGTGTATGTGTAACGGCCCGAAAATTTGAAAAAGGTAATTTCAGAAATTTAAAAAGGGAATTGACAATTTTACCCTTATAAGGTCAAATGTTGACTTTTTACCTCGGCCACCATTTGGACTTTTCGTGGGGAATGTTACATAGGTCTTGACATCTTGAGTCTATAAAAAAATGACATGCCAGAATCAGAGATCGAATAAGTTCTTTACTAGTTTAAGTTAGTTACTGATTTAAGTTAGTTACAAGTATTTTGGTAATTTGATATTTGGGACATTTTGGTAATTTCACAATGATTATTATTTTTTGGGTGGATTACATGAGATGGTTACAAGTGTCCTCCTTTATCCCATATATATGTGTACACCGACCTTGTATATGAGTGTGTGCATGTGTGTGGTTTATATATGTGTATGTGTGTGATGTGTGGAGGAGAAGGAAGAAGAAAGAAAGAGAGAATGAAACACCAGGAAAGGAAGAAGAGAGAAAATGGAAGAAGAAGAATAAAGAAAGAGAGAAGGAAACACCAAGAAAAGAAGAAGAGAGAAAATGGAAGAAGAAGAAGAAAGGGAGAGGAAGAAAAAGGGAAGAAAGAACTGAAAGAAGAACCCAAACACACCCAAAAATCGAAAAGTCTAAAATTCCAAAAAACCGTAGAAATTATCGTGGGAGTTGTTCGAAGCCATTAAGCTTGCAACTAAGTCCGCTAATACCCTAGTTGGACTCCTCAGATTCGTTTAGGTCAGGAAAAGTGAAGGTTTGGACATGGGAAAGCTTGTAACTTAACCTTCAATTTTGGTCGAAAAGGTTGATGGATTTTTCTGGAAAATTGAGGTGGTAAAATTTTCAAAATTTACAGAAGGGCGTATTATTATATGACCCGGATTGTGCTTCGTGCGGTTCCCCAGGGGAATATTATTATAAGACCTGGATGGTGCTTCGTACAGTTCCTGGGGTAATATTATTATATGACCTAGATGGTGCTTCATACTGCACCCGGGGGAATATTATTATATAACACAGATGATACTTCGCGCAGTTCCTGGGGGAATATTATTACATGACCTGGATGGTGCTACATGTAATTCTCGAGGGATATTATTACAATTTGGATGGTGCTACGTGTAGTTCCTAGACATGTCCCGATGGTGCATTAGTTCAGTTCCTGAACTTAATTTAGATGGTACTTTGTGAAGTTCCCAAGTTAGGCTTCCAGTAGTGCTATCGTTCATTGTGACTGATACTCTAGTTTGAAGATTGATTATGCCTAGTTATGAGGCTTGTGTGACTTAATCCATGGATTATGTTTATTGTTGTTGTGACGAGTTCCTAGATGTGACTAGGACAGTGCTTAGTGCAGTTCTCGAGGTTGGTTATGCAGTTTGATTATCAAGGATTGGTTGGTTACATGATATTGGTGGCTTACTTGGTATTAGTTGGTTACACGATATTGGTTGCTTACTAGTTATTCGTTGGTTACCTGATATTGGTTGCTTACTTGGTATTGGTTGGTTACCTGAGATTGGTTGCTTACTTGGTATTGGTTAGTTACCTTAGATTGGTTACTTACTTTTTATTGGTCGGTAACCTGATATCGGTTCTTTACTTGGTATTGGTTGGTTACTAGATATTGGTTGCTTACATGGTATAAGTTGATTACTTGGTATTGGTTGGTTATTGGGTATTAGTGTCAGTTTAACTTAATGATATTGGACTGGTTGAATTTTTGTGATTCAATGAACGTGGATTTTGCAAATGCGAGTCACGTGTTGTTTATTGGTGTTTTATGATTGTCGTGGTCCCACGGTCTATGACTTGTTCTATTTGAAATTCGATTGCTTGGCTTACTCTTTGCATGCATATTTTAGAAACTGTAAGGAAAACATTTTTTTTCTCGATAGAAGTATTTTAAAAATATTTATTTTTTTTCGTTCACACTTTTTATCTTTTTGATGACCCTTCAGGTCGTGCACAGATCTAGAGGCGGAGGTATGAGTGGGGAAAGCAGTACGAGTTTCCCTTGTCTGACAAATGCTGAGGGTTGTTTCGGTATTTTGAGATTGTTATTTGACGAGAGCAGGGCCGAGGGTAATTATCAAAGTTTTTTAGGAATGGGTCCGGTCAACTTGGTATCAGAGTAAGGTTGGTACTGGAATGCGCTTTCCAATTCCTATCACAGATATACGAGCCCACACATCTTGTAACATGACTAGTATACGAGTCAAAGATAGATTAAGGGCTAGAACGGGCCCTAGATTATTGGGTTCGATAGTAAATGTTATGCTCTAATGTAGATGGAATTGTGTGGATCAGTATAGTGAGCGAGCTAGAAGGCTAAGGTTATAGTGTTACGGGCGAGTTGGACCTTAATAAGATAAATAAGTGAGCTTTCGGTTAGTATTATTTTGAATGGTTATCATCCATGCCTATGGTGCCATCGATTTTAGAGTATCAATTTAAGACTCGAATAAGAGACGGGATATCCAATTAGAATTCGGATAAGAGTCATGATATTGGACTAAGGCGCGGGAGGAACATGGATTTCAAAAATGTGAGCCATGGGTTGTTTAATAGTGTTTTATGATTGTTATGGTCCCACGATCTATGCATGCTTGTTTTAGAAACTAGAGGGTAGATGTTGTTTTCTCAATAAATGTATTTTTAAAATATTTATTTTTGTCTACTCACACTTTTTATGTTTTCGATGACCCTTTAGGTCGTGTACTGAAGTCGGGGAGTGATACGCTAAAACTTAGCATTAAAGTAAACACAAAGTCACACTCAACACTTAAGGAAACGTATACAATTAAAAACCTTTTTTTTGTAGATGTAGCATTGGTAAATATGGATCGTTCTTAACTGGGGATTGAGGGTTCCTAAGCATGATTATTGTTTGAAAGATTAATTGGGGGTAATGAGATTGATTTAAAATTCCTAAGTAATTCCACTAATCTAAACTAACCTAATCTATTATTTACATGGTCAACTCATATTTAACCTAGCTCATTCATAAATTATTCCAATTCCAAAACCTACGAAATTCCATAACCTAAGTTCTACGGAATACAAGCATATTATCTCAAGTATGTGCTCGGGAACTGCCCTATACACTTTCAATGATTTAGACTCGGGAACTGCCCTATATCTAATCAAGCATTAACCACAACATACAAGTATAACAAAAACCAAGATATTGAAACACATGGAAGATTATTGAAATTCATATATGATATAAAACCATATTTATATTAAAGATGAATCCAACAAAACAATCATTCAATAACAAAAGAAAATCACAGGGTAAAGAGGTCGTGTTACACTTTTTCTCTTCGGAAACTGCCCTATGGATGCTAAATGGTCGACAGTCCTTGGTGAGACACTCGGGAACTGCCCTATATGTCGCGGGTGAAGGTGTTTATGATGGAATATGGTGTGATTGGATTTTTCTAAGGAAATCTCGAATTGATGAAAAGGGAAATTTGGTTAAGCAGAGCTTTGGTACAAAAAATGAGCGACCTTTTACAATTAGCCTAAGCCTCTCTATTTATATGAGAAAATTAATCCTCAAATAAATAGGAGTTCACAATTTAATTATAAAAGGAAAAGGATTAAACTAATTAAATAAAAGTCCTAAAGAAAAAGCTATTCTAAATCCTAATAAAAGAATAAATACAAAACTTAATTAAAAAGGTGATAGAAACTCCTAATATAAAAAGGAAAAACAAATCCTAATTAAAAAGAGGAAATTCTCCCCCTTAATTTGCTTGGAATTTGGGCTGCTTTCTGGAATTTTAGAAGATGGAACAGCTGGAAAATGTGCAAAACTTCAATTCCTAGTAGAACAAGACATCATATTCTCACAGACTGACTATGCCTCACCAAACCAGAAATTCCCGTGGCTGTAGGACTTCGATTTGAGTAATTCTTGAACCATTGGAAACTACACTTCTAGAGATTTCCAACCATACCTTGCTCACATTCGGATTCTATCTGAGGCGTTCACAATGGTCCGTGGAAGTGGGCTAATTTTCACAGGCAGATTTCTGTTTTGTAACTTTTAATACATTTCTTCTTTTAGGCTTCTCCAAGAACGAATCTTGGCATAATCTTGAGCCTTCTTGCACATATGGACATAGTGTTAATCCATCGTGATGAATCTTGATCCAATCTTTATAAGTCTTGGCCCATTCTTGATAGCTTATGCGGGTTTGCTCCAATTTAATCTCTTTACTCCACATTCTTGGGTTGTACCTAAAAATATTAAAGCAAGTTAGGAATTGTAGGATTAAGGATATAACAAAGTAAGATGAAAAAGAAATAGAGATGAAAAGGTGATGAAATATGTGCTTATCAGGGCGGATCAAGAGACAGAGGAATGATCGAGCAAAGTAATACGAGTATCCCTTTTCTAATAAGTACTAGGTTGTTTCGGTATTTTGAGATTGTTGTCAGACATGAGCATGACTGGACGTTGTTATCAAAAAATTTTAGGAATAGGTCCTATTAGTATGCTTCTAGACAGCTAAAACCTAGTCAGTTGAACTACCCTACCAATGACTTGGAGCTGGTAGCAGTGGTGCATTCTATGAAGATTTGGAGATATTACCTCTACTGAGAAACGTGGAGGATCTTCACTGACCACAAGAGCATTAAAGTTTTTCTTTACTCGGGAAGAGTTGAATTTGAGACAGATGAGATGGTTATAGTTAATCAAGGATTTATGATTGCACCATTCAGTATCACCTAGGGAAAGCTAATGTAGTAGATGATGCTTTGAATAAGAAGTCTGCAGCCTCTATAACTCATTTGCACACTTTCCACTTGCCGTTATTGCTGGAGTTGTACTTGGAGTAGATGACTCGTAAGCCTTACTAGCTAGTTTTTATGTGAGGTCTGTCCTGATTGATCGAATTATTAATGCCCAACTTTAGGGTCCAACTTGATATATTATCAGATTGGAGGTTGAGGCTGAGCACATGCAAGATTTTGTGCTCAGAGATGGTGGAGCTTTCCTCAAGGAAGGCCGATTATGTTTGCCTGAGGATCTAGAGTTGAAAATGAAAATACTTGAGAAAGCTCACAGTTTTGCATATTCTATGCATCCAGGGGTAATCAAGATGTATCGTACCTTAAGGGGGCACTATTAGTTGGCTAGCATAAAAAGGGAAATAGCTGAGTTTGTAAGCAGGTATTTGATTTACCAGCAGCTTAGGGTGGAGAGGTAGAGAGCTTACGAAGCCATGCAGCCATTTCCTATGCCAGAATGAAAGTGGGATCACATTACTATGGATTTTGGGTTTATGCTTCCTAAGAGGAAGAAGGGACATAACGAAATTTGGGTGACTGTGGATCGACTTACGAAGTCAACCCATTTCTTGCTGGTGTGAGACGAGTTTCAGATGTATCAGTTTTCTAAGCTTTTCATTAACGGGATCATTCAACTACATGGGGTCCTAAAGTCAATAGTTTCAGATCATGACACAAGGTTCACTTCGAGATTTTGGCATAGCTTATAGTGGTTATTTGGAACGAGATTACACTTCAATACCGCTTCTGACCCTCAAACTAACGGCTAGTCTGAATGAACCATTCAGACTCCGAAGAATATGATGAGAACTTGTGTGCTACAGTTTAGGGGAAATTGAGTTTCCCACTTGTTGTTGAGAAAGTTTGCTTACAATAACAGTTGCCATTCGAACACCAGGATGGCCCCATTTAAGGCACTATATGTAATGACCCAGACTTCGAGGAAAGTCGAAATTTGGAGAAATTGGGTAAAATGACGATTGTGTCCCTATAAAGTCAAATTGTTGACTTTTGATTTAGACACCTTTTGGAAATTTTGAGAAGATCGTTGCAAAGGTCTCGAGATCCTGAGTTCGTAAACAAGCGACACGCCAAAATCAGAGATTGTATAAGTTAGAAACGGGTGAAAATCGTCAAATGGTATTTTGGTAATTTTGCTTGGAAGGGCAAAATGGTAATTTCATATGAGGGATTCTAGGGTCATCTAGAAACTTCCTTCTCACTTATCTCTTAGCCCCCCCCCCCCCCCCCAACCGACTTCCCTCTATGTATTTAAGTGTATGTGTGGTTGTGTTTGTGTGTTCGGTGAGGGAAGGATCGAAAGACACGACCATTGCAACCGAGAAAGAAAACCCAAGAAACTGGGGAGGGGGGAGGCTAGAAAAGTGGGAAGGGCAAAAGGAGAGAGTAGGAAAGGATTGTTAGAGGGAGAAAATGGTACATCAAACGTGAGGAGAGGAGAGGAAACAAAGAGAAAACCCCACAAACCCGTGAGGATGGAATCGGGTTTGGGAGTTCTAGGACTGGAACATCACAGGTGACCATTCATGTGTGTTCCTGGAGTCGTTAAGGATGTTTTAAACTCCAAACACTGAAGGTTAGAATGCTGGATCGTGCTAGGGAGGAGTTGTCCGCCATGGCCGAAATGTAAGCAATCGAACTAGGCTTGGAGGAGGTGAAGTTCTCGAATTTTACTGGAACGCGAGTAATGTGGTTCGACTGCACGTACATAATGTGTATGTGGAGTTTCTTTTCCTTAAACCCTATGCATTCTTTTTTATATGCTTTTACATGATTTATTATGTGAAATGCTTGTTGGTTGTTTAAGCATGCTTTCTGTGGATTTTTAGTGATTTTACAGTAACTGCAACTTTGTACATTTTACGAGGAATTTGTTATATTATTTTCTGGTTTATTATTGAATTTTGGAACGTGGTTTCATACTCGATTTGACTTTCTTATACGATTTGACTTTCTTACATTTTCCGAGTGACATTATCCTACCTACTGAGCATATATTGATATGATGATTCAGCTTGCAGGCATCAAGGATGGGGAAATCGATATCGTCCAGTTTGATTGATATGGATGTGCGTTGATACGCTTGCATTTTTATTGACACTTGTTGTGGATTTAGATGAACAAGTTTTCTAATATTACTAGTTTTTTTATTATTACACGTACTTCGAGAATTTCCATTTTATGAACACATGTACTGCATGCATAGTTTTTTAAAACAAAGGGATGTTTTCGAACTGTATTTTTTAAAAACCTTTAATTTTCATCCACTCACACATTTCTCTTGGTTTTGAAACCCTCCTAGGTCACTGCAAGGGAATCGAGGTTGCCTTACGGAGTGGAGGCATAAGCTCGCGAGTAGTATGATTGCGTGTTTCCTCAATATTCGTGAGGTTGGATCGAATTAGCAGTGTGACTAGGGTATGTCATGTATTGCAAAGAAAACTGTCGTATGATTTCAGTTAATAAGTGAGCTCACGAGTGGAAGTTAGTGTAACTGTTTGTGTGTTGGGCCCAGATGAGACAATTGAATACGTTTTTCGATTATAATACGTGCTTGAAGATTAATGTGAGGAAAGACCTTTTGTCGGATCCGACGTGCGTTGCGATATTTTGGTTAATAATTATAAGTATCATTACTTGGTTGGTCGAGAATATAAAATTGGGGCTCCAATAAGAGACAGGATATCTAGTTATGTTTGGGGTGAGTTGTGTTGTTGGAATAGGGTTTGAAAGGAGCTGAAAGCCAGGCACATTGTATTTAAGTGACAAAGGTGTAATTGTTGTTGGACTTTATAAGATGCAGTTGCGTAAGGATTTTGTGATGTTAATAAGTGATAATACAAAAGAACACCCTTTGTCTTGGATAAATAATTTTTTTTAAGTAGTTACTAGAGGCTAGACATTTCCCGATAATTGAATTACAATTCATAGTGGAATAAATAAGGGTAAGATAGCCAAAATAGCTTTCCAAACTAGGTAGGGTCGTAGTAAGGGATCATTATCTTATTGAAGAGATCCGTTGTATATACATTGATATGTGTTTATCTAAATTGGTAATGTAATTCTTTCGGATTTGTACAAAAAGACTATACGATGACAATGTAATGTTCGTTGATGGGGAAACTGAAAATGAGAAAGGAGCAAAAAATATGGACACAGAGAACTTTGAAAGAGGTGAAGTTTAGAAGTTAGTAGGTTTATAAGCTAGATAATGGGCCCTAGGGTGGATTTCCATGTGTTTTGGGGCTCACAACCTATAAGGTGGGTTTGTTGGTATATTATTTGAAGAGCGTGTAATTATTACTAAAGGTACCCATAAGGTGGATACCTTTGATTTCTTGATACTAAGGGCCATTAAGACACTCCTAGACTGCAACTGCAGCTTAGCTACCGCTTACAGTGCTTATAAACTGTGTGATGGTTTCTACGGTCTCATGATCTATGATTTGGAACTGTGGATTTGATTTGTGATGTTGATATAAGTAGTCAAGAGAATGGAAATGGAGAAGATAATATCTTTGAATAAGATAATGGGTGAATTTTATGTTTCAATTACGTGGTACTGGTTGGTGATACTAAGGAGTACCACCTTTTACGAAGAAGGTTATTGATAAGGTGTCTTAAGGCAATGGGTAATGAAGTTATGATAGACATTGTGTTACGCCAATGAGCTAGAGATGTCGTAATGGAAGCCATATGAGTGTAGTAATTGTCTCTGAGTCATAGAGAGATATGAGATTCATTTAGTGGTAAAGTGGCAGTTTAGTGTTTATCCAAATAATTTGAGATGTGAAGAACTACTTGTACAGATTTGAGATCGGTAGAGTAGTGAAAAAGGACTCAAGGGGCATATTATTAATGGTACTTATGCCTATGTTATATGACGTGCATAAACAATGTTGGTATCATGAAGGATTTGGACGTGACTTAAAGTGGCATTTGGGTATTAATAAATTGTGACCAATTTTGATCAACATAATATTTGATGAATGAACATAGGATGTTTGATGAGTTCATGATATGCTTAAGGTTGCTTGTACTTATTGATTAGAGTGTGAAAAATTCTTCAAAGTGATTAGGAGGAAGATACTTAGATCTCTTGACGTTGAGGGTCAAGTGTTGACTCTAAGAGTTTGTGTTGGTAAGTCGCCCGTATGGGGAATTACTTGTGATGTAGGACTTGACTATTGTTATGTTTTACAAGAAGCGGTCTACTCATAAGTTCAGAAAAATTGGAAGTTGATGTGGGCTACTACTTCTAAGTGTTGGTTATGAGCTTGGAATTAAAGGAACAAGTATTTTAAACTAAGAAATGAATAACGAAGATGCTAGTATATGACAGGACCCGTCCCAAATCCCCTAGGATTAACGTGGCGCACGCCTGCTCCCGTCTGACATGAAGTGTCAGACCAGAGATAATTTCTTCCTTTGCCCAACCGGACTACCAGAGGGCGCTAGGATCCGGAGGAGGAGTGTGATGTCTCGGTCTCTACTACAGCCTGCATCCTCGATCAACCTGAAGGGCATTAAAAACATGAAAACTGTGAGTGGACAAAACATTCATTTGTAAAAAAAATTTCACAAAATATATTTTATGCCCTTCACTAAAAAGCATGCATGCATTCGAAAACCATTTATCAAAAACATAAGCAAAACCATTAGGGCCTTGGCCCAAAAACTGTAAATCAAGTACATGGGAATCATCCCCAAGACCAAACATGTGGGACTCAACCCAAATCACATCATGTGGGTCTCAGCCCAAAACCAATACCAATGGGACTCAGCCCAAAACCAAATCCAAAACATAGAACACGGGGTCTCCACTCAAACCACTTTCCAAACATAGAACACGGGGTCTCCGCCCCAAATCACTTTTCGTGAAATCTCATATATATATATATATATATATATCATATACATAGATACAACCCCATCCTCGGCATCAGACATCTCCGATGCCAACTCGGGGCACACAGTCCCCTAGGGAACACATCCCTGATATATGTCACGATTCATCTATACACAAGTGTGCACACTACTCAGGGTCTCACTCCGAGTCTACCCCCAGAAATTCTCTATTTGGAGGCTCTATCCAACATCCAAGATCTACGACGTTTGAATGGCTGTCTCCGGACCCAGTCCGAGACCATATTATAACTCCCACTCTCGGAATGTGCGCCATATGGGGATAGTCACTTCGGGTAGTGGATCGTGACTCTCCAGGTCGACGACTGGAGGAGACCAATCAAATCATGTAGAGGGTTTATACATTTTCAAAAATACTTTCTTTCTCAACTAGGTCTTATACCTGAATCTCAACGGGATTCCTCAAATCCGATTCAAATCCATTTTCACAGGCCTCGACCTAAATCCCACAGTTCAACAAGGGCTCATGCCCGAATTCTCATTTCATAAACCGAACTGGGACTCAAGGCCAATTTCATGATCCAACGGGGCCTCAAGCCCAATTTCACAATCAACTGGGCCTCTAACCCGATATCACAACCAATAAGGCCTCAAGCTTGAATTCGTAAACCAACGAGGCCCTCAACCCGATCGTAAACCAATGGGGCCCTTGGCCTGATTGTATAACTCAAATGGGCATCCGACCTGATTTCTCAACAAATCAAATGGGTCTCATGCCCGATTTCATATTTCCAAATCCAAAAACCCGTTCATCAAATCATCATTGAAAACGCAGTACGCAAAGGTAAGATAATAAGCCGAAAACATCGAAAAGTGTGCAAATACGTTGATCATAAGCTACCACAAACAAATACACTCATGGCATCACAAAACATGTTCTAAAACAATTATAAAACTTTATGCATGCATCATTTAGAAAGAAGGGTCCACTCACAGACCGTCCAAAGCCACGCCTCAATACGCGCGCCAATACACCTTCACGGGCCAATTTCCATCTTCGGGGTTCCCGAACCTATCGAAATCGTAATAGAGGGTTACTAACTACTTACATAACCCCTCACTAAAGCCCCGTAATTTTCCGGGATTTTTAACTATTTTTAAAGTCAATCCTAAACCTTCGGACGTCCCGAACTATATCAAAAATGATATCGATAGACACCAAAACCAGTTCCAAAATGTTCTTTACATCGAATAGATGATTTCACATGTTGGAACCACCCCCAAAAGACGGCGCACGTGCCCGCACGTGCCTCCTGAAGTGGCTGAGCGTGGGAGCCACGCGCCATGAACAGTGTCGTCTACAAACTCCCTTGAACCCCAATCCGACCAGTTCGGCGGTTTGGTTGGTCCAGTTGGATCGGCGTGACCGGTCCGACCTTATAATTTACTTATTTTTCGTCTAATCTCTTCCTTTTCAATTCCAATCTCCCTCTTTCAATCCTAACAACCTAATTATGTAAAGAAAACCAAGAAAACCCTCCAGACTGACCCGTTCAACTCACCCCCTCACTATCCAAGTTTGCCGATTTCACCCAAGGCTGCTCAGCCCTTCACAACTGTCCAAAACCTCATCTAATCCTTCCTACATACCTACTAATCATCTCCCAATCACCAAAACTGACCATAATGTCCTAATCGAAAACAATGGAAAAATGGACATAGCCGGGTAATCAGGTTAACCTGAGCTATCATCGCCGTGCACGGCGTTCTTGCCTTCATCAGCCATCACTACCTCATCCTCTCACTCATCCTTACCCTCTCACTCGATCAGTATAGGGTTAGGGTGGCATGGGGTTTGGGTTCTCATGGGTTTCTGGTTTGGATAGGAATGAAACAGAAAGGGATGAACAATGCATGTATGTGGGAAGGTGGGCAATGGATGAGTGACATTGTCACTCAAAGTTTCACTCATCCATTGGGCCTGAGAAAATATCTGGGGCCCACTTGAGACAAAAGTCAAGTCGTCTCGTAAAACATGCAATAGTTCCTCGGAACTTCCGTGAACTATAACTTCTCTGTCGAACGTCCGATTTCTCCGTCAAAAGTCGACATTTCGCCCCCGTTCATAGGAAAAATCGTAATTTTGCCCTGAACATGCGTTAATCCTTGTTTAATCCCCGATTAGTCCAGCTAATCCGTCATTAAGTCTTAGTTAATCCCTATAATTCGAGACGGGTAGTTACAGTACATGTTTGGAAAAGGGCAATGAAAATTTTAATAAGAAGTTCGGAAGTGAACTTGTGGTTAGGTTCTCATATAAAGAATGGGAGTTCAGAAGGAACTCAAGTTATGGTTGCAGGCCTAAGTCTTGAATGAGTTTGATTTTTGTATTCCATCAAGTCTTGTTATTAGATAAGTTTTGCATGGTTCAGATCCACATAATTGTGGAACTCTATGGACGTGGTAGATGGGTGATGCATGTGTAATTTAAACCATCAATTGTATTCACTGATCCTGTTGAGTCATTATTCGTGCATCCTTAGATGTCATCTAATGCTCATTTAATTGTCTTTTGTGCATTTTAATTGCCATCCATTGTAGAAAGTATCTTGTGAAGTGTGTGCATAAGTAGAAGATTTCATTTGAGTATGGAAAAGGAAGTAAGAATGAACCATTCTTAGACTCAAAGAAAATGAAGAGGAAATAATATATCTTGCCATTCAAGATGAAGTCTTTTGCGCTAAAATTGTGCTTTCTACATGCGGAAGGTCTGAGCATGCCGAAAAGGGAAAGTTCCACATGAGGAAAGCCTATGATCACCAAAGAGGAAAGTGACGTCCAAGGAAGTCTTAAGAAGGCCAAGTGTGCACCATACTACACTTGGAAATTCCAAAACATCAATAACCTTCATTGCATCACATCTCATGAGGATTTCAGCCAAAGAACAAGACAAGGGGCATGATTTTTAGGACCCTTGTCTCAGTCTATTAGGAAAAATGTTTTTAGGAATTTATCTCTTTTTAAAACCTGATTTGGACTTTTTTTAATTCATAATTAGTTTCCTTGTTTTCTCCTAACTTCTAGGGATTGTACACTCCTATTTAAAGGAGTTTTAGTTCCTGATTTCAAGGTCCAGAAAAACCCTAGCTTCAACATTCATTTTATTTTTCTCTTATAATAATTTTTGGGCATTTGAAGAGAAGGTAGAGCAAAGTTTGTAGTTCTTCAAGGGGGCTGAAACGCAGAGAGAGAGACATCTTCTTCAACCATCATCCCATTCAGTGTTCTTGTTTCTTCTTCCTTATTTTGTTTGCCCAATGAATTCAATTATACTTTTTATCTAATATGTCTGAGTAGTTTTTATTAGAATTAGGGCTGCTTGAAGCGGTAACCATGTTGATTGTTTGACTTGCTTTTGGCCTTTGATTTCCTTTACTATGATTGCTGGATAAAATTAGATTACTGCTTGAATGACTGATCCTTTATGTCTATGAGATTGATCACCTTGTTTGCATAAATTAATGATGGAATTTCTTGTTTACCACCCTTATCATCTTGTAATTCATTTAGAATCAAGAAGTTGAGGTTAAGAAACAACTTTGTAATATGAATTCATGACATTCATAGGATTGCACATCACTTTCTAGGGTTAATGTAATTGTTCAGATCCACTTTTGTATTTCATGCATCATCGTAACTGGGAGTTGATAGACATTTTAAGTGCTCACATGACTTAGAACATGACAAACTAATAAGAGGATAATATATGCGGGGTGGGCCTTAATCAGACCCTTGTGTGGGCATCAATTTCAGACATTTCATCGTAATTGAATCAAGGAAATCTTGTTAGAACTTGAACTGTTTAGTGGTGGTTAGTTAGCTTTAATTCGACTTTAGTTAATCAAATCATCAACATCATTTGTTGCTGCTGCTTATTTGCTATTCTTACTTGTTTAGTTCTTGTTTCAACTTTCAATTCCAAAACATACACAAACCCCCCCCCCCCCCCCCCCAATTACTTCTTCGTTGTAGGTTCTGTCTTTTAGAATCTTTTGTGTTTTCTGTTCTTTGAGTAATCATAGTGTTGTGTTTGTACCTAGGTCAGTTCTAAGTGTTCTTGTTAGATGTCTTGCATATCTCAATTAGTTTTCAGCCTGTCATCCGTGTTTTCTTTTTTGTTTTTGAGTTAATCAATCTGAAGAAAAAGTGGATTTAATGGTTATACAAGTCTTTGTGGGATTCGACCTTTGTTTGTCACTTTACTATCTTAATCGATTTTGTACACTTGTAAAGTATAACTAAATAGAATAGCCCTCATTATTGTGTTGCTTATTTTTTCCATAAGATCCAATACTTACTCCCTCATCTAGTCAAATATGAGGAATTTCTAAACGATTGAAAATTGAATAGTATCATATGTAGAGTACTGTTGTATAGTGTGACTGAGTTGAGCTGAGGTTTGGTTCAACCTGGTTATGAGGCTGATGTGGTTTAACTTATGGGTTATGTTATTATTGTGGTATGTGTTGGAATGAGACGATATCGGATACAATTTCTAGGGTGTTTTATGCCGATTGTTTCTAGGGTGTTTTATGCCGATTGATTCTTAAGTCTCGTATCTAACATTATTGATTTCACTTTGGTTTTTTGACATCTGGGTTCAAGTAATTTGGGGTGACATGGTTTTAAGCCCTATAGGCTGGGGTTATGAGGTCTAGAATGGTTGTGATGGTGGTACTTTCGCTTTGGGTGATAACTAAACTACTGAAGTAATAAGGGGAACCAATGTCTTAAGGGTATAGCAAATATTTAGACGTGTTATGATGTGATTTAGTATGGTTCCTACTGTGGCCCGAAAAAATGCTGAGTTTCGTATTCCAGGTACTTATAAGGTTTAGTTTACTACCCCTTTTTTTTAATTGCACTATTTTAGTGTCCCTTGTCCCTGGTATTTGAATTTTGAGGAAATTTTTTTTTAAAGGGAGGTAGATTGTAACGATCCG